>JAWPHD010001979.1:7500-282149 GCA_037043455.1 Cyrtodaria siliqua | reverse complement strand
GGATGAAAATAGGGTAAGGGTGAAATACTTTGCACCATATAATCTAGTTCAAAATCCCAGCGGCCATTTTGCCACTAACCGTTCCAAAGTCGGTAGCCCTATTGTCAATCTTTTTATGTTGTGACGTCACATGCGTTGCATCATAATTATCATAGTAATTGTTGTTTCTATCAATATGTGTTTTTCATTGAGTCTGGTCATTGAATGCTTAATTTCCTGTTCGACTTTTATATCCACTTTTGCCAAGTTATATTACCTAACTTAAAGGATATAGCTTGGCAGGCTTTTTCTTCATTTACACTCTTCCGTTTTAGTTGGATGACAATAGGCTTTATTATATAACCTATAAATAGACGCGTTTTCATTGGCTAAAAAGTAATTTTTAGAAAAAATATCTAGCGATATTGACCTGTTTTTTTGATATTGACCTGTTTTTTTGATATTGACCTGTTTTATATAATTGTTTTTTTTGATATTGACCTGTTTTTATATAATTGTAAATTGAGGATTATATAATAAAACAGTTATGGACTTTTCAGCTGTTATACATGATGTTGATATGCACCAAAAAATCATTATTGACCTCGGCTATCGCCTCGGTCAATAATGATTTTTTTGGTGCATATCACATCATGTATAACAGCTGAAAAGTCCATAATTGTATATTATTATATAACCTATAAATAGACGCGTTTCATTGGCTAAAAAGTAATTTTTTAGAAAAAATATCTAGCGATATTGACCTGTTTTTTTTATATTGACCTGTTTTTTTGATATTGACCTGTTTTATATAATTGTTTTTTTGATATTGACCTGTTTTATATAATTGTAAATTGAGGGTTATATAATAAAACAGTTATGGACTTTTCAGCTGTTATACATGATGTTGATATGCACCAAAAAATCATTATTGACCTCGGCTATCGCCTCGGTCAATAATGATTTTTTTGGTGCATATCACATCATGTATAACAGCTGAAAAGTCCATAATTGTATAATATGTGATGTTTGGTGACCGTATAATCTAGGTTAAACGCTCGGCGGCATTTTTGCCACTGATCGTTTTAAGTGGGTAGCCCTATAATCAATCCCTTAATGTTTGTGATGTCGCATACATTGCCTCATAATTATCATTGCAAATGTTGTTTGTATCTATATGTGGTTTTGGTTGACTGTGGTCTTTACTGCTTAATGTCCTGTTCCACTTTTATATCCATTTGTGCACGTTATATTACCTCTCATGAGAAGACTCAATACACCCGAGTTTTGTTTGTGTTCGTTGATTCCAAGGGAACTCTTTCCAGTATTTTTTGACATTCACACTAGCATTTGTTTAGTGTTATGTAGCGGCTGAGAACAGTCACTACAAATCATTATTCCGTTAGAATCGTCGAACCCACTCCTTGTGGTTTTAAAGTAGAATATCGCTGAAGTCGATGCTAGGGGTTGTGAGAGGTGTAACAAATTATATTTCAATACAACCGAGTCTGCTACTTTTCTCTCTTGATTGTTTGTTGCTTCCAATGGTATTTATATACAGAATAATTTTCATTGTATGTACTTGTTAATTATTATAAAAATATATGACTTTTCTAAATGTAACAGAAAGTGAAGTACCCTTTATACTTACATAACACGTATAACAATGATACGGATAAAATAACCATACACAGTCTTAAATGAACAAAGTTTAGAGACATAATAAGGGTAACAGGTCAACTCGTACTTAAGTCAACTCGTACTTAAATCAACTCGTACTCATTTTGGTCAACTCGTACTCATTTGAGTTTTCAATTGGTCATCTCGTACTCATCTCGTACTCACTATTTATTTCTTATGTTTAGGTAATTAAATCTGTATTGTTTATGTATTATATGCATACAACATAAAATAATACATATTTTTAAGTATAGAATGACCAGGATCCGTCTATATTATATGAGTCCCTGGAATGACAAAATATATGAGTATGAGTTGACCAAAATGATGTTTACATTCATTTGTATATGGGAGTAGTTCATGGATTTCAAATGTATGGAAGAAAGGGTTTGTATTTTAAATTGTCTTCAATATTCATACCTTTTATAATACAAACTTTTGTTTCACTTACTTTCTATACCTTGGATACCTGCATTACTAGGCCTACGTTACCGTAATTTACGTTACCTTGTTGAATGAAGGTGTTTGGTTTAAGAAATTAAGAACATACATATTTTATATTCGAAAATTATTTCAAACATCTTAGTTATAATAGACATACGTATCCATGATGTGATATTGAAGAATTTCCAGCAGTTGACTCACATTACTGCCGAAAGGATAGCCAAAAGAGTATCTTGACAAACAATAGACAGTTAGAAAAATGTATAATTTATACTGTGAAAAGTGTAAGCAGATGGAGAAGTGCTAAAAAATACTGGCTATATGACGGAATACAACATGGAATTTCACAAACCCAAAAAAGACTTGTGTTCCTTCTGTGAAATTTACAAAATGCTGGATGAAGAAGAACAACTTGGAAAAAGAGAAGAATACATTGCAAATCAACAGAGAAAAGAAAATGTTAGAAACATGAAAAATGAAGATAAAGAAATAGCATGTAAAGATAAAAATATTCGCCTGATTAACTTTGACCTACAAAAGGTATTAATATCACCAAAAACGGAAATTGGTGAAGCGTATTATAGTAGAAAACTTGCAACTTACAACTTCACAGTGTTTGACACAATTTCAAGACAAGCATATTGTTACATGTGGTATGAAAGTGTCTCAAAGAGAGGCAGTAATGAAATAGCATTATGTCTGTTAAAATACAACGAACGCCCGGGGGAAGTCGATCATTTGATATATTATTCAGATAGCTGCACGGGCCAACAAAGAAATCTGCCATTCTCAAGCATGTGTCTGTACTCAGTACAGGACTTTCCTATCAAGAGAATTACTCAGAACCATTTTGAACGAGGACATTCGTAGATGGAAGGAGACTCTGTCCATGATACAATTGAAAAGCACACAAAGAAATGCGAAATTTTGCACCATCGGATTGGATAAGTGCAGTACGAAACAGCAAGGTTTCAAATCCCAGGTATAATGTCATTGAAGTGTCAAATTCGGAAATTGTAGATTTCAAAAAAATCGCATCGGAACTATTTCCAATATAACAACAGCATAGATGGAGAGAAAGTTCAATGGATGAAAATACGCAGTTTCAAATACTTAAAGGAGGAGCCGAACAAAATTTACTTTCGCTATGATTACAAATCAGAGTTTAAATGCTTCGAAATAGCTAGAGGCAATCTTAGAGGAAGGGCAATGAAACCTGTCAAAGGCTTTAACCTAAAGCGAGCTTACAATTCAGAAATACCAACAGCTTCTGAAAAATGCAAAGACCTTGTTCGTTTGTGCGACGCAAAGGTGATTCCGAGCATATATCATTCGTTTTATAAAGGACTGCCGCACAGCAGCATGTCCACAAGACTTCTAGAACCAAGCGAGTCTGATTGCTCGGATGACTAATGTATTGGATGATTAATGTGACATAACCCAGGTCTCAAGACTAATAATGTACCTAATGAAACATGCATAGTTAATAAACTTCCTAATCATAATGTAGCCTTGAAAGTGCTATACAAGCATCCTTTCCGATTACTTAATAACATAAGGTCGTAAGTGCAATTTCTCTGATTACAAAGTAAAATTGAAATTTTGTAATAAGAAATACTATATTTTAAAAGCGAGCAAACTACAGCTTATGTCATCATATGATTATTTACAGTATTAACACAATTTATAATGTCAGTCAGTTTGTTTCACTTACGACCTTATAATTCTAGACCATCGATGTATAACATACATTAGTGTTTAGATTTAATTTCCAATTCATATTCTTTTGATTTTATACATCCCAACGTATCAAATTAATTTACAACTAGGTAGGTGCGTTGAACATAGTATTTATCAGACACATGAAAGCTAGACAAAATATAGGGATCAAAATTATGAACAAATGTTTTAAAAAATAGTACAACTAAATATTACAACATCATTCATTATAAATCATAAGAAGTATAACCAACACACCTTTTGCACCGATCACCTGAGACAGAGATGGAGAAAAAGATACCCACATATATATAACAGTGGCAGAGAAATTTGTGACACAATGGGAATTGTTAGACTGGTATTTGTAATAGAAATATATACATATGCAAATCCTCCTTAGCAGTTTGCATGAGTAGAGATAAGTTTTAAATACAAGAAGACATACAAATGATGTAAGTTATGACTTATTTATGTTGTTTTAAACCTCGAAGGACGTCCTCTGTCATGTGTTCACATTCATAACACATATTATGGATTTGTTTAAACACAAATAACTATATTCTACGGGATACGAGCTTAAAAACCAGTGAAACAACTTGCGACCTTAAATCAATTTCTTAAATGCTTCACTGAAAATTACACTTTTCAAATAAACGTGATTTCATTTCATTTTCTTATACATGTGATATTTCTGCACTACGTGCACACATAATTGTCTACATTGAATGCTTATGTGAAAAGAAAAGTGAACGATTTTAAAATGTGAGACTTATCGAAAGATGTTTAATAAAACAGGGCCCAGCGTATGTCATTAAATATAGATATAAAAATCGAACAGGAAAAGCAGCATTCAAGGACAACAGTCAACCTTACTTTTATTTAGATGAAGTATTACGAACAAAATATAAATAATTATAAAAACATACGCATTTTGTTACGATAGGTGACATGTTTAGATTAAAAACAAACTGTGTCCTTAACAATATAATATCCGATAATGTAACACTGAAAATACGTAAAACAATCACTGGATACGATCGGAGTGCTGCAGAAAGCGCATCAACAACTTGTTATCAAATATCAACGACAGCGAAATAACCAGATGTAAAAGAAGACCGACACGGAAGCTGAATTTGATACATTTTCTATATTAATAGGCCATCAGTTTAGCTTAAAGCCAGTGTAATGCATTAATAATTATAGATGCATTGGAATTATTTTGATATATAGGAGTATTAATTCACCGGCATCATGAACGCTTTTGAAACTAAATGACGTTTCTTTGTCAAATGTTTAAGCCGATTGGTCATCATCGATCTTGTTATACAGTATCCTTGTAAAAAATGTCGTATCCTGACGCAAATTTAATCCAGGTTTCTTCTTTTACCTAAAATGTGTTACATAGAGGATCTTACATGAGTGACTGTGTTTTATTGATTTTAATAAACGAGTTAGATAAAATGATAGGATACGAGGCTCTGATTCTGTTTATCCCAGAACACACCTGCGACGTGATATTTTCAATTTAATGTTGGCAATTTGTAAGAGTAGTCATGACGTCGTTTTGTTGTCTACATGACGTCGCTACGTTACGCGGCCGTAAATGCGTTCGATCTACACATAATGCGACAACTTAAACCAAATTTAACGTTACTAACATGCATTTTATGAAGTAAGATTTCAAATAATGATAAATAGTTAAGGTGTCTGAACGTATCGTATGATATACCATGCAAACAATTGGGATTAAATGTGTTACTGAATACAAACACAGTGATCGGTCCTCATTTGCATCTGTAATACACTAGCGTATTATGAGAAATAAGTCATGGCTTTATTGCACACCCAGAAGCCATGTTATGTGATAAACACTGTTTATATTTAGAAATATGTTGAACTATGTATGTATGACGCAACTAGTTTTGGTATTATACATCTCAGTAATAGCATCACTTTATTAGCGTGTCTTTGGTATGTCATTCTTACCACTGATCGAGAGGTATATCCATATTTACACTGTTTTAGTCAGTTTGATAGAAAACGGAAAATGCAAAGTGGAACTGAAAATGTAGCTTTCCCATAACTCAGTCATCCAAAAAAAGGGATGCAACACCTCATACATAAAATGGTTAACAACAGGGGTACACCATTGGAACGGTCACTGACCACTGGGAGTTTAAACCAAACCTCAATCTTACCGTATTGTACAACTGTTTTGTAAACTGTACAATCTAAATGTATAGTGTACTCCTCTTTGTTTGTTTATGGTCAAATTAGTTTTGATGTTGTTTAAAAATTCTACCCTAAATCGAGATGCTTAAAATTGATTTTTTATTTCTCCGCAATATATTTACTTAACAGTTCATTAAAATTAAATTGAATGAAAGACACACATATTTATCTATGCTTGCTTGCAGACTGAAATGTTATTTGATTTTAAAATGATCGTACTGATCACTTTAGTGTTTGGTGAGGTTGAATGCGCACATACTAATGACAAAAAGCCTTTTGCGTTTTAATTGAGACACTATTCTTTCAAACGAGCAAAACAATCGAATTCCTCTACATCCCGAGAAACGTTTTATAATCCATCTAACTAATAATAGATGCTTGTGTTTGTAATTTTCATCAACTTGAAAAATGATTCTTGATACACATCAAGCAGCTATCAATCATGGAGGACAATCTTAACTGTTCGGTGCTTTATCGTGAATGACATGCTTTTATATTTGATGAATGCTTCTTACATTAATGTATGGACATTTACTGGTTTATGTGTTGTGCTTATATTGCCTATTATTGCTGCTTCGTTTGTTAGAGAATATAACCTAGCGGGGATATCTGTATTAACACTGTCCCGTTTATTGGGATGACATTATGGTAAGAGTGAGGTTTGGTGCACCCTAGAAACTGGTTTAAACCCCCCAGTGATCTTTTTTGCCACTGACCGTTCCAAGCCGGTAGCCCTATTATCAACCCTTTTGTGTTTGTGATGTTTTATCTTGCCTTTTATTCATATTTAAAGTTTTCTTTGTCTCTGTGTGTGTTTGTGGTTGACTGTCGTCCTTGAATGCTACTTCTCCTGTTTTATATCTACTTGTTTCGTTCAGCTCTTTGGAAGCTTGCCTATTGAAATGGATTTATCAACGGAAAAATGTGTTGAGATCATAACGCAAATCATTGATAAAACTACCTCGATTGCCAGATGAAACTGAGGTCTACTTTAATAGTATCGTTGGTGAAAGAAAGACTAAGAGGGTATATTTAGATATATAACTACTAAATAATTCTTTACAATTAATTAATTTATGAATTTGTCATACGTAAAGACATAAAGAGTCCATGTCTTCTTGTGGAAACAGATGTTACTGACATGTTTTCTCACTTGGTTTGTTTTCATACTGCCCAAGCTTTTATATTACTAAAAAGTAATACCAAAACAACAGACTCCACACAAACAAATACGACCGGGACGGTGGATATACAAATGTTGGATAGTAGGTATTATATTGCACTTTACTATCCCAACATAAGGTGCGAAAAACGTAAACTCTTTTATTTCAGACTGATTATTTTAAACTGTATATTACGTCACATTTTGGAATAGACCTCCTGTGGGTACCGGATGTAAACATGTACATCGGAAAATGCGCGTCCCATGAATATTGCATAACTCATTTAAAACAAATATATCATTTGCTATAAATATGTTAAATATGTTATAAATAAACCAAATTCTATTTCTTTTTTAATAAATGTTAAATATACATCTAGATAATAATTGTAAGAGTGCATTCAGTCAATACAATTGTGTGACTGTGTATTGTAGAGGTCTTTGGATTAACAGCTCTGTTGACTGACCAGTACATGTTAACCGAAATTAATTATTTCGTGTCGATGTAGTAATGGATTATGTTTGTAAGTAACCATATAAAGCATACCTTTTAAACAGATACGTATTTAGGAAACGGATATATTTTAGTAGCACGGTGAATGTTAGACAAACTTTGCCAAAATGAAATTTCCACGATTACGTGTCTAGTAATCATTTGTCTAAGAAGTGTGAGATTGAGACACATTTTGATATACTACACGTTGCGTCTTTATTATTACAAAATAAGTTCCAACCTAGAGAAATAAACATATTATTGTATTATTGTCCCTGTTGGAAAAGGACAGAAATATCGATAGAGACAAACGTTTATGAGAAAACAAAACCCAAATCAACACAAATTAAATTTAACAATGCAAAGCATGTCTATCTGTCACAATAAGCTCTTAGGATCAAGATTTACAACTCCGTATGGAGACATTATTACAATATGACCATAGTTTTATATGTATTATGATCAGCATATGAACCAATACGTAGTTAATTTCCAAAAAAAATGCTGATAAAGAAAGTGTGGCTGAAAACATGATTAAATATAAAAATAACTGGCATAATTTGGAGAATAGTTTTTCCACAAGAATGCCCGGACTTCATCATAATGTATGAGACAGACCAACTACACATTACATGGGATTGTAAATGTAAGTGACGTAAGAGGGAGATAAGATTAGGAAGAGGATTCCCATCTGTACAGCTACTGCTAGGGGTGAACCTCACGCGGCGAATATACCTGTTGTCGCGTGGTGTCCTGTAATACGACACTAGTCGGACTGTATCTGATGGTACAGCAATTCTACATGTATATTTACATATATCTAAGTGTATTTCGCTGTCAACGTGCTTTGTCTCTTTGTTGATATAGTTAAACGATAACACGCTTCAGATTGAACAGTAAAAGCATTAAGCGTATGCTACCCAATGAAAAAAACACGATCAGACAAGCACGCATAGCGTTGCTGTGTATATGCGTTTGGTTCTGTTTGAACCATTTATATTTATTATTTGATATATTGTAGATATGAATTAATATGAGAAACCTTTTTGTATGTACGAGTATTTGTTGTTTTTAACAATGTCTAGCACTTTGCTCGAGTAAAATAAGCTTATTTCCGCGAAATGATGATGTTTAAATTCACGAGAGATACCTGTCGAATGTAATTACGTTATAATAGATGTTCTAAACCTTGCTATAAAATACAATGTGAAAATGAGACGCATATGTGATTATGAATAGTATTAAATAAAAAAGGTACAATGAAACTTGACAAGTAAGTGAAGTGTATGTCTGTATGATAACAATGCGATATTTTCTGCTTAATTAGAAATCACAGACTACTTGTTCATAATATCACAAAAGTAATGTGACCTTATGAAAAAGTACAACTTGAGCCAATACAAAGGGGACGTATCACGTGTGGGTCCAGAGGTTCGATTGACAAATTATGGTACTTGGTATTCTAAAGAGCCAAACCATAATGAATGAGTATCACAATGACACCATATTTACAAATAAATTGGATCTACGCAGTAATATTTATAGGTAATTAGATTTGTATTGGGATATATGCAAGAGTTCTTTTGCGTATTAATATTGCGCGACTTTAGGAGCACAATATTTATGCGGAGAATGAATGAATGAATGAATGAATGAATCTAATAATCCTTTTATTGCATACGCATTTTTAAAATAAAAACAAAGAATTAGAACAAAACAACAGGTTTTAACGTTTAATTTTCAAAAATATGTATTTGAAATAAACATATTGCTGTTACATCGTGGGAATATTCACAATGAATTCGACATTGTTTATGTCACGTGACATACCTTCTTTGACATGAACAGAAAATTGCACCAATCCCGAATGAGTATACATTACACACCAAATATGACTTTACTACACGTCACTATGGGCGAATATTGACGTTTCCTGTTACATTGAAAGTAAACGGAGCTTGTTAATGCGTATGCAATAAATGTTATTCTAGGTTACGCACCAACTTCAATTATACTAACACCATATTTAACGGATATGACATTGTATCATGACTGGAACATTTTACAATGTTTAAGATGCTTGATAACAACATATTTATTCAATATGTATGGGTCATTTCACAATTAAATACCATGCTATTTAAAAATGCGTAAAAGATACTTAATAAATAAGTCGATACAGTCAGTGTCTTAACAGCAATTTATCTTTGACAATCATTCAATTCAATTCTAAGAAGTAAAATGAACGCTGAGCATTTACAACCGGTTTTCTGGAGCGTAAACGTGACCCTTTACATTTGAAATGTCATTTAAAAATGGTAGCAAAAACAGTATCTTTGTAAATTATTCTCTTTTGTCAAAATCATTAATTGTCTCTCACTTTGAAGCCGTTGGCAGTTTTGAGTTATGGTATCATGTGTCGAGTGGTCTGCGTATATTATGTCTTATCAGACATATATAAGTCTGTTATATAAGTCTAACATTAGTAGAGGGAAATACAGTGCAATTATTTGGACGAGAAACGGCTCAACAATATCCAAGCATCTTCTATCGAATACTAACATTGTTATAAACGTTCTAATATGAACAAGTCTATGGTACCTCATATTATGTTAGGACCTGTGTCTTTATGTGGTAATTAACACATGTGACATTGCAATGAGCATAATAATACACACATGGTGTAAACAAAGGTGGCAGACAATTTTTAAATATGCGCATCCAACATTAATACCACATCCCATAATATCCAATCTTGGTGATGAATAACGCCATATTATAGGTTATTGAATTTGTATGGCTAAATATTACTTGGAACGAGTTGTTTTGGCAAAGGACGACGAGCTTGCGAGTCGTCCTGCGCCAAAACAACGAGTTCCAAGTTATATTTAGCAATACAAATTCAATAACCTTTTTATTGTATACTTTCATATTGTTTTTGATCAATGGTTATTGTATGACTATTACTTTTCATTGTATTTGTGTTATTTTTATAGCTTTTGATGGAATTCCTATCTTGCCATTCAGTTTCATTTTGTGTGGATGATTATTTTGCGCGAAAACGACGTCGACGTCGGATGACGTCATTAAAAACATCAAGCGATTTTCGAAAGTTTGTTTACCATTCGATAACGTTAAAAACAGTGGGTGAGTGACCATTTGAATTATTTTATCAATTTATGCCATAAAAGGTTGAAAAAAACTCGTATTTTTTTGTTGACACTATAGGAAGGATTCCGTTATTTTTATTTGTGTTTCGCGGCTCTTAGCAAGCACGAGCAAAAGTTCCCGTGCACTATCAATGTGTGCAATATCGTAGAATATTGCACGCTTAGCTCAATGCAAACTAAACGGGACAATATGAAAGTATACAATAATAAAGTAGACAGAATATCCTAGCTGGAACAATAGCATTCATTGAACTTATTCAACACAACACATGTTGTACATTACAGTAGAAAACTTTTATAACTGCTTTGAATACAAAACCAACTATTGTGTTTCATTAATTGTTTGTTAAAGGATATAGCATGATGGGGACTGCTTTATTTACATTGTCCCGTTTTACTGGGATGAAATGTTTGCACGGGCTTTTCTGTCTGTCATGATGTTCCTCCTACCGTCCGTCATGAACTCATGTCGCTTAATTCTCAAACCCTATAAGGGATGACCTCAAAATACCTATCACTTTGCAACGCACTACATGTTTAGTGGCTGACCCATTTACAGTTCGCAACTATGCTTTCCTCTTTGAATGTGCGATGACCGGACAGATTGTGGACCGTATGATTACGTCTTACGATCTTAATCCGGAAAGGACGTTATCGTTTGATATTTGTCTTACATCTTGTCTTGTCGTAACATCAACGGTTTATTAAGGTGTTGCTCCGGTTTCTTCCGAGTCAATGAGTACTTGCTTTGTTGCGATGTTTTCTGCGATGTTACTTTTAATATTTATATAATAATACATAAGTATTTATGTGTCTTGTTTGTTAGAGAATATGACCTGTTGGGGATTTATTTATTCACAGTGTCCCGTTTTATTGGGTTGACAATACACTCAAGAGACATGAAAACGCAACACGGGAATTTCCGCTATATATTGTATATACTGCACACTTAATTGCACATAATATTCCAAAGAAATCCCAAGATGTTTTGTAAAAAAAAAGTTGCAGTTAATTAGAGAAAGGACACAACTGTGATGTTGTAGACGTTTTAATCACACTACACCATGTAACAAGAACTTCATAAATGTTGAAGTTGCTCTTTGAAAAACAGAGCTAGTTCAGTACTGTTTTTAACGTAAATAGTTTCCACAATTTTCCATCCTAAGTTTGCTCACATGCTTGAGCCAAACGCGTGCTCTGTCAATAATGAAACTTTGAAGGATTATTGCTTGCTGTATTATTTGTTGTTTTAGTATTTTTTTCAAAAGGAAATGTCTTACTTAGCCATGTACCATTCGATTAAAAGCAGCATATTGTACATACAATATATAGCGGAAATTCCCGTGTTGCGTTTTCATATCTCTTGAGTGTAGGTTAAGAGTAAAAATGAGATATAGGGTCCTATAGAAACCACAGTGTCCGAGCGCAATGGCATCGTAGGTCCACACTGTACTGCAAACAAGGTTTGTTTCACTCTAGAACCTGTTTTAAACCACCAGCGGCCTTTTTTGCCAATGACCATTCCAAGGCGGTAGCCCTATTGGAAAGACGTTTTTATGTTAATGATGTCACATTTTTACCTTTTATTCATTTTTGAAGATGTTTTTGTTTCTGTGCGTGTCTGAGGTTATTTTTGGTCCATGAATGCCACATTCCTGCTACCTATAGAAACTGATTTACACGTTGATAACTAACAAAAACGACAAAACCTATCAGGCTCAGTCCCCTCGACGAATTTATACGAGCCCAATTGTTCAGTTTAAATCATTTGAGGGACGAAAAGATAATATCACTAAAATGTAGAGAGATCAATTATGTTAACTAGTATATAAATGACCACGACTACTATAAAATGCCAATTTAAAACAAAATAAAATTGAATGTTATGGATCCTTACGTTTAACAAATACACAACATACAAAAGAGTATGATAATGGACCTTTGGAAACGGCCGAGCAAGACACATACGAAATATTGCAGTCTCGGTCGCATTCTAGAAGAATATATCGTACAACGCAAGACTGTATAAAGGTCAAAGTAATGTATTTGTTTGCGCTGGCAAAAGTTGTGGATTTATTGCCAAACAGGTTTAAAATTGAAATACAATGATCTAGAATAATGTCATGACACATGAAATTAAAGATTCAAACAACATACTTTAAAATGTTCGTACTAATGTGTTTGCCTATTGTAAAATCTTTGATTTATTTTCTTATCAGATGAATTCCTTAATTTTAAAACAAGGAGATTTAAAGTCGGAGGAGTTGAATTAAAATTATATTTATTCAAATGTGCCATTATATTATGTTGATACATGCATGTAATATGTTATTGTTAAAGTAAAATAAAACCGTCAAATAGTATGTGTTACGCGTATAACATAATATTATCTAAGAATAATTACTTCATGTATGCTGTACAATATATACGTTACAATGAAAATTGTCTATATATTTAATTACTGAACATAGCAATAATATGCCATCTTGACAATATCTAAAAAAACAGAAAACTCAGTTTGAACGAGGGGAAGGAATCAAAGAGGAATATCCATCCGATCAATATTTGCGTTGACAAAGAAAAAAGGAAACATATGTAATGAACGCCTATCCAGAGACTAGGCTGCATATAGTCCTACTGCTATCTATGGTGGTCATATTGGACCTTTACAGGAAGTTGAACTCTATTAACCATCCCTGCAAAATCCATTGAAATGCATGATAGTTTTGGAGAAGTCCCGCTCATCCTTCCCATTTTTATAACTGTACTAGTAGTTCAGTTCTGTCTGACGCGTTGTTCAGTGTAGTAAACAACTAGTAAACAACTACGAGTTGGGATATGCTATGTATTAAGGAAGGAAAAACAATAACAATTAGAGGATATAGCCTGGAGGGGATTCTTTAATTTACATTGTTCCATTTTTGTAAGATTGAGATTTGGGACCGTACACAGGCTTAAATGAGCACAATTTAGAGAGTTTATACGAATTCCAGTATATATGATCACACGAAATATTACCAAAATACTTATTTGATCTAAAAGCTGTGACGGAGATGAAGTGGAGGAGAAAAGGAGATTTTTTTAATAAAATTAGATACACAGTAAATGTAACATTCGCAACCTTTTTATCGACTGTTTCTCGTCCGATTACTGTACACGTATAATTACTGTTCATATCTTTTATATCTCTTCTACTTACACTTAACTTGCAGCTTTAATCATCATATAGATTCCAATGAACATTTAGACATCACATCGTCTCGTTCGCTTTAATTATTGTAAAACACATATAAATCATCTGTACCACTAATTCCAGCGCACAAAATCAACAAACGGATATATGATACACTGTCAAGACTATTGGCAGATTTTAAACCACAATTAAATATAGACCACGTTGCAAATCTGTGAAATAAATCAAGCATGAATTGAACATCTTAAAATATATATTAAGAAATGGTAAAAACTAAAGACTTTTTTTGATGATTTAGATATAGTTATTACTAACTAGATTAAATATACGCTAACAGTGTTCTATCTCGATGTTTACTTCGCTGCAAGGCACATAAACCAAACTAATTCAAAGTGTTTATATGAATTATATTTCATAGTATATATTGTATATTTGTATCTATCAAGCCCTCCATAAAAGTTTGCTCTTGTAGATATAGATTTTAAATACAAGAGGACACATAAAACATATATATGAATGATTCGTATTTTTAAAACCTCGGAGTACCTCCTCTGTCTTATTTTCACATTGCTGCCTCAAAGATGATAGATTTGTTAAAAAACGAATAATTATAATCTATAGGATAAGTGCCTAAAACAATATATCTCATTAAGCTCACTTTTATTTAGATGACGTACTTCTAAAAATAAATCAAAATCAAATCAAAGATGCGTATTTTGTTGCGATAATTGGCATCTTGAGATAAAAACAAAATCTGCGTCCGTCTAAATATAACATCCAGAAATGCATTAAACCATCTTAAAACAATGAAATGAAACAATTGACGTATTCCAGAAATCGCATCAACAACTTGACACCAAATATCAAATATAATAGCCATATGTAAGAGAAGACCTACTCGGAGACTGAACTTGATATATTTTCCAAATTAATAGGCCATCGGTTTAGTTTAAAGCCATTGTAATGCATATCTAATTATAGACACATTGGCAATCTTTTGATATAGAGGAGTATTACTTCACCGTCAACACGAACGCTTTTGAAACGAAATGACGTTTCCTTGCGAAGTGTTTAAGCCGATTTGTCAGCATCGATCTTGTATACAGTATCATTGTAAAATCTATCGTATTCTGGCGGAAACTTAATCCAGGTTTCTGCTCTAAAATGTGTTACTCTCTGTATATATGTATGTATAATTTGCAATATTAATGCCGCAAATAGTATTGGTCTTATACATCGCAGTAATGACATCATTTTATTAGCGTGTCTGGGTATGAGAACCTGGTTTAAACACCCACCGGACTTTATTTGCCACTGACCGTTTCAATTGAATGACGGCTCGTTTATGAAAGATTGCATAACCGTTCATGAACAGTCTCAATCAAACCGAGACTGCAATATTTCGTATTTATCGTGTTCGGCCGTTTCCAAAGGTCCACTCTCATATTCTTTTACATATATTTCTCCATGCTTGCTTGCAGTCGGAAATGTTATTTGATTTTGAAATGATCTTTCTGATCGCTTACGTGTTTGGTGTCATAGAATGCACACAATTCGCTGTCGTTGACTTCGTATTAATGACAAAAAAGCCTTTTGCGTTCTAATTTAGACACTTTTCTCCAAAAGACCAAAGAAATGGAATTCCACTACATCCCGAGAAACCTTTTATAATCCATACAAATATGCCTTTGTTTTAATTTTCATCAACTTGAAAAATGATTCTTGATACACATCAAGCATCTGTCAATCATGGAGGAAAACCTCAACATTTCAGTGCTCTATCGCGAATAACATGCTTTTATATTTGATGGATACATGCAATACATTAAGGTATGGACATTTATTGGTTTCGTTCAACTCTTTTGGAACTAGCATATCTAAATGGATTAATAGATCATAACGCAAATTAACTGCCAGATAAAACTGAATATTCTCTTTTGTCAACGAAAAATAGGGTATATACCCGGGGCTTTAGGGCGTGAACAGTAGCAAGCACTTTTCACTATCGTTCATGTCTCAACCAAACCGAGACTGCAATATTCTTTTTGTAATTATCGTGTTCGGCGCTTTCCAAATTTCTCCTTTCATACGTTTTTATATATATAACTACTAAACAGTTCTTTACACACAAACCAATAAGGTGGAGATTATGGATAAACAGAAGTAGGACAGGAGGTATTATATTTATATTGCCAACATTTGTTGCGAAAAACGTATATACTTATCCGTATAAAGCCCGCTTTATTTCGAATTCTAGTTCCTGCACCACCACACACGTCTCCAAACTTATTGTACTACCGGCGTTAAAGATCACGTTTAACAATATTATGCTAAAACTTAGGAAAACTCTGGAATTAATTTTTTTGGTCTATTAAAAATTCTGTCCCGTCTTTTGGGATGACAATAGGGCAAGAGAAAGGTTTGGTGCACCCTAGAACCTGGTTTCAACCCACAGGGGCCTTTTTTGCCACTGACCGTTCCAAGGCGGTAGCCCGATTGTCAACCGTTTTGTGTTTGTGGTGTCTTATCTTGCTTTTTATTCATATTTAAAGTTGTTCTTTGTTTCTGTGTGTGTTTGTGGTTGACTGTCGTTCTTGAATGCTACCTTTCCTGTTCAATTGTTATAGCTACTCTTATGTTATGTCACATTTTGGATTAAGCCTCCAACTGGTACCCGGATTTAAAATGTATATTGGAAAATGCGCGTCCCATGAATATTGTATAATATATTTAAAATACTATTAAATATGTTAAATATTTTATAATGAACCAAATGCTATTTTTTTTAACTAATGTTAAATATACATCTAGATAATAGTTATAAGTGTGTATTCAATCAATACGAGTCGTTAACTCAATAGTACATTTTCACCGCAATTAATTATTTCGAGTCGATGTGTTAATGGATTATACAAAGACATTTTAAAGGAATACGTATTTAGGAAGCGAACATATTGTAGTGGCACCGAGGAATGTTAGAAAACTAGACATATTCCGTAATAGAGTGCTATATAATCATTTGGTTAAAAGACGTGTGACGATTTATAGATTTCATTATGATTTGAATCAAGAGAGCATGACAAGGGGAAATTTGGAAATCGCTGAACACGATAAACTTCACAAAATATTTCAGTCTCGGTTTAACTGAGACCGTACATGAACGGTAGCGAAAAGTGCTTCCTACCGTTCACGCCCTTTAGCCCCGGGTTGAGCAGAACTGAATATTTAAAGTGTCAGTATTACAGAAATTTGAGCCATCCCGATGATGGTATGCATATGACGGCGTCTTTATTATTACAGAATTAGTTACATATTGAATATTAAAACAATATTTTCCCTAGTGAAAATCAAATGAATATCGATACAACAAACCCTTTATGAGAATAAAATAAACACATCAACACAAATTAAACTTGACACTGCACAGCATGTCTGTATGTCAAAATACGGTCTTAAGATAAAGATTTACACTCCGTAATGAGACATTAGTACGATATGACCACAGTTGTGTAAGTATTATGATCATTTTATGAGCGTAATTCGACCACGTATGTATCATTACGCAGTTAATTTCCATAAAACATGCTGACAGAGAAAGATTGAACTGACAAAAAGAATAAAGATAAAATGTAAATGGCACATTGCGGAGAACAGCATTTTCCACAGAAATGCTCAGACTTTATCACAGTGTATTGACAGATGACCTACATGCCCCCACACCCACCACCAGTATACATCAAAAGCAATTTTATATCCTTCAAACACGTGTGCAAGAGACGTCAGAGGGAGATACAATGAGAAACGAGAAGTCCCATCTGTACAGCTACCGCTAGAGGTGAAACTTATGCAAGCATAAATCTGTGGTCTCGTGTTGTACACTAGTAGGGGGATGAACATCCCCTTAACGGTATCAACTTTTGTCCAAATACTATGAGTTTGAAAAAAATTATCCCTTTGTTTTTTCGATTTCGGCCAAGTATATGAGAGTCAGCTTACGGACGGGAAACCAGTAGCTGCTTCAGGCATAGTAATTTCATTTCGGGCCTCTTCGGCGATGTCCCTTGTCTGATTGCCATTCGCAACATCTCGCTATCACCGAAGAATGACGGAAAATGCCGACTATTAACGATCAATGCCATCGGAAATTTCGTTAATTTCCGTAGTCGATGAGGATAAATTTACTAACTAACTGTCTCGCCAGAGACCAATTATCGACCAATAATCGATAAATACGACTAAATAGAACAATTTCAATTGACTTTGCAAGTAAAAAAGTAGGCACTATTGACGCTACTATTCACAGATTCAGGTCTTGCGTGAGTATCAGGAGTCATAGATCAGCCTAATACATTACAATATACACTATTTAATAATGACGTTCCGCGTTTGATGCCGTGGCCTAATGGTTACAGCTCCCGACTTCTTTGCAGATCCGAGTTCAAGCCCCTAATTTTTTTTCTCTTCACTGCAATAATATATCATTATAAACTATTTGATGGAATGATTAAATATGGACTTATTAAATATTAATTTAAGGAGTATTCTGGATCTTTGATTTAGATTACTATAAACCAATGACAAAATCTTAATTGTGCTCCAGCAGTTTCCAGCATTTCCATAAATAATTTTGACAATACATGTAATTTTATATATTATTAGAATTGGGTTCTTTTTTACCCCCACCACTAAGAATTTGATACGCAGTTTATAATAAAAAGAGCCCTCGGAGAACAGCGCAGCTCCACTATTCCAATTTTCAGACAATAATGCATTATATAGCCAGTACTATACCATCAGAAAAAAGGCTAAAACAATGTGGGGTGGGGTTTGTGTGGGGGGGGGGGGTGGGGGGGATGGGGCGGAAAACATTTGGGGCAGGTTGTGAACTTTTTTTTATTTATTCTTTATCAGTTTTAATTTCAAAAATGCTGTCATTTTAAAGAAATTTGTGGCAACTCGGGGAGGGGATGAGAACCTTAGCAATTTTTTTATTGTGACCTCATTTCAGTTTTCTTCTTATTGATATTTCATCCGTGTATCTGGATTTAATCTAAATCGTTTTATATGTAAATGATTGCCGTTCAAATTTAAATGTTAATATCCAAATAATCCAAAACGCAATTTTTTTTATATATATTCGGGTGGTTGTGATGATGGGGTAGGGGATGGTTGGCGGATGGGGGGTTGGGGGTGGGGCTGGGGCACATCATTGATATAGGTGTAGATTTGATAAAAAACAACAACAGTATGTTGGGATATCTTTGAGAACCTAACCATTGCAACTACGTTCAGGCACTTCGCAGCATCTCGATTGATTATGAACCTTATCTGAAATTGACAGAGTTTGTACGAATGATCATACTGAACACATGCACGTGAATCTCGTAGTGTGTTAAAATACACGTTTAATGCTTTTTTCGATTTTTTTCGTATTGGCGAGTTACAGTTACCTAGAACATAGAATTAAAAAACAAATGCATAGGAGCCACTTTATTCGGCTAGTGAATCTCGATAATGTTTTACATGTAAAAGGAGGATAAGTGCAGTATCCTCACAGTTTGAAATGTAAGTTTATTACTCAAACTTGATAAATCTCCATTTAGGCTGTGCCTTACGACATTAGATGGACTGTATCTGATGGTACAGAGATTCTCAATGCATATTTCTATACCTTCATAATGTTACTCTTTTTCTCAATAATTCGGCTCCTTGGCTTTCTTCAAGAGGTAAATACTTCGCGAAGCACTTATGTCACGTCCTGTTTGCGTGTACGCGACGGAAGTTATGACTCGCGTCATGGCTACCATTCCTGTCCAACGTAACGTCATTTCTAGTCTAGTCTCTATCATTCAGACACATTCAAGCTGACTGCGAACGCTAGCGAGCGTCTGGACTCGTGGTTGATTAAAATATTTGACCGATAGACGACGCCAAACGTTAAAACAGACTGCGACGTGACGGTCATTTTGACCGCAAAATTCCAATAGGGATGTGTGTACGTCATTATTAAAATATACAAAAACGATAAACTTCGTTTTTTTGTAGTTTCTCTAAAAACATAATAATAATCTATATTACACAATGATGTTTAAAATTTATTTTTAGCATTATTCGTGATCCGCTGACTTTGTTTGGAGTATTTTTATTGCATAACATTGCGCGTATCGTCGCGTAATTTTTGACGCCGTCGTGACGTAGAGTCCTATTGTAAGGTGTTACATGTGCATATTGTTTATGCGGACCAGACGTATTTTCACTCGGGATAGAAATTCCGTATTGAAAAAACTGGTAATTAAACTCTATTTACTGAACATAACACTTATATGCCAACATGACAATACCTAAAAAAGCATACTCAGTTTGAACGAGGGAATGGCATCAAAGAAGAATATCCATCCTATCAATATTTGCGTTGGCAAAAGTAACAAACATACGTAATGAACGCATATCCAGAGACTGGGCCGTCTATTCTCCTATTCCTATCTATGGTGGTCATATTGGACATTTGTAGGAAGTTGAACTCTATTATAAATTAACAGTCACTGGAGGAACCATTTCCGCATGTCAGTTTTGGAGAAGTCCCGCTGATCGCTTCCATTTCTTATAATTGTATTTGCAGTCCAGTTCCGACCGACGCGTTGTTCCATGTAGTAATCATCTACGAGCTGGATAACCCATTTATTAAGGAATGAGGAAGAACAAATTTATATAATGCAATTTGTAAATTTGAGGGGAATTGGTAGTGCTTCAAATTAGGTGACATAGGTGTCTAACTCTACGAAGAAATTGCCAGTATATCGAATAATGTGCTTTAGGTAAAGAAGTGATTCGAGTTTTGACGCGAATAAGACCCAGTATGCCCAGTATGTGGAACAAGTTTATGCTTTTTCTCGTTAAACGAACATGAACTTATCCGGTGAGGAAATGGAAACGAACTCTATAGACTTTTTTCGTTCGTTCCAATCCATTTATTATTGTGTGTTACATTTGTATTGTACTTTAGTTTTGAAATAAAACATATTTAAACCAAACAATTTACAATTATCGACTAAAATATTTTAGTATATTTCATTTTAAATACGTAGATTTTATTTGCTTAACAGCAGTCGCGTGTACGTCAATAGTATGAACTATTCACCTCTTATCCGGTTCAAACCGGTTTTCAGGTTAATAGTTTTTAATCGAGTCAATAGTCCGTTCAGAGTGATTTGTACGCTTTACGGAATGCAAATTTACATACGAGTTAAGCGTCAACTGATTGTGATCAATTACAAAATATAATAAAACAACTATCTACTCTTGCGGTTAATGGATTAAAAATATTCTTCCTCGGGAGTAGCTAATTTGACCCATAACTGGAAACTATTGACATCCACTTTTCTCTCAATAGTCATTCTCTCGTAAGAATAGTGTTCTCTCGTAAGAACAGTTTTAATCATTGACCTCAAGAGAAGTAGATAGTTGTATAATAATTCTTATTAGACATCAATGCAGTTGTGTCACTTACTTTAATTTATACATTTGCATCGTTATATTTTTTTCGTTCATGCTGTATGTCCACTTTATGACTAAGCTCACTAGATATAGTTAAACTTTGCTTATACCTCTATGCAAATTTAAAATCATCAAGCTCCTTACCTTTATGTGCGATATTTGGCCTGTTTACTCTTTTTTCATTACGCATTATTTAATAAAACCTTGCATTTTTCAGTTGAATAATTCTTGTAAAGCTGTTATTATTATACCAAATAAGTAGGCAACTCTTATAACCTTTTTCTGATAGACAATGTTTACCCAACCCAATAAACGAGATGAACGTAGTCCCATTTTCAGTCATACTCGGTTGTATTGAGTCTGTTCATGAGAGGTACTATAATGCTCAAAACGTCTCACTCCCCGTAGCACCGGCTTAAGCGGCATTCTACTTTAACGCCACACAGATTAGGCTTGTTGATCCCAAATGTCGGGCGAGGTTTTACGGCCGCAACACAGCACTAAGCAAACGCTAGTGTGAATGTCGATAAATACTGAAAAGGAGATACCTTGGAGGCAACAAACACAAACAAGAGATAAAAGTAGCAGACTCAGTTTTATTAAACCTGTTCTTGAAAGGTTGATGTGCAACACCATGTATGCCCCTAGCACAGGCTTAAGCGATATTCTACTTATTCTACCTTGAAGACTCACCAGTTATAAACACAACGATTACATTTTTATTTGGGTGAAAAAAAAAGTATCTCATGTAACACATTTCCCGAAAGAGGTCGTTGCTGGAATGATTTTCTGACACAGTTGTCATAAGCCATAAGTCGTATAGCTGTAAAAAATAAAGACTGATGTGTACGTATCAAAAGAATTAGAACATACGACAACACGAATGACGGAATTAATGTAATTTAATACTTAATTATACTTTGGGCAGGCGTAGACTAGTACTTCTAATAATAATAATATAATCCCTGTGGTGGAGTATCGGAAATTATTTTCACAATATCTGATCATTTCTGATAGCCTGAGCTCCAGTCTGTACTTTGAAAACATCTTAATAGCAATATCAGAAAAGAATTAGAAAGACAATTTGGAAAATTAAAGATAAGAGCTAAGAGATATAAAGACATGCTAAAGAAGGATATTTAGTAATAGTAACGACCGAAGCCACGTATACATTCTGATACACCGGTTCCGATACTAGGATTGTTTTCTTATTTATTTATTTTAAAATTGCGTTTTCGTAGGGAATACAGTTTAAAAACGACTTAATACCGTTACTTAATACTTAATACCTAATAAAGTAGAATACCGCTTAAGCCAGTGCTAGGGGACGTGAGAGGTGTTGCTTCTTTCATTACGTCTCATGAACAAACTCAATAAAACCGAGTCTGCTGCTTTATTCTCTTAATTGTGTTTGTTGCTCGCAAAGGATCACCTTTATCAGTTTTTATTAAATATCTGCATGGTGTTTATACGCTAACGTTTATTTCTTTATAAAAAAACACAGTCTTGGAAACTTAAGGAAACATTATATACTCTAAACAAGAGGCCAAAGAGGGCCTGTGGACGCTCTACTGGCTAAAGATATAAGGAGACATAACTCTTTCAAATATAATTCAAGCGGAACATGGCGATAACATACACAACTATCTTGATACTGATCATCCCTGTTTCGTTGCAATCAAGCCAGAGGTTCAGGCAAACTAGTATGTACAAAGTTGGTATATTAAAAACTTTAAGGGTTCATAACTCTGCCGAAATGCATTCAACCAGAACACGGCAATGACAGATGCAACTAGGCTTGGTACTGATCATCCCCTACCAAGGTTCGTTAAAATCCGGCAAGGAGTTCAAAGGAGACTAATCTGGACAAAGTTTGTCTATTAAAACATTTAAAGGGCCATAACTCTGACAAATATCACTCAACCGGAATATGGCGATGATAGGCACAACTAGGCTTAATACTAATCATCTTTGTCAAGTTTCGTTGAAATCCAGTCAGGGGTTCCGGAGAACTAGCACGGATACTGTTTGTGTATCAAAAACATTTAAAGGGCCGTAACTCCATCAAAAATCTGTAAACCGGAACGAAACGATGACATACACGACTAGACTTGGTACTGATCATTCCTGTAAAGTTTCGTTGAAATCTGGAGACAGTTCAGGAGAACTAGTCCAGACAATGTTTGTGTATTAAAACCTTTAAAGAGTCATAACTGCCAAAAATCATTCAACCGGAAAACGGCGATGATTTGCAAAACTAGGCTTGATACTGATCATCTTTTCGTCTTAATGTGGCCAAAATATAGCATATTGTAGAAAATCAAGGGTCATAACTCCGGTGTAAATAGTCCAATTTGGCTGGTTTTTCTAACTCGATTTTTACATCTATATTAACGACGCAAAATATAGCATTTTAACTAAATCAAGGGCCATAACTACGCTGTTACTAGTCCTCTAATTCATGGAAACTTATACGGAAAGCAACACGATTTATATTTAAGAATATCTCATACCGACTTTAGGTATTAGCACATATATTCGTAACTCTTGGCAAGCCGCTTGGGATTTGTCGGTTAACAATAAACTCCATTCAATTAAACCGTTTTTCGGAGAATGGCGTTCTTCTAGTAGACTCATTCGTCGAGAAGAAGTTGTCCTAGCCCGGTGCAGGATAGGGCATACACGTTATACTCATTCATATTTATTACAAGGTGAGCAATTACCAGAATGTATAGCCTGCTTTGCACCGTTACCGGTCAAACACATCTTGTTGGAAGGTATAGACGTTGATCCTATGCGTCAAAGGTACTACAATGTTAATACTATGAAAGAGTTATTTGATACTTTAGATGTTAGTCTTGTTTTAGATTTCCTGAAAAAAAAGCAGTCTATGAATCATTATACTTATTTACTTATTTATATACCCGTTGACGGGCATTTGTTGATTTACATATATAGTTTATATTACTACCATAACATCCTTTATTTGTAAATATTTTTATCTCTATATATTTCATCAATTTTTAATTACTACTTCATTTCTTCATCTTTCATCAATTTTTGCGCACAATCTGTTTATCTGTTGACGTGCCGTAAAACACCATTCATTCATTCATTCCTGTCGCAGACGTCAGATGAAGCCTTACTAAATTAGGACAAATGTAACTCATCAATGTTGTTATCCTTTAAAACACAATCTTTTGTTTCATTTTAATTTCAAATAAATATTTGCATTTAGATGTAACGTTTGTTTGTCGTGGGTTTGTTCTTGTCTTGAAATTATTTACCTGAAACACTGTTATGCAAAACGAGAGTTTAAACGGCTTATATATTAGAAATTGTACGTTTTATTGCAAATCAATGACTGAGTTTGATTCTGAAATGAAATAGAAATCTCTTCGATTGATCTCTTTACCGGATATGTAGTGGGTTATAACGCTATCTAATGCACTATATTTACAAAACAGTTCATTAAAATCCAACTAAATAACCTGATAACAGCTCTAAAATAAAATAACTTATAAGAGTCCATGTTTGCTTGCATTCTGATGTTATTTGTGTGAAATGATCTTACAGATAACTTACCAGTTCGGCGTCGGTGACTTCACTATGTGTCGTTGACTTTAAATGCATTTAAAAACAAAAGGATTTTAAAAGTCCACTACATCTTAAGAAACCTTGAAACATGCATACAACTATGCCAGTGTCAGTAATTTTCATCGTATTGAAGAAGGATTCCAAAAACATATCGAACAACTATCAATCAAGTTACATGGAAGACAACCACATGTTAGTATTTTAATATCTTGAAATGACATGCCTTTATAGGACTTCTTACATTAGGGTATGGACGTTTAGTGCTTTTGTCAGCTCCCTGGAAGCCTATGTATTGCACGTAAACAAACAGCGTGCACATGTTAAGTGATTACATAATAAAAGGAAAACATATATATTAAATTGTGTTGAACTGAAAATAAAAATCAACGATAAAACAACCTCGATTACCACAGGAAACTGATTTCTACTTGAAGAGTCTCTTTTGTGGCATAAATACTAAGACGGATTATAAAATGTATACCAACCAGACATCTCCCTAATACGTTTTTCACCTTATATTACCTCTCATGTACGAACTCAATAAAGCGAGTCTGCTACATTTATCTCTTGTTTGTGCATGTTGTTTTCAAGGGATCTCCTTTTCAGTATTTAATTACAAATATTCATTGAGGAATTGTTAACATATAAAGACTTCTCGTGGAAAAAGATGTCGATGACCTGTTTGTTTGTCGTGGGTTCGTTCATGTTTTCACATTCTTGAACTGAATGAGTGTTATATGCAACGAAAGTTTAAACAGCTTATTTATTGGAAATTGCGTTTTATTGCAAATCAAATACCAGCATGGAATCTCAAATGACACAGAAATCTTTTAGCGGAATCAGAATAGGATTAGAGCACTATTAGGCCTTGAGCCAGGACCCAATTTTTTCGATATCGTTACCAACTCAAGGGCAAATTCTGCCATCACTTTTTGAAAAGAACAATGCATGAAGATTACATGTTTTCATGATGGCAAACTGGAACAGGTAGCTTATATAAAAAGAATCGAACATTAATAGACTATCATTGTAGGGCTTTCATCTAATTGCTTGATGTTCATTTGTGCATGTCATGCTTGTGTAAATAATTATTGAGGTATGTTTAAACAATGCAATTAAGTTTACAGTTCATTTAACTTGTTTAAGTTATATAAAGAGCAAATAAGCTCTGTTTAGCATTGAATTCTTTTTAAAATCTCCATTTTGCTTCAAATTGTAAGTCAATTTACCCCACCCACTATTGACACATTGTTTATTCATTTAGTTTAATCAACATTTTGTACATTATTATATGCGTAATCTTATAACTAATTTACATCCTTACTCATCATTACGTGGTCCCGCCTTAATTCAAATAAGTGATGAGAAAGCTTATATTAGCAGGATTTTATAACTGATATTTCGACAATAAAACATGTTAAACATTTTTTTACTGAATAAATTTGCGATAACTTGTTTAAAATGACCTATTAACATGATTAAATGTTTAAATTTTACAATATGCAATCTTTTTCAGCCGAAATTACGGTTTATTTCAAACCCCAGCCAACCCCGTTTTCGCTTCTTGGAGTAGGGGTTGGATAGGGTATGCAAGTTAATACTCGGACCATGTACTGTTAAGTGATATTATTATATGAAGTAGGGATTGTTAGTTTAGATTCAGGAAAATATGTAGTATGCAACGTTCAGTCGTTCATGGCATTGCATATACTTGTTCTGTGATACACGCCGAACTGGAAGTATAAGCTTTCCTCAAATTACTAACTCAACATCAAAATTATTAAAATGTTCTGTTAGAGACATATATTGCACAAACGACACACACCGCCCAAAGGAATCTAAAAATGTGCGGTTTTTACACTTTTCATAACATTTAATTTACTCTTTTGTTTAGGTGTATGCGCTATTTCAATACTTATTTTGATTAAACATTTGGATTATGTATTACATATAAAGACATGAATTTAAAGTAATTATAATAATTGCAACACAAAATCTTATTAGATATCTATTTCAAAGCTTTTTAATACCAATATATATATATTTTAAGGGTTTTAACCCCTGAATTACCCCAACCGCATAAATCACAATAAATAATTTTGTATATGAAATGAAAAACTGTTATGCATTTTTGTGTCCATATTCAAAATAGAATCGACGAAGAAAAAGTTTAAGGGAATAACCAGACCACTGTACTAACTAACCACTTATTATGGCAACTATTCTTTAGTATAGGTGCAGTTGTTACAAGAACATCTGATTAAGATGTGTATATTAATATAGGTTGTGATTTCCTTCATACTTGATTTATAGTAAGGAATTAACCTAGAATTGGACTTGTTAGTAACATCAACTCTTTTTTTGCGCATGCAAGTGCAACTTGAATAACAGGTATCTAAAAAGAAGGTTTATTGCTAATGAAGGGATAACAATGCAAACAATGACAAATAATTGTATTGCCTTAAACTGGTCATCATTGATCTCATTATGAGTATTATCTCCAAAATATTTTGAGAAAATGCATAGTTTTACCCGTTATTTAATGGGTGACACTTTTCAGTATGCACTTTTAAAGAAACAGAATTGAATGTTGTTTAATTGTTCATTAACACATATAAGGTTATTTAGAACCACCCCAGAGAGAGGGTTGGGAAGGATACATAGAAATCTAGGAACCTGCTCTACTTCTACTAACGAAAAGAGTCATATGTTTCTTTAACGTGATCGGAGAAAAAATGCGATACACTGCCGGTTTACGTCCCCATCAGACGGATGAGGCATATGGCAAATGTCTTGCTCAAGAATACACCGACGAAATTCACTGTCGCCGGTGAGGCTTGAGCCAGGGTCCTCTAGATTTCAAGACGCTAGTGCTATCCACTGCATCAACAGACTGCTTGGGCTCAAGCAGGGTTATTGTATTAAGATACATAAAACTAAATTTTAAAAGGTCAGGAAGGTTATATCCATGAAGCTGGGTTCACAGCGGTCAATGTTATCTAGCAAGGTGTCATCAAAATGAGTATGATAATGGACCTTTGGAAATAGCCGAAAACGACACATACGAAATATTGCAGTCTCGGTTTGATTGAGACTGTTCATGAGCGGTAGTGAAATATGCTAGCTACCGCTCACGCCCTCTAGCCCCGGGTTGAGCAGAACTCAATATTCATAAAATCAATAGTACACACATTTAAACCATCCCGAAGATGGCATGCATATGGCGGTGGACATGGAGTGTAACGCATCTCCATGTCGTACGGCGTATGGTCCCAGTATCTAATAAAATTAAATGCCCCGAAGAGCGAAATAAACATAATGAAATTCAGTTGGGAGCAGCGGTTATGAAGACTGCATATCACAAGTAACAGTCAAAACAGGTTCATGTATGTAAGATATATGCCTGCAAGCCTTATATATGCCCAGCTCATTTATGTTTTAATAAATTTGGCAATTAAGGTTTGGGATAATAAAATACAGTTAAGAATACCCAGTACATATTATCTTACTAATAATATTACTTGATATTATAATATAGCAAAACATATAAGATAACAATTTTTGTAGATGCTTACATATAAGGACTGGCACCCAGAGAATTGCTACTACTTCAGAAAAACCTATCAGCTCTTGAGAAATAAAAAGAAGACTGGCAAATACAATTATTTCACCCAGCTAAATGTAGAGTTATCATAGAAAAAAACAAGTGCCAGCTGATCAACACTTCCTATCAACTACATGGCCACACACTTGAAGTAGTCGACAATAACTTTTAACGAAACCTCACAAGGAAGCACCATGTCAATTCTACAGTAACCAAGGTCAACAGACCATGGGGTCATACACTTAGAACAAGTCTAGAGAAGTACTTGTACACAGCAGTTTGTACACAGTAATTATACTTATCGTACCCCAAGTTTTGTTGTGTAACCCAATGTTACAGGACCTGAAGTTGGAATCTCTACAATACAGAAGGTACAGCAACCGACTAACTATGCTATTTAAGATCCAATATCGACTAATGGATGTAGACACAAACCTAGGAATGCTAAACAACAAGCAAATCAGAGGTCCGCGGCGACTATATCAACCTACTGTCCAGAAGGATGTATACACATACTCCTTTTACACACGGACAATCAGGAATCTTCTTCCAACCCAATCCACCGACACTGTAGAGGCATTCATAACCAGGCTTATCACTATGCCTACTCATCCCCTCTTCTTCATGAACTTGTTAGTGAGATAGTGTCGATTATTACAGATGGCGGGAGTTAAACAGTCCTGGTTCTACCCAGGACTAAGTGGTCCGCCTACACCACAAACAAATCGACCGTCATACATCATCACTATATTTGAATAATTTTCATTGTAACATAGCGACAGAGAAGGTCATCTGTTTTTATTGGGCTAGCGCAGTTTTAACCACAGGGTACACCACAATATGAGAATATAACCCTTTAATTGGAAGATGAAGACGAAGTGAACATGGTTAGATTTACAGATATATGCTTTATAAGATATGTCGGACATACCGGTGCTACTACTTAAGAGTGCATATTTGTATTACAAACACCTAAACATGAACAGTATAACCGTAAAATGGATTCTTTGTTTGCCATGAGTTGACAAGGCAGAGGTCTCCTTTGTGATTTTAGTTCATAAATTTGTTCAATATGCGCTTTTTAAACCTCCTTAAATAGACATTTACTTAAGTGTTTTAATTATTTGAGTCTTTATAATGTAATACATTATCGAAAATCCCATTCTAATAAATAATTTGCAGTTAATTTATAACTAAATTTGAAGTGATTTTATGAAAAGTGTACAACTACAAGCCATATGTGCTCTCATGTTCTTAAATAACAACAGCATGTTTTAAAATATAAATCTACGTAAAACTGAGAACCTGTAGGGGCAATATTTGACCCCATTGTCATCACTTTTAACCAATCCTTTCCTAAATAACTCCATGTAATAGTGTGACTGCCGGGCACTATTTAAATAACATGGTAGGGGGACAATACTCTTATGCTACGTGCAAAGTTTTAGACCTCTAGCTCTTGTCGTTTCAAAAAACAATATGTTTATAGACTTTCCTATACAACTCTTTGTACAAATGTGACCCCCGGGACCGGGCTAATTGTCTCCAGTAATTTTAATAAAACTGATAGAGAATCATAAGCTTATGTTACATGCAAAATATTAGACCTCTAGCTCCTTTCTGATTTTTTAGAGAAGAGTTTTTAAAGATTTTTCTATATGACTCTATGTAAATATATAACCCATGGGGCGGGGCCAAATATGATCCCACTGTCACCATTTTATAAAATTTGCTAGTGGACCATGAGCTTATGCTACATGCACAATATTAGACATTCAGCTCTTACGGTTTTAGAGAAGTTTTTTTAAGTTTTCCTTCATAGCGCTATGTAAAACTGTTACCCCCGGGATTTGGCCTTGTTTGACCCCAGGGTCACCGTTTTAAAAGAACTTGGTAGAGGACCCTAACCTTATTCAACATGCAAAGTATTAGACCTGTAGCTATTGTAGTTATAAGAGAAATTTAATTTTTAAAGAAACCAGATTTTTATTTAAAAGGGGGAGATAACTCTTATAACAGGAATCAGCTACCGTGTTAGCACTGCTATCATGGATTTTTTGTTTCTATATAATTTACTCAATTATATGGTACTAGTAAGAATTTGTCCCTTGAGATGGTAACAAAAAAGTGTATGGCTTATGGTCTATATATACAACAAGCTATATACGAAACATTTCATTAAAAGTCAATCGGGTAACAGCTCGAAAACTAAAATAACGTGTAAGAGTTCATGTTTACTTGCATTCTGCAATGTTATTTGATTTGAAGATAATCTTACGGATCACATTATATTTCGGTCTTTTGACTAAAATACATTCATAGAAAAATGCTTTTGCGATCTAAGTAGACATAAAAGTCGAACAGGAAATGTAGCATTCAAGGACTACATTCGACAATAAATACGCACAGTAACAAACAATAATGACAAGGATGAATAAAAGGCAAGATGAGGCATCACAAACATAAATGGGTTGACAATAGGGATACCTCCTTGGATCGCTTAGAGTAAAAAATGACGCATGGGTTTAACCCAGATTCTAGGATGCACCAATCCTCACTCTTTTCAGGCGAAATAAAACGGGACAGTGAAAATAAAGTCATCCCCACCAGGTTATGTTCTCTAACAAACAATGCAGAATTACGACAAGACAAAATTTAAGAATAGTATCAAACGCGACCGTCCTTTGAGGATTTAGATAGACGTCATCATAGGGTCCACAATCTGTCCGGTCATCGCACAATCAAATAGAAAAGCAAAGTGGTGAACTGTAAATGGTTCAATCGCAAACTATGCAGTGCGTTTAACACGTTTAATAAAGATCGTATGGAAGTGATTATGACAAAGGATCTTGCGAAAAAAAGAGTATGATCATGGACCTTTGGAAACGGCCGAGTTCGACACATACGAAATATTGCAGTCTCGGTTTGATTAAGACTGTTCATGAGCGGTAATGAAATATGCTAGCTACCACTCACGCCCTCTAGCCCCGGGTTGGGCAGAACTCATTATTCATAAAATCAATAGTACATAAGTTTAACCATCCCGAAGATGGAATGCATATGGCGGTGGAGATAGAGATTTTCCTCACCCATGTCCGGAGGCGTATGGTCCCAGTATCTAACAAAATACTATGCCCCGAAGCGCGAAATAAACAAAATGGAATTTAATTGGGAGCAGAAGTTTGTAAATCATTTCATGATAGTAGTCGGGTTGTGATAGTCATTGTCGCAGACGAGTTCTTAAATTACATTCATATTTGAAAAGTACATCAAGTTTACGATAATAAAATCGTGTAAGGAATTTTTGAAGTTTACGGTAAAAGTAGCCCTGCTAGAGAAGCTTCTGTGTTATACAAATATTAAAAATATTAAAGTTCTCAACACGACATATGCATTAGAAAAACGAATTAGTTGAGCAACATAGACCCCATAAGAAGTACCTCGGGGAACATCTCCATCTTAGTCGGGATAAGTAACAAATAGATTGTACAAATTGTTTCATCATTTTCAACAGAGAAATGTAAATCACGAAACGAAGCTACAGTATCAGAAAAGTTTCCATTGTTAAGTTGAAAATATTTGAGATAAAAGGTAATAACCATAGCAGAAAACAAAGGATGGCCAATTTTCAATATAAAATCCAGATACGAGAGGTGTCATGAAAGGCTTCAATTATATCTGCCAGAGTATCTGCTGAAATCATGAAATCAACAAATATGAAATCTACTTCACAGCAATAAAATCTCTGTCAGACATCTTATTCTAAAAGAATAACATTTTAGAATTCTACTACATCACCGGAAACTATGTAATATCCGTATTTATATCCTCGTGTCAGTAATGTTCGTCAACCTAAAGAGATATTCTTGAAATATATCAAACAGTTATCAAACATTTAGAACAATCTCAGCTTTTCGATGCTTTAATATCTTGAAAAGGCATGCTTTTCTATTTGATTGATACTTCCTGCATTCAGATATGGGCATTTAGTGGCTTCGTTCAGTTATTTGGAATCTTATTCATTGCATCCAGATATGGGCATTTAGTGGCTTCGTTCATTTAATTGGAATCTTACTCATTGCACGTCAACAAACCGCGTGCATATTTAGATTGATTTAATAAAAGAAAATGGACATGCCTGTTCATTGTTTTTAAATCCTCGTAAAGATCAATAGTTAAACCATACTGATTGCCAGTTAAAAGGCAGAAAGGTTTTATTAAATATGCATATAAGTAACAGTTCTTTACAATTAATTAATTGAATAGCGTTTTCCTTTATAAATAAAGACGTGGAGGTTGATATCTCTAACCTAAGTGATAAAGTATTTTTGTTTACACATACGAATACTTACAAATAAATCGCATCTGTGTCGATATACCAGACTATCCAAATTGCTTCCATATGACTGAAGTAATATACTGAACAATAGACAACAAATAGACGAGGACGGTCGAAATACAAATGTATATCAGAAGGTATCATGTTTATAATTGCATTTAAATATCCCAACGTTTGATGCATGAAACTTGTACTGTTCTATTTCCGACGTGTGCCTTAATTAAATTACTTTTTAAACAAACGTCCAATATGTTCCCTTAAATATTGAATACTATCTAAAATACATATATTATATGATTTAAATATGCTATAAATGTTAACTATTGTTGAAAGACATCACGAAAATAAGTATATATTCAATAAATACAAGTTTGTGTTTCTTGAAGAGATCTTTTGATTAATACCTCTGTTAACCGACTAGTACGTGTTGATCAAAATTAACTATTTCGTGTCAATGTTTTTATGCCTAGTTATAATGTTACCATTATGTGTTTAAAAATTGTGATGACTGATGTATTGATGTATTTTATTCTGAGTTGAATAACGCTACAATGCACATTTTGAAGGAAAGCACGTTGCTTCTTTATCATAAATTAAATTCCAACCTTGAGAAATAAACAGAAAAGATTATCCCTAGTGAAAAATGAAAAAATTAGTGATAGCGACACATATTTATGAGAATAAAACACATTAGTTCAACTTAAATTTCAAAGTGCAAGACAGGTCTTTATGTCACAAAACGATCTTAAGATCAGATTTACAACTCCATATGGAGTCATTCATACGATATGTTCGAAGATATGTTATACGTTGTATGAGCGTAAATCGGCCAGCATAACATCGGAGTTAATTTATAGACAATATGCTGATAACAATATTTTGAATTGAAAACAAGAATAAATAGAAAATGTTATCGGCCCAATTGGAGAATACGTATTTCCCATAGGAGGAATGCCAGAATATCATATTGTATTAGACAGAGGTCCACCATCACATATCAAATGGGATTGTATAGTACATCCGTTAAACACATGTACAGGCAACAGCAGAGGTAGATAGTATATAATGCTACGTATAAGTGTCACATTAGTGTCCAACATGTGGCCGTGGTAGCTAAGTGGAGCTGCAGATCAATGCCCCGCGTGGGTTTCATCCATGGAGGTAGCAGTACATACTATCTACCTCGGAGTCCATGGATGAAACCGATGCGGGTCATTGATCTGCAGCTCCACTTAGCTACCACGGCCACGTGCTGGACACTAATACGACACTTGACGGAACGTGTGTGTTAATACAGCTACTCAAAATATATCTTTACAACTATTTAAGAGAATGCTTACCGAAGCTGGATAATTATTAATGCCACTCACTATATTACATTTCTTGCAAGCATTTACCGAGATTTCTAAAAGACGGAAAAGTGATAACAGCTACGGCGAAATGCTTTCCTAAGGAAATAATTCCCGCTAGCCGGATGGTTTGTAACTTATCTTTACTTTGTTTTGTTTTTCGACTATTTAAGTTGTAAACAATCAGCGATTAAAGCTGCGTGTGTAAGCGACGTCAGAGAACGTCGGGAAAATGACGTAAATTAGCCAGTGATGCATTTTCTTTTGCGATAGTAATCCCTTATTTAAAAACTCATTAGAAATAAACTCTATAAAATGTTGACTCTTTGGTGATGTAACGTTAAGCGTTAACGCATCTGCTATAAGCCTACGGTTTAACCACGCCCAGATAAGAATATTGGAAGCCTGTCGTTGTTGCTGAACTAGATATGTAATCTTAACAATGTCTGTTCGTCCTGCCGCAACGCCGGAAAAAAATAATTGTCTGGAGGAAAACGTTTATACAAATCATTTCCGCTCAAGCGTTCGTTTACTGCCAAGGGAGAAACACGTCTCATGTTATTTAGAAGTATACTTATAACAATCGGGCTAAAGATAGTATTATGAAATAAATTATGAAATGAAAGAATGACGCAATCAAAAGAAACTTGACATCATGTATATGTCTAACTCAATCATCAAGCATTGGTAACACAACTATTACAAGAAGAAATAGAAACAAAGTATGCGACACCACATTCATAAAAGGGTTTACAACAGTGCATTGTAACGATCAGTGGCTAGAAGGCCGTGGAGATTTAAAGTAGGTGCATCAAACCTCAATCATATCGTATTGTACAATTGTTTTGCAATCTGTACAATCTAAATTTATGATGTGTTCTTCTATTGGCGATGTTTGCCAAATTAATATTGATGCTATACAATCTATCCTACAATCAGTAATTATTGAATTATTCAAATTTCAATTTTATTCCGATTTCTTTCAGTTATTTACTTTTCGTGTACATATTTGGAACAATAAGAGATTGAGAAGCTCCTGTGTCAAGCAATATTTGAATCACTAATATGTGATATAGAACATTCAAACATGAATGGTTCATAAGTATCCATAACAGAATCAGGCTGGGATTTCTTGACCTCAAACATTGCATTGTTTCCAACACAAGATTGGGGTTTAGACCTTAAAGAAGTGAGACTAGTAGGTTTTACACCATCTTTTTGTTGTTGCTTCCTTTTGAAAGTAACGCTCTCAGAAATGAGGTGACCTTTCTTTTTGCAATAATTGCAAGTAATTTGAAATAAGGATTTGTGATCGGTATTCTCATCAGATGCTTGATGTTTAGAAGTACTAGTACTGAATGTACCAGACTGCTGCGTTTAAAAGTACTGCTGTACGAGTAAGAGGGTTTCTGAAATGGAGAAAGCTGCTGAGGGCTTGTTTTTGAACAAAAGAAACTTTGTGAGTTAGCGAATAATCATCCAACAAACGTACAGCATCTTCAAAAGTTTCAACCTTTTGCTCATCTAAATAGGTTTTGACATATTGTTAATATACTTTTTGAACTCTTCAATTAACATGAGTTGCTTTAACTGATCATGATGCGCTTAGTATCTTGGATGCTCACCATCTATCAAATAATTTTCTTTGGTTCGAGCAAGTACGACATGTCTTTAACAGTTTGGTATGAGGAACTTTGTTCTTTGGTTAACTGAGTGTAAACCTCACGGGATTTTCCAATTTAAACACTTTGTAAACGTAATGTCCAATGTTCTATTGGCCATTTTAAATTTTCAGTAATTTTCCCAAATTGAAGAAAATATTTGTCAATTTCCTTTTCTTGAAAAGGCGGTACTACTCTAATATGTTTAGTAACATCAAACTGAGTGGGAGAGTGGCGGTGAAGGTGAACTTGCCTTTCTTGCCAGCTTCAATTTGTGCATCTATTATTCAAATTCTTGCCTTTTCACTTCTTCCTGTAATTTCATTTTTTTCCCTACCATTTCGTTTTCTAATTTAAATTTTTCCAAATCTATTTCTTTTTCTCTTTTTCTTGCTTCTTTTTCTAATTTCCTCAATTCGACTGATTTTATGTTTTGTAATTCATTTTCTTTTAATTTTAATTCTTTTAATTTGACTCTGTTTCCACCAACAAATGTAATATTTCCTCTCCAAAAATGTCGACCAAGAATTGCACCAAACTATTTTTAATCTCAGATTTTCTCATAGAAGATTTACATTTCGGTAAGTTATAATGCTTTGCAAGCAAGAGCAATTCATCTTTTTAAGTGAATCAAACTCCTCCTCTGTAGGCGTAGAAACATTTTTTTTCAATATCAAACACCATTTTGACTGTAGTAGTCCGGTGGCTTAGCAAAATTTTTGTGACACGCTGGTCCAAAGCACCAAAATTGGTACAAATGCTCCTTAGATGATACAAAATCATTCTGCAGGTATGTGCCCGACCTACGACTTCCGGTTTAGGATTTTTCAAGATGGCCGCCACCACCATTATCAAAAATAACCTTATGTACTATAACTTGGAAACTAAAGCATATACAAAGACGAAACCAGTGTCTATACCCACTATTTCAGGGTCAACGAATGTGATGATAGTACTTTTTATAGGGGTCGATGTCATATTTGGCCATATTGGCCAAATACTAAAATCAATGTCTCCGCCATTATAAAAAAATAACCGTTTTACAATAACTTTAAAACAAAAGGAGTTAGAGATGAGCAACGAGTGTCCATATCCACTATTGCATGGTCAAGCAATGTGATTATACTAGTTTTAGGATGACCAATGTCATATGTGGCCATACTTGGCCATATTGCAAAATGGATGCTGCCTGCATTATCGAAAGTAGACTGTTTACAATTGATTCAACGCTCACAGATTTGTAGAGGCAGTAATGTCTACATCCCCTATCCTATTGAGTCTCAGTGCAATAAACTAGTTTAATAGCGACTGATGATATATTTGGCCATATTTGTCCATATATGACCATTTTTCACATTGACGCCATTCAACCAGCGTCTATATTACTACTATATGCGCAGTCAACTAGTAATAATTTGAATGTAATTTCAGTCAGTGCAAAGTCCTCTACAATAGCACAGTGCTGTGCACTTGAGACCCGTACTCTTGCAAACACATTTTCTTGTGCAGACGGGGTCTGCCTTGCATCCACACTTGATAAGCTGCCTGCATGTTTTAGAGACTTCTGGCTGTGTCGTCCAAACTGGTTGCCATTGATTGTTCTGTTTCGCCCAACCAAATCGCTCTGGACTGGGTAATTTCTGCTCAGCTTCCAAGCACTGCAGCCAGATACTTGCCTGATAAACACTGCGATTTGTGTGTTCGATCAAAGCAGCCTGAGTTGGTGGCAGATTTTGCATCATTGGTGTCTTTCGTGGAAACAGGTCTCTCCGTAGGTCATTTACACTGCTAGAGCCTGACGAGCGATCATACAGTTTGCATATGAACTTCTCTATGAGTTCAAATTGTGGTGAAATGGCACTCATTGGTTCAAATGAGTGCACGTTTGGATACATGAATGCCTCTGTGACAGATGGACATGACCTTCAACATTCCCAGCATGATTTCTTTGCCTTTCCAAGGAACTGAGAGGTCGTATCAGACCCAGTGAAGGCATGGAAGAATGGAAGGGCACATGATCTGTCTTCTCCAAGCTTAGAGCAAATTGAATTGATATGGAAGTAGCGGAAGTTCTTGCCCTTTCCAAATGCTACCCAAAGCTGAAGAGTGATGTACATCTTTACCAGTTGGAAATAAATGCCAATAAGAATTACCACAACGTCTGTATCCACTGTGCTGACCATGATAACTCTTGCTCCTTTTTTGGCAGCATCTGCAACATGTAGACACATTCTCGTATCGGCCTCCTCTTGGTCAGATACTGGCATCTGATCACTGTCGCCCTTTGTGACAACTGATTGCCCTGCGGTAATATGAACTACCTTGTCTGGAGGATAATCAGTCGCTGCTACATCTTCTGTGAGTAGGGCAAACAACTCTTCTTTGTTCTGCGAGTCTTGTAGAAAGGCACCAAAGTCCTTTGGTAGCTTTGTCTGTGACGAAACCTTTTTCCGGACCCCTTTGCCTCTTTTCTCACGTGTTGCATCCTTCAGACTGTCATTCTTGTATGCATCCCATACAACATCAATGCGCTGACAGTTCTGAAGTTGACGAATGGTCCAGCGTCTGAAGACGACCTCACTATACTGGCCAAACGTTGACGCATCTTCTCGTGGAAGTGAATGTACCACTGCTGGGCCATCAAAGACTTTGCAATCAAAGTTAGGTGGAACTTCTGGCTTTGCACAGTTCAAGAGATCCAATAGCTGGGACTTGCAGGTTGGTAATCGCAGTTTGCCGTGGTCGCTCAGGGATGGAGGCCATGGGTGATTTTCATGCATGAAGAACTCATCATTGTCGTCACCACGCACTTGGCAGGAGATGTATAATTGGCTGAAGAGGCTGTAGTCGCTCTTTATGTCTTCCAATTGTTGTTTCATCTTCGATTTATTTCTTGCAGTGGGTTGCTTGAAGATCAGGATATTATTCCTTTTAATCGGCTGATGGATGGAACGATTTCTTTCGACCAAAACATTCGTAACATACTCTTCATACTGCTCTTTTCCAAGGTGTTCCATGTTGCGGAAGGTGCCCACTGTAGCCTGGTCCACACAATCATGACTACAAAGTGACATCAGCTCCTTTGATTCTTCAGTAAAGGGATTTCCCATTGTCGTAATTGTAGCACATAGCTTGTTGACCTGTTTCTTGAATTTCTGCTGTGTAGAAAATCCCTCCTCATGGCTTTTGAAATCCTCCGGATCATCTCCAGAATACTGCTTCTCAAACTCTGTCAGTAGTCGAGCCTGTTCAGGACCACCAACCATCCATCGCTTCAATGCCTTTGGATTCTCTGTCAATCCGATAGCTCCACCGGAATCTTTTATGTTTGCATTGTTTTGTTCATGTGCTTGGTCTAATGGCATAGCACAAAACCTCCTTTGTCCCTTAGGGAAGACCCAAAAGCGCTTTAGCTGCTCCTCAATGCCCTCAGGAATGGTCTTCATGTCTCGCAAATGCACAGGGACCCAGCGAGCGTAGTTCTGGCGGTCAAAGACAAAGAACCATGGTGTGAGTGTCTCAAGTACATCAATGTAGAGGGCGAAGTTTTTTTCACGGTGTGCACGAACGAAGATGAGGACCAGCATTTCCAACTTAAGTACAAGGTCCCAAAATGTGAAGGTCGGACTCTTTGTGCTCATATCGCTTTTCCATGCAGTGAAGGCTTCGTCCTCTTGCTGATTGTCAGACTCATCGTCTTGCATCGTCTGCCGGGCATCATGCTGCAGCTTTGCAAGAGTCAGTGCCGTCACCTGATGCGCGTGCCTTGTCCGGGTTAAGTGCGCTACACGGAGGAAAGAGTCTGCTGTACCTGCCGAGGCAACTTCTGCTTCGGTCAGAGCTGTTGTCCAACCACTGTTTTCCAACAGGTCGCCAAGCACATTCCACAAAGCCATTTCAAGGTGAAGGCCTCCAAACATGATCACGTATGACGTTTCACCATATGTTTCTGGCCAAGTCCACTGCACATACTTGCAAAGAGTGAACAGCGGTTGATCAGCAGCTAATACTGGTATTTGTCCTGGATTCAATCTTTCCGTTTCCCGTTTTACAATTGTCATTCCATGTTTGATCATTGAAATTGTAGCAGCTTTCTCGAAAAAGAGTGGCAGCAGGGCACTTATACCACTTGGATCAGTGGGGTTTGGCTGATCAGATGCATGATAAGCGGCCCATGCAATGTGTTCACTCCTGCCAAGAGTATCTTTAGACAGTAGTTCAATGCTCTGTTGTAGCCATTTGATCTCTTGTCTCCTAGCTATTTCAAGGTAGCTTACGGTATCGGGTATGGCTATCCCTGGTACTTTGATATCTCGAACATTGCATACCACGTCAGGGACAATGCTGTAACTGTCGGGTAGTGGTGGCGTTACTGTATTCTCAGGTGGAATTCTGATAGGGGGTCTGCTTTCTCCGGGATTATCAGCCGTGGGAAACTGAAGGAGGCTCAGGCCTGTTCCATGGAATGATCCCTCCGCCGTTGTAGAAGACAAGTTATGGTCAATGTTGTCAATTACACCCACGGTAAAGATACCTTCACGTAGCTGAGCAGGACACACTGAATTCTCCTGCTCAAATCGTTGACACAGAGCTGCAGTGAACCAGTCTAATATTTCCAAGAGACGTTCATAACTGATACTGAGACCTAGTTCATACAAGTGTGTCATCATCTTTTTGCTGCGGGTGTGAGTATGTATATATAGCCCCATGTACATTGGAAAAGGTGGCTCGCGAACCTTTGTGTGTCTTGTCATGGCACGTTCAGGAGCCCGTTGCTTCGAGTTGAAGAGTACTAACTGGCAAATAGTAAGGCAAGCTTGTGTCGGCATTGCACTTTGATCATTGATGCTGCTACCATATAGAAGCAACGATACCAGAGACTTCAGAATTGCTGGGACTGAGTCTCCTTGGCAGTCAGCTGGAAATGAGCCTGCGAAGTTGAAGAATTCCTTGCCAAATATCTCTTGTCTCACTGCTTTGACAACTCGGTTCATGGACAGAGCTTCTTCATCGAAATCGCGTGCAGCCACTGCCGACTTTAATATCTCTTGTAGGGCCCTCATTGAAAACAAGAAATGTGCTGTTCAAAACTGTTTGTTCCTGACAGTCCTCATCGAAGTGCGCAAGTAGTTGATCTTTCAGCCTTGATTTATTCACTGTTTTTTCGATGCCAAGAACAGCAAGTCTCTCTTGATACAACGCATGCAGCTAAGTAAGCTTGAACATGAATGTTCCTTCATCAATATTGTCCTCTATGAACGAAATTAGCTCTGCAAATACACGAGACTGAACTATTTTCTCGTCATTGCTGCATTGAGTCTCTCCGTGCTCTTTGCGCATCACACTTCTATAGCGACTCTTAAAGCGGCTTAAGCAGTTATAGTGGTACTGAGCTTCAATAGCTATCAAGTCACCACCAGCTATTCGGGCTAACACGTCGTTGTCCTCCAGCGTTATGGCCATACGTCTCACATTCTTGTCAAGTTCCAATGTACTGCACCTATGAAGCGTGCCAGCACCTTTTCCACAAAAGATACAGTCTTTGCTGAAGCCTTCTTGTGATGTCCGTTTCGTCTTCCTCTTTCCACATTCGCCACCGTCAGTTTTTCGTTTTTTGGTTTGTCGTTCTTGCGTTCTTGCAAGTTTCGAAGGGGCAAATTTGAGGTGGCATGCCCTGTGCCATTTGGCATGGTTTGTGTATAGGTCATCTGAAGTGACATCTTCGTGACACACCAAGCTAGCTGGAAGTGCACCCAGTGATCGGAATCCTTGTACATTTTGCACAAAACTCTCATATGCAGACAGTTCTTTCCCAGCAGCAGGGCTCGTCAGATCTCCACCATCTTCTCCGCAAATGATGCAATTTTCCCAGTTCATTCTGTCGTTTTACACCTCAATTGTCTATCTGAAAATCGACACAATATATAACATGTAGGTCGTTTATCAGTCAACAGTAACATATTATTTATAATCTGTGTAATGTCAACCCAAAGTCAGATATTTGCTTTAACCTTTATTGTGTGGAGACATAACTCTCGGAAGAGGTAAAAAACTGAAATGAACAAAAAAATGACAATCTTACTACAAAGTAACATGAAACATTATTTAAGATGCAAAACATATTATGCTTATAGTGGTACAAATGGCATTCCATACTTTTAACTTTTGAACGTAGCTCTGTGCAATTTTACTGTAAAACATAGTTATACATACCGAAAACTCTATAGGTATTCATTTTGTGACTAATTGTACTCTTTTACAATGTAAAAACTGTTTATCATTATGTAAAATAGCTTTGTTACATATCATCCAACACTACGTCTACGGTAAAAATACAACGAGCCTGCCTGTTTACATTTGTTCTGTGGTTTCTACATGTTTGTGCTTATAAAGAAAGTAATACACAATTTAGACTATACTACACAATCAGTTAAAATAAACTTACTCTGTGGGGGATCAAAGTTTGCCTTGAAATTTGTTTGAGCATGTTTACAAGCCACATGGCGTCCGAAAAATCTTCAAATACAGAAGAGCTAAAACAAGGGAAATAATTTACTTTCACTTCTACTTTCACCCTATAAAACTGACCAAAGAGAGACAACTCTAACTAACCATGGTTCCACTACAATCTGTCCCAAGTTATTAAACAAAATAGGAAATCTAGAAAGATGCTCGCGGAAAATAAAGTGATTTATACGAAAATTGGGCACCCTCGAAAAATAGTGTCGAAAGGGGAAAATTAGAGCCGGACGTTGGGTAAAAATGACATGTATTTAGTGGTAAAGTTAGACTTGTATATGTGGACTTGTATATGTGTAGATACATAGTGAAACCTCGTTATCATACTATACAGTATACCATGAATCATATTTGGCTATGACTGCGTACAATTTCAGTACTATTTCAGGGAAATGGGGAGCCTCTTACCAGAAGTTATTAACGTGCGAATGTCGGAACATTCAAATGGCGGTATGAGCTGATATACACGCATAATGATGACGTCATCTTAAATAAATCCATGCGACATACACACAAACACACGAACAGGGTCGTTCCAAGAGATGCTACGAGCATCTAAAAACGGTTGATTTCTGATAATGGAGAGGACATCTATTTTGGAATATGAGCAAATACGTCCAAATATGACATCAGCTACAATAAAAGTACTATCATCACATTCGTTGACCCTGAAATAGTGGGTATAGACACTGGTTTTGACTAAGTATATGCTTTAGTTTCCAAGTTATAGTAAATAAGGTTATTTTTGATAATGGTGGTGGCGGCCATCTTGAAAAATCCTAAACCGGAAGTCGTAGGGCGGGCACATACCTGCAGAATGATTTTGTATTACCTAAGGAGCATTTGTACCAATTTTGGTGCTTTGGACCAGCGTGTATCGAAATCGTCAAAATTTGGGGCTAAGCCACTGGACTATAGCTGGATTCAGTCTCTATAATATTGAAAATGTACAACATGTACAATTAATTTTGTGCTTTTTTATTTATTTCTTATTTTATTATTGCCAAAAGCAAAAAAAAATTTAAAGCATTTTTTACTGCACCGAAAATGTTTCTATCCCGGACGAGCCCCCAATTTCTGTTACGATTTAAACATAACAAGAAAGGAAGCAAAACCAGCCACACAAAACTATAATTAACACATTTTATTTACGTAAAATATTCACTTACCGAATACACAAATCCAGTTTTTCATTAATATCCAATTTTTGAAGTAAGCCAACCCCAAATACAATTATCCAATGTTCCTTTAATTTACATTAGCAAGTGTCTCTTTAATCCAAAACGGTTAGTATCTCTTTAATCCAAAGCAGTAAGTGTCTCTTTAATTCAAAACATTAAGTGTCTCTTTAAACCAAAACAGGAAGTGTTTATTTCAGTCTAAATTAATTTCCAATATTTCCGATTTTGTCCAAGTATCCAATTTCACTGTTATTATGAATGTGTATTAAATCTTCTCACAATTATTTTCTATTTATTTGTTTTCTTATTTTCTAAAAGCATCCAAATCTAAATTAACTTTAATGAAGAATACTGAAATTGATCTAAATAGAACTCAACTCAGCTGCTGCTCCCAGAGCTAGTCTGTTTATATACCGCCCAAAGACTGCTCCAAAAGCCTCCCCACCAAAACCGTAAAATGAAAATAGTCCAAAGTTCATCACAAATGAATTTGCATAAAATAGTCCATTGAGAACAGTCCAAATTTCATCATAAATGAATTTGCATAAATAATTTGCATACATTGTAAACATATTTACATCTATACTATTTTAAACTGTCTTCAATTCCAAATCAATAATAAACACGCAACAAAGCATGTACACGTTGAGACATAACAGTACAACCAAATAATAATATGCGTGCATGCCGCCGGAGGACAGAGGAAGCTTTACTAAAATAGGACAAATTCATCTATACATTGTTGTCTCCCTTTAAAACAAAACGATTTGTTTTATTGTAATATAAAGTCAATATTTGAATTTAGGTGTAAGACTTGTTTGTCGTGGATTTGTTCAAGTCTTCACTTCCTGAAATGAAACATTATTATACAAAACGAACTCATATATTAGAAATTGTAATAAATACTATACACTAAACAGTTCATTAAAACTCAATTATGGTGCAGCTCGAAAAATAAAAGTTCTAAAGATTCCATGTTTGCTTGCAATCTTAAATGTGTTTGAGCTTGTTTTCATAAAAATCTTACGGATCAACAGTTCGTGTCGTTGACTTCAAATTTATAAACTTGCTTTTTGCATTTTAATACAGTGACAGACATTTTTTCCCAAAATAATGTCATTTTCGAATTCCACCACATCAAAAGAAACCTTATAATATTTATAACACTATGCGTGTGTCAGTGATTTCACCAACTTAAACATATCAAACAACTGTAAATGTAATTATACGAAGGACAACCTCAACTCCTCAGCGGTTTAATATGTTGAAAAAATATCTTGTCTTTGGAAGCATATTCATTGCACGTAAACAAACAGGTTGCATATTTAAAGTGATTAATGAAACAAAACAACAACAACAACAACAACAACAACTGAAAACTGCACTTACGATTGCAGTTTGATGATACTGGAAATCAATAATAGGATAGTATTGATTGCCAGATCAAACCGAGTTCTTTTTGAATATTGTCTTTGGTAGAAGAAAGACTAAGAGGGTTTAATTTAATATATAATTACTAAACATTATTGCCGTTCATAATTGTCGTTTTGCGTGTTTTTGGGTTTACTGTTTTCCGTGAAAGCTGCATTTCCTGTTCGACTTTTATACTTACCATCTTTATAATGCAATTAGCTGTCTCAACGTTTGCTTAGACAAACTTAAACATAAACTGCAATATTGTTTGTATGTATCATGTTCGGCGATTTCCAAAAGTCTCCTTGTATACTCTTCTTAAACTCTTATTGATTACTTCAATTTTATGTGACGTGAAGATCTTTTGATTTACAGCTCTGTTGACTGACCTATACAGTTTCACAAAAATAATTATTTCATGTCGATGTGCTGATTGATCTGTTAATTGATTTAGGAAGCGGATATGTGTTACTGGCAGAAATACATTCATCATTTATCTAAAAAGTGTGACGATTGGTGTTGTTGTTTTTCTTGGGGTGATGTGGGGAGGATTTAAATAAGTCTGGTACGCACATTTTGCTATAATGCACTTATTATTACAAAATAGGTTCCACCCTTGAGAAGAAACAAAAAATTAGTTTCCCTAGTGGAAAATGAAATAATTAACGATAGAGACAAAACGTATATAAGAAAATAACGCATCAGTACAAATTAACGTCAACATTGCAAAGCATGTCTGTATGACACAATAAGCTCTTTAGATCAAATTTACAGCTCTGTATCGAGACAATATTACGATATGAACACAGCTTTATAAGTATTATGATCATTTTATGAGCGTAAATCGACCATCATGTGTATCATTACGTAGTTCCTGAAAACATGATGATAAAGAAAGTTTAAACTGAAAACATGATTACATGTAAAATGTAAGTGGCACAATATGGAGAATAGTTGTTTTTCCATAGGAATGCACGGACTTCATCATGGTGTATTATACAGATGACCTACATTTTGCACACTACATATCAAATTGGAGTTTACATCCTTTAAACACTTTTACAATAGACATAGGTGGGTGAAAATATAGGGATAAGGATTCCCATCAGCACCGCTTGCGTAAGGTTAAAAACAAGGTGGGGTATATAGTTGCAGGTCTAAAGCGAACACTTTGCGCTATGCTACCTCATTCATATGTTATACACTGATACGGCCCTCGGTAGACTGTGTTTTGGGATAATCAAAAATAAGTACAAAAGTCGAACAGGAAATGCATCTTTCACAGAACACAGTAAACCCAAAAAACACGCAAAACGACAAACATGAATGGCAATGTTAATACGGAATAAAGGCATATGACGTCACAAACACGAACAGGTTGACAATAGGGCTTCCGCCAACAGTCAGTGGCAAAAAAGTCCGCTGGGGGTTAAAACAAGTTCTAGGGTGCACCCTACTTACCCTACTGTCATCCCAATCAACCAGGACAGTGTAAATCTACTTTTTGTGTTTTTAAAGTAGAATTCCGCTTAAGCCGGTGCTAGAGGGCGTGGGAGGCGTTGCATTATAAATTGCCTCTCATGAATAGACTCAAATTAAACGAGACTGCTACTTTTCTCTCTTGTTTGTGTTTGTTGCTTTCAATGGATCCCCTTTTCTGTATTTATTGGTACATCGATTCAAAATGTATTTACATGTATTTAAGAGTATATTATGCGAAACCACAATAAAGACAACATATTCTGTGTACTTTTTGATAAATTTTTAAACGTTAAGAAACTGCATTTAAAATATCTTACTAAATAGTGAAATTTGGAAATTTTGTTTGAACCATTTGCATTTATAATTGATAACTTGTTTCTGAACAAGTTACGTATTTATTATATTTAGCAATGTCTGTGCGTCTTGATTCAACACCTTAAAGAGAAATTGTCTAAACTAATTTCCGCTAAAGCGTACGTTTGATGCCATGGGAGATAAACATTGAATAGTATTCCATTATAACAGACGTTCTAAAGCTTGTTATATAAAATACAATGTGAAAGAGACACGGGTTTGTGCTTATAAATATCGTGAAATAAATAGAAATAAAACTTCACATAGTCGGTATTATAAATATATGATATTATAAGCACAATATGATCATGTGAACAAAGTACAAATTGAGCCTCTAGTGAAGTGGATACTTCAGATTTGTCGTGTAGGACTACGTGTCCAATTAAAATAATAATGATACTTTTTTCTAAAGGCCACCATAATGAATGAGCCCAATAATGACACCACAATTACAAGAGCATTCATTCTGAACAGTAATATGTGAACAAATTGAGATCAACTATAAATGACTCTTATCATCATCAGGTGCTTATTTTGGTAGCATAACATTTGAAGAAACAAATGAAAAGCAAGAACACACCAAAGTAACCTAATGGCGTCAATGAGGCTTGAAGCTATTGTGTCCGTTCGTGAAACTCGTTCGTATTAATTCAATGGTCGTGTGGTATGTAATGGGAAATAAAACAGATTTATAAAATGACTAAACTTACGCTTAGTCAATTTACATCATGTTTGAGACATAGTTTCAGTTTCTGTGCATGATTGTATTGTATTGCATTAGACGAAGCAGTCGACCCGAGCGACGCGTGTGTATTGATGCTACAATTAAATATGTGTGTTTGTATCGTTCGAAGGTTTAACGTCCCTCCACCGGCCGTGAGGTATTTTAACGAGATGGGTACACTAGAGTCTGGACAGTGCTTCTTGTAGTGTCTTCGGAAGTCAAGAACCGACTTTAGGGCGGTATATAAACACCTAGCTACTGGATACAATTATAAACAGTAGCTAGTTGTTTATATACCACCCTGAAGTCGGTTCTGGACTTCAAATTAAACACAGTGATAACCGAGTTAGCCACTCCCAAAATCGTGTCAATCAAGTCAGGTATGGACCGTAAAACTGAAACCACAAGATTCAATACATGTTTCCGCCACTATGCTTTCCTCTTTAATTGCACGGTGAACGGACAGGCTGTGGACCCTATGATGACGCCTACCTAAAGCCCATTGGGACGGTGGCGTTTGATTTTTGTCTATGCTCTTTCTTGTCGTGCCCTTAATGGTTTATTCTCTTGTTGCTCTGGCTTCTGCCAAGTCATTGAGTACCTTCATTGTGGCTTTCTGGGCTATTGTTTTTTTTGTATTATATTTACACGAGCATGTTTGTGTTTTACTTATATTGCCTATTGATGCTGCCTTGTTGGTTAGAGATTAGATCATGGCGGGAATTTCTTTATTTACACTGTCCTGTTTTAATGGGATGACAGTAGGGTAAGTGTGAGGTTTGGTGCACCCTAGAACCGTTTTAAACCCCCAGTGGCCTACTTTGCCACTGACCGTTCCAAGGCGGTAGCCCTATTGTCAACCCTTTTGTGTTTGTGATGTCGTTTGGTTTTATTATTACTTTTGCCTTCTTGTTTGTCTGTTTGCATGTTTGTTTCTGTGTTTTGTGGTTGACTGTCCTCCTTGAATGCTACTTTCCCTGTCCGATCTTTTTATATTTCTTTGTATTGGTGTCTTTACATTATTCAATAGGGAGAGTGGAGTTTTAAGCGGTATTCTACTTTAAGGTCACACATATCTGTTTTGATGATCCCAAAAGAACACATATAATGAAATGTATTTTCATTGGGCAATCTCGATTGTAATGGTAGCAAGCTGATATAGCAATTTTGGAAACGATAAAATAGAAGCACACCGAGCAATCTTTAAAATAATAAACAGAAAATGAGTTGAGATGTTTATGAAAGTAAACAACATAAATGATACTAATCAGTAAACTACTACATATTCTAATACGACCTGCGCAGTCTTTCATATACACAAAGAAGAGACACATCTGTATGTTATTCTACGATAAAATACAGCTGTTCCATTAATTCCCCGCGTATATTTCATCCGTTGGAAGCGCCACGTTACATTACGTCACTTGGTAAATATACGTCACGAAGACAAACTCAACATTAATTTTAATGAAATGTTAATTACAACAAACTTGCCATGCCCCGCCCATTTTGTGTTTGCTGACTTAGTGTTTGCCCTACTTTTCCCCCGCGCTTCTACGAAACCACGCCTCTTAACACGTTCGCGCTTCTACTAAATCCGCACCATTGTGTCCAAACAAGCGCGCGCCATTTAGTAAACGATTACTTAATGATTAAAATTGGTGATCGTTAGAAATTTACATGAATAAGTTCGCCATTTTCTTAAAATTCCTCACCGTCTGTCTGGAGGAAAAAGTAGGGCAAACACTAACAATTAAGAAACCCGGTCAGTCGCTGCGCTCCTTCCCTTAGGGTTTCTTAATTGTTAAAATTTCACTTCATAGCCTCTAACTAATACATAATCTGTATTTTATCGGTAAATAAAATACAGTTAGTCGTTCGTATGCGAGTAAATTAAATCACTCGTCCTAACGCACTCGTGATTTAATTACTACGCATCCGAACTCCAAACTGTATTTTATTCACCGATAAAATACAGGTACGTATTTATTATTTCTTAAGTAACACACACTAGCTAAATAAAATTATGCAAACTATTCAACAAAACAAAAATAATATTATTAAATCATACCTCAGCAAATCCACACAAAATAAACAAATGCTGTATGGATATAAGGGTGTTATGCCTTGAATGGCAGACACCATATCTACGCTTCAATAAGTTATAGGGCTGCGATAGCCCAGTGGGCAGCACGTCCGACTATAGGTCCGCGATAGCCCAGTGGGCAGCACGTCCGACTATAGGTCCGCGATAGCTCAGTGGGCAGCACGTCCGACTCTGAAACCGGAGATCACGGGTTCGAACCTCAGTCACATTACTTGGTCACTTCGGTATGTCCTTAGGCAAGACAATTTTCTCCAACCCTCGTCCATCGGATTGTGACGTAAACCTGGCGGCCCCGTGTATCAGATACCCCAAACAAATAAACTAATCTTAGGAATCTATTCGAGTAGGGCAGGTTTCCTAGATGCATATATAAAGGAAAAAAGAAACGCAACTCTGTATTATTAATCCAATATGTTTATGGCGTGATTCAAATATATTGACGTGCTTTTAGCTGAAAACTATAATTTTATTTCAGTGCGCATTATTTAAGTCTGATATTAATATTCCGTTAGTTTTGTGTGAATCTGAGTGTCAGATAAACATTCTTTAGCGAAACCAAGCGTTGCGTCGGCAGCATATACTAACAAAGTATTCGGTTAGAAATGGTTCTGGCACGTATTCGGTTGAATGGACGGCCCCTTATGTTCACGGTGGTTTCACGATGTTTTATGTTGGGATGAGACGAAAATACGCGTCATTCTGACGCGACGTTACACCTGGACGTCCTTGTTCAGGACACTTGTTGGTCAATACAGTCTCCAACCGACTTTGAAATAGTCCTATTATCATGATTATAGTGCATTTATGTGCGCCAAGGTCGATAGACACCATACGCTTCCGTTCAACAACTGTCTGACGGCGTTTTCTCGCCCCTCTTTTCATAACGTGGCATGAATAAGACCTTACTAAATTTGACAAAAATGTTGGATTCTTGATGACAGCAAGAGGCATGTGTTCCAGTGTACATATGCCACAACCCGTGAATCACGTGCATCTGTTAAATTGTGTATTTCATACTTTACTTAAGAATAATTTTCAAAATGAAATATGGTACATATATTGGTGATGAGTTTCGATTACTGGTAAATTAACAAACGATTATTTGACCAAACAACACTTCTTATAAATAATACTAACCCTAAAATAAGTTGCGTTTCTTTTTTCCTTAAGTATATGTATGCTTACCCTTTGTGTGGATGTGCTCGTAACAACCTAAACAATGTGTTGATGAGTCGTTAAACAATAATTTAATTAAATTCTAAAGAAAGTTTAAAATGGTCACTGAGCATTTACCACTGTTCTGTTAACACAAATGGTGATCGATGGTGATTACTGCATATTGGTGATCGATGGTGATTACTGCATATTGGTGATCGATGGTGATTACTGCATATTGGTGATCGATGGTGATTACTGCATATTGGTGATCGATGGTGATTACTGCATATTGGTGATCGATTGTGATTACTGCATATTTTGTTTTAAGTATCTAGTAAGTATTAACACGAACTTCCTAACATAATGGAAGAATAATATTGAAATAAATTTGATACCTGGACTTCTATCATTCTTTTAATATACAAGCTTATAGTGGAAGACAATTTAGTACAAAGGTTGCTAGAGATCCGTTAGTGCCAGTCTGTAGTAAATGACCTTCACTACGGGTCTTCACCGTTAGTGCCAGTCTTTAGTAAATGATCTTCACTAAGGGTCTTCACCGTTAGTGCCAGTCTTTAGTAAATGACCTTCACTAAGGGTCTTCGCCGTTAGTGTCAGTCTGTAGTAAATGATCTTCACTAATATCTTCACTATTCTTTAGTCTTCACCGTTAGTGTCAGTGTGTAGTAAATGATCTTCACTAAGGGTCTTCACCGTTAGTGCCAGTCTTTAGTAAATGACCTTCACTAAGGGTCTTCGCCGTTAGTGTCAGTCTGTAGTAAATGATCTTCACTAATATCTTCACTATTCTTTAGTCTTCACCGTTAGTGTCAGTCTGTAGTAAATGATCTTCACTAAGGGTCTTCACCGTTAGTGCCAGTCTTTAGTAAATGATCTTCACTAAGGGTCTTCACCGTTAGTGCCAGTCTGTAGTAAATGATCTTCACTAAGGGTCTTCGCCGTTAGTGTCAGTCTGTAGTAAATGATCTTCACTAAGGGTCTTCACCGTTAGTGCCAGTCTGTAGTAAATGATCTTCACTAAGGGTCTTCACCGTTAGTGCCAGTCTTTAGTAAATGATCTTCACTAAGGGTCTTCGCCGTTAGTGTCAGTCTGTAGTAAATGATCTTCACTAAGGGTCTTCACCGTTAGTGCCAGTCTTTAGTAAATGACCTTCACTAAGGGTCTTCGCCGTTAGTGTCAGTCTGTAGTAAATGATCTTCACTAAGGGTCTTCACCGTTAGTGCCAGTCTTTAGTAAATGATCTTCACTAAGGGTCTTCACCGTTAGTGCCAGTCTTTAGTAAATGACCTTCACTAAGGGTCTTCACCGTTAGTGCCAGTCTTTAGTAAATGATCTTTAGTATATGTTTTTCAATCTCCTGTATCATTTTGATTTTCTCTAGATCATGTTGGAAATAAATACGCTCACGCAACACTTGGTATTTTTGAAATTTCTATGTTAAAGTTAATTGTTTTGTTACTGAAAGAATTAGAGAAAATCGTATGCAACTGTTATCGCCATATGTTTTTGGGAGAAAGGGATCTTTGTACAAACATAAAATACAATCTTAATTTGAACAAAAATAAAACGTCGGACTGAAATAATCGAAAATCACAACTGTTGCGTTTTTAAATATACTGAGTATATGCAAAGACTATACCACACATGGTAATGTAAACAAAGACCTAATTGCATATACTGAAACTCGACATATTATTTATTATCACTATTATTGTTATAATTGTTGTTGTCATTGTTATTATTATTATTATTATTATTATTATTATTGTTGTTCTCATTGTTATGTTGTTATTATTATTATTATTATTATTATTATGACTCAATTATGATATGCGGATAATGTCGTGTAAATGAATAATATAAGCACAATTTGTCGTTTTTACAGTACACATCTTAATGTTGGCGCTTTATTGATTACTAAACATAAAGTATCTATTGTTCCGTTACCATGGTTACTGGCCTGAAATGCACACTGCAATTATTCATGTGACCACGATATATACCACCTAAAATGAGAAAAAAAACAAGAAGCCATAGATATAACTGAACGACTGAGGTCATATACGTATATTGCCGATGACCAATGTAGTGGTGTCGTCGTGTACAGTGAAACAAGTTAAATATCACATAGCTACATATCAGTACACAGAGTAAGTCATATTATTGTCCCCAGCATCGCGAATGCGCAGGATATAGATATGACGTTGTCCGTCCATTCCTTTCGTCCGTCCGTTAGTCCGTCACAAACTCGTGTCGCCCACTACTCAAAAACAAAAACAGAAAAAATGGTGTGCAACATTAAAACCATCTGAATTGAAGCTTTTTCGATACAATAGCGGTTTATAACGCTAGTTGGCGTCTACCTAGGCAAATAGGAGGAGTTTGATTTACTACCAAATTCAAACTTGTGAAACATGTCTGTAAACCAGTATATAAGGGGAGAAACTTATACCATGACATTTTTAGTCCGTAGCTCGTTTTATAGCAACATTGATATATAAAATCATCCCTGTCCTAATTATTGAATAATAGTCCGATCAACACGGGATTCGAACTCGAGACCTTTGATCTGACACTCCTGATACCTTATCATTAGACTACAAGGTCAATTGATAACCAACTTTTCATTTTAACTTTATATTAGTTTAATAATAGACATGGTTTATTTCTCAATGTTTTTTAACAAAACATACATAGCATATTTTCAGCGTATACTATTCTTATGTTGGTAGTTGTAATCTATATTTGTTTAGATCACACACACACACACACACACACACACACACAAACACACACACACTGATAAAAAAATAACGTCTACAATGCTAACAGTTTATAGATAAAGATAGCGCTTTTGATCAACTAACAGGATTGTCCAAGTGTGAAGCATAGTGAACGCAAATTCGAAAGTAATAGGTTCGAAACTCGCATAGTCTATAAGAGTTTTCAGTCAATAGGTATCCATTGTTGATGTTGCGTAGTCGACAGCTGGTAAATAAATGTTTTAGGTTTCTAGCCTTGTTGCAGTAGTTTGAATTTGGTAGTAAATCAAGCGTTGAACCACTCCCGTTAGCTTTAACCACTAGCCTTATGTACAGCTGTAGTAACCTTTGTTTCTGTCTTTCATAAATTCTTTATTATTTACAGTAAAATGCCGGTGGTGTAAATTGTCACCCGGGCGACACTCGTATACAATAACGGAGAAAAAAAAAGTCAAGAGAAGAAAACCCACTGGAAAATAGTGCAATTAGTTGTTCATATCACTTATAATCATTATACTGTTCACTGTTAATGTCACAATATCATTGTTGAGTGTTTATTATTATTACACTGTTCACTTGTCACAATATCCCATTTGATTGTCCAACGGGGAAAAGAGTTCATGTTTATCATTGAAATAAATCAGTGAGTTATATTTAAATTAATTTTAACACTTGTAATTGAAGCCTAAAACGAGTGTCGTTTACAATATATTTTGAGAACTTGTAACTTAAAAGCTATATTTACTGAAAATGTATGTAGTCACGTCTTGTATAATCATGCAGCCTTAAGGCATATGACAATTATGATGAGTTTTGACTAACGTTTTATCGGTGTATTGTCACATGTGGGATTGCCTTATATTTGATACCTTAAAGGCCTCAACGACAATCACACCTGCGAGAAGACACTGTATAATAATATATATATACATATTTATATAATTATATGGATCTAAGACTAGAAATATTATATGATATTAAGGATATTTATATATGCAGTTATTACACTAGTTACAGATCACCTCCATGAGTCCGCCTGCGAAGTAAGAGCGGGTACAACCTGACTCCGCAGTCGAAGGCATTGATGTAAATCAAACCCCAGTGCCACAAAATGTGAAAAATCTACAGTGGACAGAAATAGCAGACAAGTCTGACCAATAAGTCGACGCCTGAGAAGGAATACAGTAACAATGTCCGTAACTTTTAGCCTTATATAAAACACAAACTAATTACGTTGACAAACATAACACACCAACCATAATTGAATATTTACTAAATAAAACTAAGGTTGTTTAACGGAATTCAATAGCGGTGCAAAAAAATAAGGTACCGCTTCGTGGGGTTTAACTCGTAATCCACCCTAAAATTAAACTCGCTGGTAATAATAATCGAACGTCGCAATAGTCGAGCTCCCTACCTACTAAGCTAACCGGGCCAGATGTATTACATAGGAGATGCAACATATAAAAACTAATGCGCTAATGGATGTCATGTGATCAGTAGAAAATGTAAATAATCCCACATAATTTACAAAAAAATAATATTTTTTTTTTTTTTTTCAAACTCACGAATGTATTACTATAGGCATATCTGGGTCTATGCTAATGTTTTCATGTATACATTTCACTGAATAGAAATCAGACAGTTATTTGGCTATGCTCAATATATGTTTACTTACGTGTAAACAATGACAAATGTGTAGAAAGCAAGAACAGATAATTTCAATAAAAATACAGGAGTTATTGCCTCAATAGTTTTAAGTCAAGTCTAATATTGTAAACTGTGTGTCGCCTTCTCCTCGAAACAGAAAAGGACTAACCTTGCCACACTTGGTGTGCAAGATCATAACAAGTAAATGTGAAGGAATCAAGGGCAGATAAATCGGAAACATATATACTGTATTGCCCCTTTATAGCTTTAGGCAATCTCATTAAAATGAGACCCTTTATCACGCTACGACACTCTTCGCTACTAGAGGAGTGTATCAGCCACTAGCGGAGAGTATCATATCAAAGCGTAATTAGGATATGATTTTAATGAGATTGAGTTTTAGGTAGAGAAATAATATTTTAATTTTAATAATATACTACTCCAAAGCTTTAAGAGCTTAAAATACCACTCAAAAAGTGTTGTGCAGGATCACAACCATGTAGCAAAGTGTTGGAAGTAAGGACAGATAATCCGATCAAATATAGGAGATATTCCCTTTATAGTTTGATTTAGGTTGTTTTAATATTGTAAAATGTGTGTCGCCTACTCATCGAAAAATATAAGAGCTAACCTCAACAACCTTGGAGAGCAGGGTCTAGTAACGATTTGTAAGAAGCATGGGGAGATACATTGGATAAAAACTGTATTGTTCTTTATAGTTTTATGTCTAGTCTTAATATGGTAAAACGTGTGCCGCCCTCTCCTGATAAACTGTAAGGTGAACCCAACCAAACATGGTGTGCAATATCTTAAGCAAGAAGTCAAGCGTATTAGGCAAGGGCAGATCATAAATACTTGAGTTATCTTTTTTTTCCTGAAAATTGTAATTATTGTAAAATGCGTATCACCTACCCTTTTAAGCTAAAAGAGCAGGAATCACTAAGATCCATAGCAATCTACCCTTTTAAGCTAAAAGAGCAGGAAACACTAAGATCCATAGCAATCAATGTTGCGTAAGAAGCAATGGTAGAGAATGTAGAAACAACGTACTGGAGTAACTTCTGTGTACTGTAACAACAAACATCTGGAGCAGCGCATCACGGAGCGTAAATTTACTCGTTTAAGACCTATAATCTGATAATCATGTTACGCGACTGTAGTGTGGAAAGACAGATGACTCTGAGACCGTATCAGTGTTGACAAATTTCCAAATAGGTTTAAACGAAATAGGCTTAAGCAAAATATCACCCGAGTCGAAAAAAGGTAATGGACATTAAGCTTTTAGTAGAACACAAACTGACGATAAATAATGATTGATACAGCGATTGTTTAACTGCTCAGTTCGATTATAAGGAAATCATGTACTAGATGGTAACTACAAATAGAGCATCTTACATGAGTACTCATTCATTATTGGATTTATTAAACGAGTTGGCAAAATTATATACTGCGCGGCTCTTGCCGAGCATTATATCATTTTTGCTAACGAGTTTAATTAAATTCAATAATGAATGAGAACGAATGTTAGAATATATTTATCACATACATCGAATATCGACTTTTATTGCATATTGCCTGTCGCTTTAACACGCGAAACCGACATAAACCGTGGGAATTGGAACATAGTCATTATCTTTTTTTTTGTAACAGCACATACTAGGCTTATTTGCATACTTATATAACTAGTGGTATATCGAACATATAGAATGGTGTTATTCCACTCTCACACCGTAAGTTTTGCGATAAAGTTGTTTTGCGAACAATCGAATTATACTGGTTGAAAAAAGAATAGATTTCTACTATCGAGTAAAGGATTTCATCATTCGAATTCCAAACTTAAACAATATATGTATTACATTTTAAACCTTTTATGTATGACTATAACCGAAATTTGTCGCTTTTTTTAACACATGTGTTAACACATATGAACACGTCGACGTTCTCAACACATTTTTAACGTAATTATTTTAATGTTACAGCCAGCTATCTTGGTGTTCCGAGTAGTATTTGTTCATAGTATGACTCGTCTTTAATTCATATATTTTATCCTTACAGGTTGACATATTTTCTAAGCCAATGAATTGAACAACTGAAAAATAAGTTGCATAAAATATCCCTCTTGCTACTGTATGTGAGAAATTGCATTTAATTTGTTAATGACAAGTGATACTGGTAACTCCACCCACCACTTGCGTGTTATGTGTAATGACGCAATCGTACCGGTGTAAACTGCGTAGATGTTAAGAAGTTGCTTATTTTTTAAATATGAAAAAAAGGATATTGAGTTAAAACCGCCTGAAATTTAATAATTAAAACAACTTTTATTTTTTGGGCATTATTTACAAAGTCAAAGTAAATGGACAAAGTTTTCAAAACTAGTATTTAATCAAAAAAGCCTTTCAAACAAAATCACACAATCATTTTTTTTTTCTTTCAAATGAACTTATCCTTTTATAACTGTATGAATTATTTCAAACACAATTAAAACAAATTGGTAGAACGTTTTTTTATTTCGCTCTTTTAATGTCATTTTTTTTTTTTTTTGTATATACGCTACGCTTCGCTTGCATTAAGTTCCATCAAATTTAAAAAATAAACGATAACCTATACATAGACATGTAATAAAAATAACTTATTTTAAAACGTTTTCTTATATTCTTCGTCATATGAATTTTAAACAGTTTTTGGAAAAAGATTGCTGACTTGGTTTCATTTAGTTACTATTTTTAAAAGGCTTCAAAACATATTAAAATTGCAGAAAAAAAGAACAACAATAAAGCTGACTTACACATAAATAACATGACATAGAACACCAAGCTCGGAGCTATTGAAGGAGAAACAAAATAAAATATCACTACCTACCAAATCGCGTCAATTAAATTATAGGACTGAAAGTGTTAATATAACAAAATAACAAGATATAAAACATCAAGCTCGGCGCTAACGAGGAAAATAAAACAAATGTAATATCACTTCCTCCGAGACTGATAACCTACCAATCACTGTGTTTGAAAAAGAAAAAGAATCTTTCTGACGCGTAATTATATTAAATAAAAAAAAATCAATCCTAATTTAATTTATACTGCATCGGTCCCGTATTGTGAGGAATGTCCCTGCGGAATTTCATAACTATTAACAAGGACGTCTTGAAGACGGAGCGCGTAATGAGGTCTGAATTTCAATTTCGTATAACTGTATTTGTTACACAGTTCCGCCCCACGTGATTTAACAGATTGATACTTGTACAAAATCACTATAGTTTGTGATACAGAAGAAGAAAACTTAAACACATCCATTAACAAGTTGTGTCGACATCTCTTTTCTGGGAAAGCAATAGCATGATATTGAATTACTTTATTATGTAAAATGATCTATTCGGTTTTTGACAAGCCGTGTAGACTATTTTTGGAGTCAGGTAAAATAATTTCCGCTGTATAGTGGGCAGATTGGTGAAAAAAGTGTTCATTGTTTGACAAAAGTATCAAACTTTGCACATAGCCCTACAATACCATACTGAAAAACTGGCTATGAACCCATGCCAGATTTTTCAAAATGGCCGCCATTTTCAAAATGGCCGCCAAATACGTAATAAATAATCAGTTGAACCAGTATATGTATCAGGTTTTAACAACATAAGTTATGGCAATCGCAACAAATTCCACAAAATGATAGACAAAATGTCATGAAATACAATCTGGGTATATTTTAAGTTCAAAATGGCTACCATTTTCAAAATGGCCGCCAAAACATGTTGAAAATAGTAAAACGTGTAATTTGTTTAAAGGCAGAGTTGATAAAGCGCTCGGAAGCGTTACAACTTAGAGAACTACGCTGACAAATAAATTGATTAAAATAAAAATGTACACACTATGCCGAATAAATTTTTGTGTACTATTACGCTGTATCCCTTACACGCTGCGCCGACGCTAAGCACAACACAGGAAGTGTGCAAATACAAATGTTTTATTTAAAGCAAAGGGAATGTTTATGTCAACACAAGTGTTAAAAGATCAGCGTGCTCTTTTAACGAAGCGTACTTTTCTAATCAGTTGTTTCTATTAACGGCTGGATACATGCGGGGATTTAATCCAAATTTGACGGTAATATTATACACAAATACTTGACACAATGTCTCTATCATCTCCGTTAAGGTTAAGACTACGCATATTCTGACTTTAATAGTTGTTTTAAGAAAGTAACTAATATGTTGAATTTGTTTACTCAGTTTTCTTGGCATAGTATTTGCTTGTTAATATTGCAATAAAGAGTTACTAGAGGGATCCTATGGTTAATGTGTTAAGGGATTTACACGTTTAAATCAAATTTCACCTAGGATTGGCTCTACATTTTATCCAGCCTTTGGAATTTCTGAAGGGTATTAAACTAATTTTCTTATCAGCAACTGTCGGTTCAATATAAAATATATTTATAACATCCTAAAATACATTGACTTGGTGCGTTATTTGTAAGACAAAACAAGTAAACAAAACCAAAACGCAAAGACATTTTATGCTAAAGGGTTAACTGCGTCTAAACTACATAGTTGCCGAGCAGAAACAATGAAACTGGCCTGAAACCCAATGTGAAGATCATAATGGCATTTTGAGTTGAAACATTCGTATTTAAAATGGAGTCACTTACAACAAGCTGAGACTTGTTTGAAGACTGTACAGCACAAACTTGATTTGTTCGAAAAACTTATTGTTCCTATTCTAAATTATGGCTCTGAGGTTTGGGGATTTGTCACAGCATTAAATATAGAACGAGTGCATACACAATTTTGCAGACGAGTATTACAGGTAAAACGATAATCTTAGAACGATTTTATTTATGGCGAATTAGGAAGAACGACTCGTGTAACGCAAAGATATATTAAAATAATTACGTATTGGCCGGAAATATTGAACGTTAATGAAAATAAGTAGCTATATCCAAATAAAAAGAATTGGGGTAAAAATGTTAAAACATTTGTTAGAATCTCTTGGTTTTTATCATGCATGGTTATTTCAAGGGGTTGGCAGTAAGAAAGTGTTTTTATACTGTATAAAACAAAGAATAAATGGTAATTCATTCAAAATTGGCATTCAAGGTTAGAGCATTCTAGTAGCAATTTTTTATAAACTGATTGTTGATTATAATTTTGATATTAAGCCATATCTTAAGGTCGTAAACATACCAACGTTTAGACAGACAATGTTAAAGTTACGTGTGTCCTTTCATACCCTTGAAATAGAAGCTGGAAGATGGCAAAACCCAGTCAGTAAACCAATACATGAAAGAATATGCGTCGTCTGCAATAAATTTGAAGACGAATATCACTTTGTTATTGAATGTAGCATGTTTAATGAAATAAGAAATCATCACATATTAAGTAAATATTTTTGGAACATACCTAACATGATCTAATTTTTAGAACTTTTCAAATGCGAAAACAAAAAGACACTGCAAAACCTTAACGTCTTTATATATAAAGCCTTTGAAATTAGAAAATCAATGGTGTATATGTAATACATTTACAATAGCCTTTTTTTATATATTTTTTTATTTTATTTTATTTTAAAGTTGCATGTTTACGTTATAAGTGTAAATTGTTTATTACAAACTATGTACATGATGTATATACATGTGTGTACTAATAAGAAGCTTACCATTTGTCACGTTAGTTAAATCTAATATTAATATAAATATGTACATGAACATATTAGCGATTCAGTCTGCATATTTTGCGGTGAAAGCAAAATAACAACAACATTAACTGCTAAAGTACTAATTGTTACCTTATACATATGAATACTTTTCTGTTAATTATGTTAGTTGTTGGTATAATGTTGTATATATATTGCACTATCGATGTCAAGTTTATATGTATTTGTTGTATCCTCACGGGTCTTAAGACCCATTGGAATTATCTGAATAAACATTTCATCAAGCTCATCACGTGATAACCATAACTATCTTAAACCGGGCTTACAGTTATTTGAAGTGTGAACAAGGCATGCATTAGACCATTGCACATGGCATCATAAAGAGAAACCAAACGTTCGCAGTCGCAGTACTGTTCAGTTACACATTAAATCTTAAAATTAGTCATCTGTGTGTGTGAGATAAACTCCATTAGTGTTGTCTCAATGAACTACCCAATGAAATATAAGATTGTGAAAGAAGATGAAGGTGCAGTAGGTGCAGTAAACACATCGCAGCTTCCACATTATATGATCTCTGAACCAGATATGGTCAGAGGTATCTGTTAATTTCAGTTATTACAATAATTCATCAGGCGCTGTCTATGAAAGAACTCTGGTCTTTTCCAACATGAACAAGATAAAATATTCTTAAGAGTTTGATTGACTTAGTAGAGGAATTAGAAAATATATTCAAGGACAATACTGAGGATTTAGGATTTACTGGTACTTGACTTACGTTACAAAGTCGACTCCCGTGTGACAGAAATTGCTCGACAAATAGGCAAATTACGTTTAACAGAGCTTATAGATGACATAACAAAGTATGTATTTAAACAGATAAATTAGAACATGTTTTGTTTCCTCAGTGGTCACCAACCTACAACAGATTATATGACTTGCTTTCTTTTGCGCATATATTTGTATCATATTAGGTTCCGATTAACGATGGATTAAGGTGTCTCACCAGCTTTTTCCAACATTGGAACCCTTTTTTGGGTTTTAATCAGACTATATGAGCTGCCTTAAAATTCCTTTTAATGCTTGCAAAACATTAGTAAGTATGATTAGTAAGTTCTTTTACACATTGCTGAATGTCACTTGCAGAAGGTTTAGTAGGTGACAACCATCATGAAAAACAAAATCAGAGCTCTGTTTAACCGGCATAGCAATCGGTTGCGATAGAAGAGAAACTAAAAACACGTTCATTAAAACAGAGATGAAGATGTGCTTTGTATCAGACAACGAGAATCTGAGACTGATCTCGATCATTTCACTAAGATGATACGATACAATGCATGTGTAGCATGTGGCATATGTCGCACAATACTTCATTAAACCTATGATATATACAGTCTAGACACAGGCGTTGTAGTACATGTTATAGCAAAGTACAATAAATATAGTTAGATGAGCTGTAGGTTAGTTTTAGGAGCTAGGAATCACCTTAGGTTCTTCGTTGCACACTGTATTGCCTATTCATTAGTTCCGACGAATAGTTGCTGTTCACACTTACTAGATGTAATGAAATATCTTCATTTGCTGAAAGAGGTAAAACCTGTGTATGGAAAATCTGAAAATACTATGTTCAGGTTGCATAAGTTTTCCAATTCCAAAAGTTATGCTTGTTGGAAAATGTGTGACAAGAGGAAGTGCATGTTCATGTCGCAAAGAATTGTTGACATTCAATGGTTCCAAGATACAAGTTCATGTCACCAATTGCTGTAGATCTTTTCAAGCACACCTGCCGAGTTGTTTAACAGGCTGTAATTGGACAGTGTTGGAGACATGGTCTTTAGGTCCGCCTGTGAAATGCCTACTTCCGGTGACTGGGGTTGGAAAGGGATATTTTGAAGCCATTCTCAAAAAACTATAACAAGCCTCACCGTTTGCAAGGAACTTATTAAACGTAGATGTCAAAGAGACAAGTGTGTTGCAAAGGATGTGTCAAAGCAGGACTGATGTATTTTTAAAATGGGACTTGGGTATTGTGACTGTGATTAAGAAAAACTGTACCATTCAGATCATAGATCAGTAAGATTAGATTAAATTTAATGTTAGCTCTCATATTGAAAATGTTCAAATGATATTACCACTTATTACATTTGAATTTATAACAAACGTCTGTTTGATTTTGTTTTCTGATAGTATCTTGTTAATATTGTTTATTAAATCAGCAAATGTAATTTAAGGTCGTAATTAAATCTAATTCCGATAAATCGGAGATGAGAAATATTAAGATCCTTTGCGATATATTTTCTCCAAGCCTTTAGAAAACTCACCAAGCTTGATTTTTTATAACCTGCGGCGTCCCGTTTTGTTACTTCAAATGCATGTTTTAAAATCAGTTTTAGTAATTGTGTAAATAGTTCACAGCATATTGTTCACTGGGGAACATTTGCACCAATAATGTATTAAGACTAGTAATAGAATAACCACAAACAATTAAAAAAGTCTGCATTGTACTTAGGTATATGCAAAAGTTTTCAAGTCATTAATCAATTTGGATGCTTGATAAATAATTCAAGATTGTTGTATATCCCTTTAATAGTGTTATACCAAGTGACTGGATGTATTATAAACTAAAATCAGCTAATACAGATGAGGATGAAACATAAACACACTTCAGAAATGCTTAAGGCTAAAGACAACTAAGACAAACTAGTCCCAGAGTTGGCATAGTATGTATTCGAGTGTATATAACAACTATTTATTGAAGTATAGACATACACATAAATATAAAACACACCAACATTTTGATTGATTTTATTAAAAGAATCAGCAATTTTTGGCGACCATTTTGAAGAAAAATAAGACCTAAATTATATTGCATATTTTATTGTCTATCAATGTCCTGAATTTAGTGTATTCACAATGATTTTTTTTGATGAAACCAATTCATTATGGGCTTCATTAATTCTTTATGGAATATCTGCTGCCATTTTGAAAATGTCGGCCATTTTTCAAAATCTGATGTGGGTTTATAGCCAAAAATGTTTAGTAGCGTATTGTTTAGCTATGTGTCAAGTTTGGCGTTTCGTCACAAAAACGCACAATTTTACCAATATACGTCATAAATCTACCCCACTATTACTGGTGAAACAATTAACATCACTCAATGCAAATAATAATGAATATTTACTGTTACGAAATAAATACGAGTTACGAGGATTCACTTGTTGCTCTGGCTTCAGCCAAATCATTGAGTACTTACTGTGTGGCTTGCTAGGCTTTATCTTTTACATATATTGTCTATTAATGCTGCCTTGTTTGTTAGAGAATATAACCTGGCGGTGATATCTTTATTTACACTGTCCCGTTTTTTGGGATAAAAATACGATACTGGTGAGGTTTGGTGCTCCCTAGAAACTGTTAAACCACAATTAGTGCCCATCTTTGGCCACTTACCGTTCCAAGGCGGTAGTTCCATTGTCAACCCTTTTGTGTTCGTGATGTCTTATTTTGCCTTTTATTTACTTCTAAAGTTGTTCTTTGTTACTTTGTGTGTTTGTGGTTGACTGTCGTCCTGGAATCCTATTTTTTCCTGTTCGATTTTTAATTTTTCATAACCTCTGCTTCAAACTAAATTTCAGTTTGTTTATTTCGCACATTTATTTCTCATTAATGGTTTTGCTTAAAACTGGGACCATATGCCGCTTGACATGGAATTGTTTGAACAACAATGAAGGTTTCATAGGCATACCATTTCATACTATTCAGATTTTAAATACTGAGTTCTGATCAACCCGCGGCTAGAGGGCTTGAACGGTAGCAATCATTGTTCTCTACCGTTCATGAACAGTCTCAGACAATCAAACCGAGACTGCAGTATTTGACATTGATCATGTTCGACGATATCCAAATTTTCCCTTTTATACGCTGTTCGTAAATTTACCATTTTCATCTTTCCATTAGAGAACAAATGTAACATTAATAAATCTCGTACGCAATGTTTATTATCGAATTTAATTCACAGTGACTTCGTGCAGTGCATGCTCTACGGATGAAACGCCGGTTGCTTATAAAGCCCTAGAACATGCTATATATACATTGCAACAAGTCAACTACATGTCATAGAGTATATGCTGCTTCAATGAGTGCAATTCAGGTATGAGTTGAACTGCATTCACATCCACATGTTCATCGGATTTACTGCTCTGTGATCTTGTGTAGTTTCCACGTTTTAAATTAGAACTCAGGGGAAACTAAATGACGTTGATAGCCAATACAGATGACACATCACAGCATACAAACTTGGTATAATATGCATTTGGCCAATGTTTGATACAGATCACCTCCATGCGTCCGCCTGCGAAGTAAGAGCGGGTACAACCTGACTCCGCAGTCGAAGGCATGGATGTAAATCAAACCCCAGTGCCAGAAAATGTGAAAAATCTACAGTGGACAGAAATAGCAGACAAGTCTGACCAATAAGTCCGACGCCTGAGAAGGAATACAGTAACAATGGCCGTAACTTTTAGCCTTATATAAAACACAAACTAATTACGTTGACAAACATAACACACCAACCATAATTGAATATTTACTAAATAAAACTAAGATTGTTTAACGGAATTCAATAGCGGTGCAAAAAAATAAGGTACCGCTTCGTGGGGTTGAACTCGTAATCCACCCTAAAATTAAACTCGCTGGTAATAATAATCGAACGTCGCAATTGTCGAGCTCGCTACCTACTGAGCTAACCGGGCCAGATGTATTACATAGGAGATGCAACATATAAAAACTAATGCGCTAATGGATGTCATGTGATCAGTAGAAAATGTAAATAATCCCACATTATTTACAAAAAAATAATAAATATTTTTTTTTCTTTCAAACTCACGAATGTATTACTACAGGCATATCTGGGTCTATGCTAATGTTTTCATGTATACATTTCACTGAATAGAAATCAGACAGTTTTTTGGCTATGCTCAATATATGTTTACTTACGTGTAAACAATGACAAATGTGTAAAAAGCAAGAACAGATAATTTCAATAAAAATACAGGAGTTATTGCCTCAATAGTTTTAAGTCAAGTTTAATATTGTAAACTGTGTGTCGCCTTCTCCTCGAAACAGAAAAAGACTAACCTTGCCACACTTGGTGTGCAAGATCATAACAAGTAAATGTGAAGGAATCAAGGGCAGATAAATCGGAAACATATATACTGTATTGCCCCTTTATAGCTTTAGGCAATCTCATTAAAATGAGACCCTTTATCACGCTACGACACTCTTCGCTACTAGAGGAGTGTTTCAGCTACTAGCGGAGAGTATCATATCAAAGCGTAATTAGGATATGATTTTAATGAGATTGAGTTTTAGGTAGAGAAATAATATTTTAATTTTAATAATATACTTCTCCAAAGCTTTAAGGGCTTACCACTCAAAAAGTGTTGTGCAGGATCACAACCATGTAGCAAAGTGTTGGAAGTAAGAACAGATAATCCGATCAAATATAGGAGATATTCCCTTTATAGTTTGTTTTAGGTTGTTTTAATATTGTAAAATGTGTGTCGCCTACTCATCGAACAATATAAGAGCTAACCTCAACAATCTTGGAGAGCAGGGTCTAGTAACGATTTGTAAGAAGCATGGGGAGATACATTGGATAAAAACTGTATTGTTCTTTATAGTTTTATGTCTAGTCTTAATATGGTAAAATGTGTGCCGCCCTCTCCTGAAAAACTGTAAGGTGAACCCAACCAAACATGGTGTGCAATATCTTAAGCAAGAAGTCAAGTGTATTAGGCAAGGGCAGATCATAAATACTTGAGTTATCTCTATTTTCCTGAAAATTGTAATTATTGTAAAATGCGTATCACCTACCCTTTTAAGCTAAAAGAGCAGGAAACACTAAGATCCATAGCAATCTACCCTTTTAAGCTAAAAGAGCAGGAAACACTAAGAACCATAGCAATCAATGTTGCGTAAGAAGCAATGGTAGAGAATGTAGAAACAACGTACTGGAGTAACTTCTGTGTTCTGTAACAACAAACATCTGGAGCAGCGCATCACGGAGCGTAAATTTACTCGTTTAAGACCTATAATCTGATAATCATGTTACGCGACTGTAGTGTGGAAAGACAGATGACTCTGAGTCCGTATCAGTGTTGACAAATTTCCAAATAGGTTTAAACGAAATAGGCTTAAGCAAAATATCACCCGAATCGAAAAAAGGTAATGGACATTAAGCTTTCAGTAGAATTAACACAAACTGACGATAAATACTGATTGATACAGCGATTGTTCAACTGCTCAGTTCGATTATAAGGAAATCATGTACTAGATGGTAACTACAAATAGAGGATCTTACATGTGTACCCATTCATTATTAGATTTATTAAACGAGTTGGCAAAATTATATACTGCGCGGCTCTTGCCGAGCATTATATCATTTTTGCTAACGAGTTTAATTAAATTCAATAATGAATGAGAACGAATGTTAGAATATATTTATCACATACATCGAATATCGACTTTTATTGCATATTGCCTGTCGCTTTAACACGCGAAACCGACATAAACCGTGGGAATTGGATCATAGTCATTATCAATTTTTTTTAACAGCACATACTAGGCTTATTTGCATACTTATATAACTAGTGGTATATCGAAAATATAGAATGGTGTTATTCCACTCCCACACCGTAAGTTTTGCGATAAAGTTGTTTTGCGAACAAGCGAATTATGCTGGTTGAAAAAAGAATAGATTCCTACTATCGAGTAAAGGATTTCATCATTCGAATTCCAAACTTAAACAATATATGTATTACATTTTAAACCTTTTATATATGACTTTAACCGAAATTTGTCGCTTTTTTTAACACATGTGTTAACACATATGAACACGTCGACGTTCTCAACACATTTTTAACGTAATTATTTTAATGTTACAGCCAGCTATCTTGGTGTTCCGAGTAGTATTTTTTCATAGTATGACTCGTCTTTAATTCATATATTTTATCCTTACAGGTTGACATATTTTCTAAGCCAATGAATTGAACAACTGAAAAATAAGTTGCATAAAATATCCCTCTTGCTACTGTATGTGAGAAATTGCATTTAATTTGTTAATGACAAGTGATACTGGTAACTCCACCCACCACTTGCGTGTTATGTGTAATGACGCAATCGTACCGGTGTAAACTGCGTAGATGTTAAGAAGGTGCTTATTTTTTAAATATTAAAACAAAGGATATTGAGTTAAAACCGCTGAAATTTAATAATTAAAACAACTTTTATTTTTTGGGCATTATTTACAAAGTCAAAGTAAATGGACAAAGTTTTCAAAACTAGTATTTAATCAAAAAAGCCTTTCAAACAAAATCACACTATCATTTTTTTTATCCTTTCAAATGAACTTATCCTTTCATTACTGTATGACTTATTTCAAACACAATTAAAACAAATTGGTAGAACGTTTTTTTATTTCGCTCTTTTAATGTCATATTTTTTTTATTTTTTTTTTTGTATATACGCTACGCGTCGCTTGCATTAAGTTCCATCCAATTTAAAATATAAACGATAACCTATACATAGACATGTAATAAAAATAACTTATTTTAAAACGTCTTATATTCTTCGTCATATGAATTTCAAACAGTTTTTGGAAAAAGATTGGTGACTTGGTTTCATTTAGATACTATTTTTAAAAGGTTTCAAAACATATTAAAATTGCAGAAAAATAGAACAACAATAAAGCTGACTTACACATATCTAATATCTGAAAATAACAAGACATAGAACACCAAGCTCGGAGCTATTGAAGGAGAAACAAAATAAAATATCACTACCTACCAACTCGCGTCAATTAAATTATAGGACTGAAAGTGTTATATAACAAAATAACAAGATATAAAACATCAAGCTCGGCGCTAACGAGGAAAATAAAACAAATGAAATATCACTTCCTCCGAGACTGATAACCTACCAATCACTGTGTTTGAAAAAGTAAAAGAACCTTTCTGACGCGTAATTATATTAAATAAAAAAAATCAATCCTAATTTAATTTATACTGTATCAGTCCCGCATTGTGAGGAATGTCCCGGCGGAATTTCATAACTATTTACAAGGACGTCTTGAAGACGGAGCGCGTAATGAGGTTTGAATTTCAATTTCGTATAACTGTATTTGTTACACAGTTCCGCCCCACGTGATTTAACATATTGATACTTGTACAAAATCACTATAGTTTGTAATACAGAAGAAGAAAACTTAAACACATCCATTAACAAGTTGTGTCGACATCTCTTTTCTGGGAAAGCAATAGCATGATATTGAATTACTTTATTATGTAAAATGATCTATTCGGTTTTTGACAAGCCGTGTAGACAATTGTTGGAGTCAGGTAAAATAATTTCCGCTGTATAGTGGGCAGATTGGTGAAAAAAGTGTTCATTGTTTGACAAAAGTATCAAACTTTGCACATAGCCCTACAATACCATACTGAAAAAAATTGACTATGAACCCATGCCAGATTTTTCAAAATGGCCGCCATTTTCAAAATGGCCGCCAAATACGTAATAAATAATCAGTTGAACCAGTATATGTATCAGGTTTTAACAACATAAATTATGGCAATCGCAACAAATTCCACAAAATGATAGACAAAATGTCATGAAATACAATCTGGGTATATTTTAAGTTCAAAGTGGCTACCATTTTCAAAATGACCGCCAAAACATGTTGAAAATAGTAAAACGCGTAATTTGTTTAAAGGCAGAGTTGATGAAGCGCTCGGAAGCGTTACAACTTAGAGAATTACGCTGACAAATAAATTGATTAAAATTAAACTGTACACACTATGCCGAATAAATTTTTGTGTACTTATTACGCTGTATCCCTTACACGCTGCGCCGACGCTAAGCACAACACAGGAAGTGTGCAAATACAAATGTTTTATTTCAAGCAAAGGGAATGTTTATGTTAGCAGAAGTGTTAAAAGGTCAGCGTGCCCTTTTAACGAAGCGTACTTTTCTAATCAGTTGTTTCTATTAACGGCTGGGAACATGCGGGGATTTAATGCAAATTTGACGGTAATATTATACACAAATACTTGACACAATGTCTCTATCATCTCCGTTAAGGTTAAGAATACTCATATTCTGACTTTAATAGTTGTTTTAAGAAAGTAACTAATATGTTGAATTTGTTCACTCAGTTTTCTTGGCATAGTGTTTGCTTGTTAATATTGCAATAAAGAGTTACTAGAGGGATCCTATGGTTAATGTGTTAAGGGATTTACACGTTTAAATCAAATTTCACTTAGGATTGTCTCTACGTTTTATCCAGCCTTTGGCATTTCTGAAGGGTATTAAACTAATTTTCTTATCAGAAACTGTCGGTTCAATATAAAATATATTTATAACATCCTAAAATACATTGACTTGGTACGTTATTTGTAAGACAAAACAAGTAAACAAAACCAATACGCAAAGACATTTTATGCTAAAGGGTTAACTGCGTCTAAACTACATAGTTGCCGAGCAGAAACAATGAAACTGGCCTGAAACCCAATGTGAAGATCATAATGGCATTTTGAGTTGAAACATTCGTATTTAAAATGGAGGCACTTACAACAAGCTGAGACTTGTTTGAAGACTGTACAGCACAAACTTGATTTGTTCGAAAAACTTATTGTTCCTATTCTAAATTATGGCTCTGAGGTTTGGGGATTTGTCACAGAATTAAATATAGAACGAGTGCATACACAATTTTGCAGACGAGTATTACAGGTAAAACGATAAACTTAGAACGATTTTATTTATGGCGAATTAGGAAGAACGACTCGTGTAACGCAAAGATATATTAAAATAATTACGTATTGGCCGGAAATATTGAACGTTAATGAAAATAAGTAGCTATATCCAAATAAAAAGAATTGGGGTAAAAATGTTAAAATATTTGTTAGAATCTCTTGGTTTTTATCATGCATGGTTATTTCAAGGGGTTGGCAGTAAGAAAGTGTTTTTATACTGTATAAAACAAAGAATAAATGGTAATTCATTCAAAATTGGCATTCAAGGTTAGAGCATTCTAGTAGCAAATTTTTATAAACTGATTGTTGATTATAATTTTGATCTTAAGCCATATCTTAAGGTCGTAAACATACCAACGTTTAGACAGAAAATGTTAAAGTTACGTGTGTCCTCTCATACCCTTGGAATAGAAGCTGGAAGATGGCAAAACCCAGTCAGTAAACCAATACATGAAAGAATATGCGTCGTCTGCAATAAACTTGAAGACGAATATCACTTTGTTATTGAATGTAGCATGTTTAATGAAATAAGAAATCATTACATATTAAGTAAATATTTTTGGAACATACCTAACATGATCTAATTTTTAGAACTTTTCAAATGCGAAAACAAAAAGACACTGCAAAACCTTAACGTCTTTATATATAAAGCCTTTGAAATTAGAAATCAAAGGTGTATATGATTATAGTTTATTTTCAAATTTCCAATAGGCTAACCGCCCATGAGGATATACATACGCATATACATATATGGCTGACAGTCAAACTCAGTCTTCAAATCAAACAGCAAATAATTATAATATACATGTATAATGAACTTCTTTATTGTTAGGAGAAGGTTTTTCAACTAAGGACACTTAGATATTTGCATGTCCGCATAACATACTACCTGTTGATACTTATTCATGTATATTCTTACATGACATACATGATTGCATATAATTCAAACAGCTTTTAATTGTATGAACACGTAAATAATTTTAAGTAGATGCTTAGCAACCAGGTATACATATGCAAGTAAACATACATATTATTAGCAACGCTACACCAATTTGTGATACATTCTACAACATATAGTTCAATTATTGGCAAACATAGTTTCGTTCCTTTTAGTAAAGGCTTTATTTATGAAAATGGCGGCGTTTCTTACTTCTTTTGTACAAGTTGAATTAATTAACAAAACCATTTTATGCATATTCGGTCTATTCCAATAGTATTTTTTAATAAATTGTTTTCTTAGATCGGAGTATAACGGGCATTCTAACATGAAATGAAACTCATCTTCTAAAATATTACAAACATAACATTGTCTCTCATTTATCGGTGTTCTGTTTGGTTTATTCCATCGTCCTGCTTCTATTTGTAATCTATGAGATGAGACTCTTAATTTAGTCAAAGCAGTTCTAAACTTTGTTATGTTACATAATGTGAGGTATGGCTGAAATCTAAAACTACATATATTATTATAAAATAAAGCTCTACTTGAATCAGTTAATCTACTATTCCAATTTTGTACAAAGTTGTCATTTAATCTTTGTTTAAATATGCATAAAAACAGTTTTACATTACCAACACCTTGCGTTAACCATATATCATTAAACCCCATTCGATATAACATTTCTCTTACCGAGGAAGCCCAATTCTTTATATTTGGTTTCACATGTATATCATATAACATCAGATCATATAATTTCTTAACATATTTGTTTTCATTTTTATTTAATATTTTTAACCAATACTTTATATGTATTACATTTACAATAGCCTTTTTTTATATATTTTTTTATTTTATTTTATTCTAAAGTTGCATGTTTACGTTATAAGTGTATATTGTTTATTACAAACTATGTACATGATGTATAAACATGTGTGTACTAATAAGAAGCTTACCATTTGTCACGTTAGTTAAATCTAATATTAATATAAATATGTACATGAACATATTAGCGATTCAGTCTGCATATTTTGCGGTGAAAGCAAAATAACAACAACATCAACTGCTAAAGTACTAATTGTTACCTTATACATATGAATACTTTTCTGTTAATTATGTTAGTTGTTGGTATAATGTTGTATATATATTGCACTATCGATGTCAAGTTTATATGTATTTGTTGTATCCTCACGGGTCTTAAGACCCATTGGAATTATCTGAATAAACATTTCATCAAGCTCATCACGTGATTACCATAACTATCTTAAACCGGGCTTACAGTTATTTGAAGTGTGAACAAGGCATGCATTAGACCATTGCACATGGCATCATAAAGAGAAACCAAAAGTTCGCAGTCGCAGTACTGTTCAGTTACACTTTAAATCTTAAAATTAGTCATCTCTGTGTGTGAGATTAACTCCATTAGTTTTGTCTCAATGAACTACCCAATGAAATATAAGATTGTGAAAGAAGATGAAGGTGCAGTAGGTGCAGTAAACACATCGCAGCTTCCACATTATATGATCTCAGAACCAGATATGGTCAGAGGTATCTGTTAATTTCAGTTATTACAATAATTCATCAGGCGCTGTCTATGAAAGAACTCTGGTCTTTTCCAACATGAACAAGATAAAATATTCGTAAGAGTTTGATTGACTCAGTAGAGGAATTAGAAAATATATTCAAGGACAATACTGAGGATTTAGGATTTACTGGTACTTGACTTACGTTACAAAGTCGACTCCCGTGTGACAGAAATTGCTCAACAAATAGGCAAATTATGTTTAACAGAGCTTATAGATGACATAACAAAGTATGTATTTAAACAGATAAATTAGAACATGTTTTGTTTCCTCAGTGGTCACCAACTTACAATAGATTATATGACTTGCTTTCTTTTGCGCATATATTTGTATCATATTAGGTTCCGATTAACGATGGATTAGGGTGTCTCGCCAGCTTTTTCCAACATTGGAACCCTTTTTTGGGTTTTAATCAGACTATATGAGCTGCCTTAAAGTTCCTTTTAATGCTTGCAAAACAGTAGTATGTATGATTAGCAAGTTCTTTTACACATTTCTGAATGTCACTTGCAGAAGGTTTAGTAGGTGACGGCAATCATGAAAAACAAAATCAGAGCTCTGTTTAACCGGCATAGCAATCGGTTGCGATAGAAGAGAAAAAAACACGTTAATTAAAACAGAGATGAAGATGTGCCTTGTATCAGACAACGAGAATCTGAGACTGCTCTCGATCATTTCACTAAGATGATACGATACAATGCATGTGTAGCATGTGGCATATGTCGCACAATACTTCATCAAACCTATGATATATACAGTCTAGACAAAGTCGTTGTAGTACATGTTATAGCAAGGTACAATAAATACTGTTAGATGAGCTGTAGGTTAGTCTTAGGAGCTAGGAATCACTTTAGGTTCTTCGTTGCACATTGTATTGCCTATTCATTAGTTCATATAAACCAAGACGAATAGTTGCTGTTCACACTTACTAGATGTAATGAAATATCTTCATTTGCTGAAAGAGGTAAAACCTGTGTATGAAAAATCTGGGAATACTATGTTCAGGTTGCATAAGTTTTCCAATTCCAAAAGTTGTGCTTGTTGGAAAATGTGTGACAAGAGGAAGTGCATGTTCATGTCGCAAAGAATTGTTGACATTCAATGGTTCCAAGATACAAGTTCATGTCACCAATTGCTGTAGATCTTTTCAAGCACACCTGCCGAGTTGTTTAACAGGCTGTAATTGGACAGTGTTGGAGACATGGTCTTTAGGTCCGCCTGTGAAATGCCTACTTCCGGTGATTGGGGTTGGAAAGGGATATTTTGAATCCATTCTCAATAAACTACCACAAGCCTCAATGTTTGCAAGGAACTTATTAAACGTAGATGTCAAAGAGACAAGTGTGTTGCAAAGGATGTGTCAGAGCAGGACTGATGTATTTTTAAAATGGGACTTGGGTATTGTGACTGTGATTAAGAAAAACTGTACCATTCAGATCATAGATCAGTAAGATTAGATTAAATTTAATGTTAGCTCTCATATTGAAAATGTTCAAATGATATTACCACTTATTACATTTGAGTTTATAACAAACGTCTGTTTGATTTTGTTTTCTGATAGTATCTTGTTAATATTGTTTATTAAATCAGCAAATGTAATTTAAGGTCGTAATTAAATCTAATTCCGATAAATCGGAGATGAGAAATATTAAGATCCTTTGCGATATATTTTCTCCAAGCCTTTAGAAGACTCACCAAGCTTGATTTTTTATAACCTGCGGCGTCCCGTTTTGCTACTTCAAATGCATGTTTTAAAATCAGTTTTAATAATTGTGTAAATAGTTCACAGCATATTGCTCATTGGGGAACATTTGCACCAATAATGTATTAAGACTAGTAATAGAATAACCACAAACAATTAAAAAAGTCTGCATTGTACTTAGGTATATGCAAAAGTTTTCAAGTCATTAATCAATTTGGATGCTTGATAAATAATTCAAGATTGTTGTATATCCCTTTAATAGTGTTATACCAAGTGACTGGATGTATTATAAACTAAAATCAGCTAATACAGATGAGGATGAAACATAAACACACTTCAGAAATGCTTAAGGCTAAAGACAACTAAGACAAACTAGTCCCAGAGTTGGCATAGTATGTATTCGAGTGTATCTAACAACTATTTATTGAAGTATAGACACACACATAAATATAAAACACACCAACATTTTGATTGATTTCTAAAAAAAAAAAAGAATCAGCAATTTTTGGCGGCCATTTTAAAAATGGCGACCATTTTGAAGAAAAAAATGACCTAAATTATATTGCATATTTTATTGTCTATCAATGTCCTGAATTTAGTGTATTTACAATGATTTTTTTTGATGAAACCAATTAATTATGGGCTTCATTAATTCTTTATGGAATATCTGCTGCCATTTTTAAAATGTCGGCCATTTTACAAAATCTGATGTGGGTTTATAGCTAAAAATGTTTAGTAGCGTATTGTTTAGCTATGTGTCAAGTTTGGTGCTTTTGTCACAAAAACGCACAATTTTACCAATAAACGTCATAAATCTACACCACTATTACTGGTGAAACAATTAACATCACTCAATGCAAATAATAATGAATATTTACTGTTACGAAATAAATACGAGTTACGAGGCTTCACCTGTTGCTCTGGCTTCAGCCAAATCATTGAGTACTTACTTTGTGGCTTGCTAGGCTTTAGTTTTTATATTATATATACATGATCATTTATCTTTTACATATATTGCCTATTAATGCTGCCTTGTTTGTTAGAGAATATAACCTGGCGGTGATATCTTTATTTACACTGTCCCGTTTTTTGGGATGAAAATACGATACTGGTGAGGTTTGGTGCTCCCTAGAAACTGTTAAACCACAAGTGGTGACCATCTTTGGCCACTTACCGTTCCAAGGCGGTAGTTCCATTGTCAACCCTTTTGTGTTCGTGATGTCTTATTTTGCCTTTTATTTATTTCTAAAGTTGTTCTTTGTTAATGTGTGTGTTTGTGGTTGACTGTCGTCCTGGAATCCTATTTTTTCCTGTTCGATTCATAACCTCTGCTTCAAACTAAATTTCAGTTTGTTTATTACGCACATTTATTTCTCGTTTATGGTTTTGCTTAAAACTGGGACCATATGCCGCTTGACATTGAATGGTTTGAACAAAAATGAAGGTTTCATAGGCATACCATTTCATACTATTCAGATTTTAAATACTGAGTTCTGATCAACCCGCGGCTAAAGGGCTTGAACGGTAGCAATCATTGTTCTCTACCGTTCATGAACTGTCTCAGACAATCAAACCGAGAACAGAATTTGACATTGATCATGTTCGACGATATCCAAATTTTCCCTTTTATACGCTGTTCGTAAATTTACCATTTTCATCTTTCCATTAGAGAACAAATGTAACATTAATAAATCTCGTACGCAATGTTTATTATCGAATTTAATTCACAGTGACTTCGTGCAGTGCATGCTCTACGGATGAAACGCCGGTTGCTTATAAAGCCCTAGAACATGCTATATATACATTGCAACAAGTCCACTACATCTCATAGAGTATATGCTGCTTCAATGAGTGCAGTTCAGGTAGGAGTTGAACTGCATTCACATCCCCATGGTCATCGGATTTACTGCTCTGTGATCTTGTGTAGTTTCCACGTTTTAAATCAGAACTCAGGGGAAACTAAATGACGTTGATAGCCAATACAGATGACACATCACAGCATACAAACATGGTATAATATGCATTTGGCCAATGTTAGAGACATATTTATTTCATAATCAACTCCAATGCGGTAGCCCTCTTGTCAACCCTTTTATATTAAATTGCGTGACGTGATATACCTTGTCTGTTATTCCTCCTTTTAATTGTTGTTTGTTTTTTATGCGTAATTTTGTAAACTGTGGTCCTTGAATGCTACTGTTCGACCTATTTTATCTGTTTTTTCCATTTTCACTTATAAATTACAAACCGAGTCGGCTACTTTTATCTCTTGTTTGTGTTTAATGCTTCAAAGGGATCCCTTTTCAGTATTCATTATCATTCACACTAGTGTTTGTTTAGTGCCATGCCCTAAAAAGTTGCCACGACTACAAATCAGTACTGTTATTATTTACTGGTCCTTTGAGATCATCAAGCCCATTCTTTGTGGCTTTAAAGTAGAATATCACTGAAGCCGGTGCTAGGAGGCGTGCGAGGTGTTGCGCTTAACATTACCTCTCATGAACAGACTCAATAAAACCGAGTCTACTTTTATCTCTTGTTTGTGTTTGTTGCTTCCAAGGGATCCCCTTTTCAGTATGTATTATATGTCTATGAATGTTTCTAGATTTATAAACAACAAATGTATTCATATCCTATTAACATTTTAAAGTGGCATCCTCAATACTTTCCTACGATTTGATATATTACTATGACACAATGACCACCAATGAAAGATTGAGATCATCCGAAAAGATATTTGATGGATTCGATGAAATTTGACATTTTATTTTACCGCCACAAGGCGAATACTAATTAGCTCGGCAAGTTGAAGAATTTCAGAAAATAATCCCTGTGGCGGAAATCTCCATCAAACATGATAAGAAATGTTGAATAATTCATATTGGCATGTCTACATCATCATTTAAAAATAGTTTAATGTCTGCGTTCTGTTTTATTTAATATTTTAAGGAATGTATTTGTTTAAAGAAACAACCTATTTTCAGAAAAGGAAAATTTTGATAACTACATTGAATTTCTTCAATTGTTCCCCAGTACTAAAATATACTAAAGGTTGAAGCAAATCAGCAAATTCAAGGATACACGTATTCTTTTTTAAAACACTAATCATCAATTTACATTAAAGAAGTATTTTCAGATTCCTCAATTAGCTTTTTAAATTGAGGAGCGACACCCCAAATTTTGAAACATGACTCAAAAGTTAACACAAATGAAAACCTTACGAATTAATCTCGATTTGTTTCGAACAAATATATAATGACAGAACCACAAAATTGCTCTTTTAAAGAGCCAACACAAAGGAGAAAGGGGGCTGTTCAAATCGAGGAAAACAGTGCTACCGAACAGTTTTTCTAACCAACTTTTAAGCATTTTTTTTGCGGGAATATCTTTATTTACACTGTCCCGTGTTATTGGGATGACAATAGGGTAAGAATGAGGTTTGGTGCACCATAAAACCACGTTTAAACCCCAAGCGCCCTTTATTTTGCCACTGACCGTTCCAAGGCGGTAGTTCGAGACACGCCCTATTGTCAACCATTTTATGTTTGTGATGTAATATCTTGCCTTTGTAAATATTGTTTGTTTCTCTTCGTGTTTTGATTGTGGTCTTCGAATTCTAAATGTCCTGTTCGACTTTTGTATTTACTTTCGTTAACAATGAACATCATGCTAAAATTGAGTTTAATATATACTGACACTACACCAAGGTGCTTGAGAATAATCGTCTGTTCTTAATGTCATTGACGAAATAAACATTAATGCCATTGACGAAATAAACATTAATGTCATTGACGAAATAAACATTAATGTCATTGACAAAATAAACAAAGAGAGAATTGATAAAAGCAAATCGACATCTCTTTGTGCTTTTTCGTGAATTTGTTATTTATTCTCTATACCTCTAAATGTTACAACAAAACCACCAGAGTTCCGTTTTATAGTTACATTATACGAACACATACTATTCCTTCAAATGACACAGAAAGACTGAGAGATCAGTGAGTCAATAGGAATTGTTATATCGTGGACAATTTAATGAAAAAACAACAACGTTTCTATCAGAACCTAGTATGCAACACCTACGAATGGTGTCATATCCTTATATTATCGAGCTTTTATTATTAAGTCGTATACTTATTCAAATCGTGTTTCACAGTTTATCTCTAGAAAGGCACAACAACACCACACATTGGAGATACTTCTTTCTAGAAGCTATACAGATACTCGAAATTAATGAATATTGTTTTTATTTCCAACACGAGGAAACGTTATTGCTTTGGTTACCTCAATAACAGCGGGCATAATATAAAAAGGTAATTATAGTTGGTGAAACTAATAAATATTATATATAAATGTATATATAAATCCGAAGGTTCATTTGAACACTGTTTAGAAGTAAATACATTATGTTACTTCTTGGAAAACATATTCGCTAATGAAAAATAAATAATTGAATATCTGACCTCGTTATGCAGCTTTTGAAAGAGCAGACTTGCAACAACCTTTATAATAATCGATTTCTGTCAACATCGATACAATTTCTTTTTAAAATTCAAAGATGCATAATATATATCTCGTGACCTTTAAAGTTCTCCCCCCAAGTTTTGTTTCATGAACATGTTTTTGTTTATTTAAATCGAAATCAATACACAACAATATATATTTACAATTCACACATTGCTATATCTATGAAAAGGAAGAATAAGATTTTATTTGATGACGTAGAAAACGTTGAACAGGTAAATTAATCCACAAATAAATGTATTGATCAATTATCTGGCAATAGTTGCGCAGCTATACAATTTAGATTTACCTCATTTCCCTGTGCAGTCACGCAATGGTAAAAGTAGTATCTACGTCAAGCAAATAATACTTATTTTTACATACAACTTAGTAGCGGTTTTAAATATATGTTTCTCCCCGGGACTACGAAGAAATGTTCATATGATTTTTAAGAGTTAAATTTGTTAATACTTCAAAAAGGGTGCTATCTTTGTATTAGCACCTCATTGTAGTAATACATTACATGTAACATTAGCATCTCATTGTAGTAATACATTATAGTAACATTAGCACCTCATTGTAGTAATACATTATAGTAACATTAGCACCTCATTGTAGCAATACATTACATGTAACATTATCACCTCATTGTAGTAATACATTAAATGTAACATTAGCACCTCATTGTAGTAATACATTACATGTAACATTAGCACCTCATTGTAGTAATACATTACATGTAACATTAGCACCTCATTGTAGCAATACATTACATGTAACATTAGCACCTCATTGTAGTAATACAATATAGTAACATTAGCACCTCATTGTAGTAATACATTATAGTAACATTAGCACCTCATTGTAGCAATACATTACATGTAACATTATCACCTCATTGTAGTAATACATTAAATGTAACATTAACAGCTCATTGTATCAATACATTACATGTAACATTAGCACCTCATTGTAGTAATACATTACATGTTACATTAGCACCTCATTGTAGCAATACATTACATGTAACATTAGCACCTCATTGTAGTAATACAATATAGTAACATTAGCACCTCATTGTAGTAATACATTACATGTAACATTAGCACCTCATTGTAGCAATACATTACATGTAACATTAGCACCTAATTGTATTAATACAATATAGTAACATTAGCAACTCATTGTAGCAATACATTACATGTAACATTAGCACCTCATTGTAGCAATACATTACATGTAACATTAGCACCTCATTGTAGTAATACAATATAGTAACATTAGCACCTCATTGTAGCAATACATTAAATGTAACATTATCACCTCATTGTAGCAATACATTACATGTAACATTAGCACCTCATTGTAGTAATACATTACATGTAACATTAGTACCTCATTGTAGTAATTCATTCATGTAACATTATCACCTCATTGTAGCAATACATTACATGTAACATTAGCACCTCATTGTAGTAATTCATTCATGTAACATTATCACCTCATTGTAGTAATACATTATAGTAACATTTGCACCTCATTGTAGCAATACATTACATGTAACATTATCACCTCGTTGTAGTAATAAAGTATTCTTTAACTTTAAATCTGCTTGCATATATTAAAATATAGATAATAACATTTGTAGTTTCCACTTGTTTTCATATTTTCTATCAGAACTATGCAAACAACAACTCGCTTTGAACTATTAAGATACTGATATGTTAATACGAAATTTATTAAGAAAAGCAAACGAGACGCAGCGAGTTTTAAACACAATATTTGCCTGCGATGTTGTTATGAAATAAAATAACAAGGAGAGGAACTCTACCAGATTTTTCTTACGTCCCAATCCTATTAACTATGTACTGTACTAATATATATATTTTGTAAACATGCTGAAATAAAATATGTTTAAACCAAAAAAATAGCGCCAAAAATACAGTCGAGTCAGTACGTGCTTGCTTTAGACTATATCATAGGGAACGATGATTTTAACCCTAATGTTAATTCAAGACGATTGGCACTGTTTGATTGTGATTTTAGTAAAACAGTGTGTGAAACCCAAACTAGCAGCCTTATTTACGACATTAGTCATAAAACAACACAGCACAAATGTATAAGAAAAAATAACATAAAGCAATTTAATGCAGTTGAATGCAGAATGAAACTATTTACTAGACTTTTTAAAAATGTTAAAAGGCAAATACTTTATTTTATGTGAAATAATGGAATTTGAAGATTTCAAAAAACAGCAACAATACTTTGTGTCCAGCTTAATAGCAGTGTATATACATACGGTGCAGTACATTCAAAACAAATACGTGGAGCTTCCAGCTGAAACAATCGAAATTCTAAAGAAAGCGCATCAGTTACTTGAACTCAAATATACAATACTGAAAAATTGATAAGATATAAACTGATGTTCGATGTTTAGTCAATCAGTGAACTTGTAGTCGTTGTAATAACTTATTAATCACATAAATAAATGAAGTGTTGAGTTTACCCCGTCGCCATGAAGTCTGTCTTAATCGACTGGTTAAGCTGCTTGGTGAGAATCTATCTTCATGTTGTAGCCTCTGTCATCTGACCTACTCGTAATGCACTGTTTTAAAAGTGGTATGATCAGCGAATGTGATGTATGTCATGCGAAAGCGTTTGTAATATTTATTTTGCAACTATTATTATTGTTACTAACACATGCATGCTGCCGGTTCATCGAACTACTTCTTATGAGGTGTATGCTAACTTTGTATAACTAAGAAGCTACTCCAGCAGGGGTAATGTTTCCATAAACTTCGAAAAATAATTGCAAAATTGTAATAATAATTATGTGATTTGAGACTTGGACTAGCAAAACCTTTTATGGTGATGTGCCTTCTTTGTCACTGACCGTTCCAAGGCGGTAGTCCTATTGTCAACCTTTTTATGTTTGTGATGTCATATCTTGCCTTTCATTCATTTGTATCTCAACTATTCAAAGAATAAGAGGGCTTATTTAATCAACTCGGCGTCGGCATCGGCGTCGGCGTCCCACATCAAGTTTTGCGTGTAAGCTGTGTTAACAAGTTTATGTCTCTTAAGTTTCTTATCCAAGCACAAACAAACTTGGCCATGGGCTTCATTATAGCATTATATTAAGGGCTGCATCAGTAATTTTGGTTCCTGTAAGCCTTGGGATCCCACTGAACCCAAATTATGATAGCTCTTAAAATGTGTCCTATTTCACATCAAATTTTGCCTGCAAGCTGTCTTCACATGTCTAAATCTTTTACATTTCTTATCCTAGCCCAACAAAATGTTGCCATGGGCTAGGGGGCGTGAGAGGTGTTATTCTTTCATTACTTCTTATGAACAGACTCAATAAAACCGAGTCTGCTGCTTTATTCTCTTAGTTGTGTTTGTTTCTCTCAAAGGATCACCTTTATCAGTATTTATTCCTTATATCATTACCTTAATGGCTGCTTAAGTATTCTTGGTTCCTATAACCCCTGGGCTCCCATGGAACCCAAATTCTAATTGCCCTTAAAATGTGCCTCATTTCACATCAAATTTTGCGTGTAAGCTGTGTTTACAGGTCTATATCTCTTACATAGCTTGTCCTAGCTCAACTAAATTTGGGAATTGGTTTCCTTATACATGTAGTATGTTGCAAAGGGTTTCATAAGTAATTTGTCTTCTACAAATTCTGGGCTCCCATGGAACCCAAATTACGATGGCTCATAATATGAACCATAAATGTCTTTAAAATGACAGCAAATTTGGATTAAAACTGTTAAAAAAAATTCACACCCTGCCCCAAATTTTACTATAATATATATGAGATTTTAACGATAATTTTATATAGGCCCGAGTTTCTAAACCCGCCCGCCCCGCTCCTTTAATGATTTGTTCTCTTGGTTGCTATGGCTTATGCCAAGTCATTGAGTACTTGCTTTGTGTCTTTCTAGGCTTTTGCTTTAAAATCATATATACATCTCATATATGTGTTATACTTGTATTGCCTATTAATGCTGCCTTGTTTCTTAGACAATATAAGCAGGAGAAATCTTTATTTACACTGTCCCAATTTATGACAATATAGTTACAGTGAGGTTTGGTGCATCCAAGAACCTAGTTAAAAGCCACAGCGACGAGTTGACCACTGACCGTTCAAAAATGAGAACAATGGTTTTATAGAAACCACAGTACAAAACAAAGCAATCAAACGCAATAGGGTAGTAGCGGTAGCCTTACTGTCAAACCGTTTGTAACTGTGATGTCACATGCCTTGCTTATTACATTGTAAGTGGTGTTTGTTTTAATGCTTTTGGTTGACTGTGTTCTGTGAAAGCTGCATTTCTTGGTCGACTTTATTCCTGCTTTTACGAAATCATCCATAAATGTTTTTCGACATGCTAAGTATTGATAATCCATTCTCTGCTTATATGGTATTTGTTTTCTCTTTGTCAGATACTGCCGTTGTTGTTCGGTACAATTCTGAATACATCCTGAGGTGTTTTTAATTATGTATTTATATATATACTGAAAGGAAGAAGAAACGCGACACAGGAATTTCCGCAGGACACAGCTGTGATGGTGTAGACATTTTAATTAAAGTACACGTTGATACAAGAAATTCATAAATGTTGAAGTTCCTCTTTGAAAAATTGAGCCAGTAAGTACTGTATTTAACGTAAAGAGTTTGCAAAGTATTGCATCCTAAGTTTGCGCTAAACGCGTATTCTGTCAATAATGAAACTTTGCATGAATACTATTTGCGGTGTTACCTGTTGTTTAATAAATACTGATAAAGGTGATCCTTTGGGAGCAATTAACGCAATTAAGAGAATAAAGCAACAGACTCGGTTGTATTGAGTCTGTTCATGAGAAGTAATGAAACACCTCTCACGCCCCCTCTTTTTCGAAAGGAAATATCTTACGTAGCCATGTACCGATCGATTAATCATTATGTGGTCCGAGTATTAACTTTAATACCCCATCAAACCCCTTCTCCAAGAAGCGAAAACGGGGTTTGCTGGGGTATCAAATAAAACCTTAATTTCGGCTTTAAAAATTACATATTGTAAAATTAAAACAGTTAATAGGTAATATTAAACAGGTTATCTCATTTTTTTCAGTTAAAAATGTTTTTAAACATGTTTTATTGTCGAAATATCCGTTATAAAGTCCTGCTGCTATAAGCTTTTCCATCGCTTAATGGAATTAAGGCGGGACCACGTAATGACTGCGGCATTATTGTTAGAGATTTACCGTGTTTACACTGTGTTTTAAAATTAAGTCATAATAGCGAGGTTGTTTACTAATAAATTCGATTTTAGCTTAGTTTTAAACGCTACTACAATGGAATACCACGCAGAAGACACGTGACATGATACCTCACCCAGTCACACTATACTGAGAAAAAAACATATTATACTGATCGTCAAGCAGCATGGGAAATACTAGTACAATTTTTAAGAAGTCTCTGGTGTATTTTGGACGGGAATTGGATTCACGACCTCCCGTATGCGAGGCTGACGCTCTACTACTAAGCAAAAGAAATAGTAAATGAGAAAAAAATCCTTAGAGGCCTGATGACCTGTATATTGTTTACTTGTTTTGAAAGAAATGCCATAGGACCTTGTCATATACAAGTTTTAAAGAAAGTTGAGCATTAGAACATACTTTTTTATCTTGAATTATTTTTTTATTAAAAAAATAATGGGTGGAGTCTACATATGTTTGCTTTTCAATGTAAAAAGACGAATGAGGATTACAATTGTTTATGTATGTTTTGAAAGATAATTATATATGTAGCCACAAATTAATCGTTGTTTTTCAATAAATTTAATGTTATGAAAAAAATGTGCAAATGTTCAATGACTCTATTTTTTTAGTGAAATTTTGGAATTGGAAATATGTGACTTCTTTGAAGATGTGTAGTGGGAAAAAAAGTACGGTGACCTACCCTTTTTTTGATAATTGTGTATCTATATGATACCAAAGAAGCTTTAAATATCAATTTAAAAAATATCGCAGCATTATTTCCTTTCCCAGCCAACCTCCTTAAGACAGGGTTACCGACTTGAAAAGGTCAGTAGGCAATACAGCCTACTGGTCGGTAACCTTATACTATAGCCTGTCTGCCACTTATTGCCTACTGACCATTACAAGTCGGTAACCCTGTCTTCAACACTCTGTGTGTTGTGTATAGTCCTTCTCATTGTAAATTTTATTTGATGTTTGTGGCGCAGTGCAGACCTAAGGTGTCATTGCGTTTGGGTGCTGTAGGACCATTTTCCTCATTTTTTGAATGTAGCCGAAGACAGTGTTATAGATATGCAGTGTTATTGCTTGCACCATTCCAAAATGTATATTACTAATACGCGTGTCGGTTAAATATGTTTTGATTTTTTTTTCCACAACATACTTAGATAGTAGACGTCATGGCATGAGCTTTTCCTTTACCCATTTTCTGTAAATGCGTTTCATATGAATTGGATTTGATTTTCAAAAAAATCCAGAACAAAGGAAGCCTTACTAAAACATTTTAATATCTAAAACGCTATGCAGTTGTCAGTAAATTTCATCAACTCAAATTGGAAGTCCATATCAATATAAAAAGGAACAACATCAATCGAGTTCATAGGAGGACATACTCGAAATTTCCGTGCTTTTATATTTTAAAAAACTTGCTTTTTATTAATACATGAAGGTTATTATTTACGTTCATATTTTAGGCTTTTGATATATATTTTTACACATAAATGATATTCATAAAAAAAAAAACTATTGAATTATAAAATCACATACTTATCATGCTTATACTTCCGATTTTATACTATAAAACCAATGATAAACAAACATGGAGTTCTTCCTGTGGAAACGGAAACCATTGTCTGGAAGTCAGTGAACGACTGTCATAATAGCTGTTTTGTTATACATTGTCATCCGCCATCCATAACGAGCTCTACGTTAAAGCAAGAGATAAAACAAACGTACTGAAAAGGAGAAGCATTGGAAGCAAACTCCAACAGGAAATGTAGCAAATACAAACAAGGATATATAGAAACAATGATTGCGACACAGCAAACATAAAATCAGTAAACAACTGGGAAACTCAGGCAAAATGTGAGAGATGTAAAATGTATTCCTTTTATACTAATGAATTCAGATTTCAGGACACATTCTCTGATACTGTAGCTTCTTTTCTCAATTTGCATTCTTTTGGCATATGTTTCTCAAATATCCGGTGTTTGTGGGAGGTGTTGTCGATTAAATGGGATGTAGGAATTCTACTGCGACAAGGACTGTCGCGGCCTACTTCTGTTTGACAGGATTTGCACACTTCATGTGATCCTCGTGGTCGATTTTGTGAATCCGGGAACCGTGCCCTGCTCTTATTATCGAATAGATTCCTATGGTTCTTTAACGTGCTCGGAGTATAGACACGGGACCGCCCGGTTTACGTCCCCGTCCGGGTGATTGACTGGTATATGCGTCCGTCTTTGATTCGACGGATTGTGGACCATGTGTGGCGTCTGCCTTGGACATAAATGGCATCGTAACGTTTAATGTTTGTCTTGCATCAAGTCTTGACGTATCGTCGACGGTTTGTTTATTGTTATTATGGTTTATGGTTTCTGTCACTGGGCGCTTGTTTTTTAGTCGTTTTTGAAGTTGTTTGTGCGTGATCATCTTTGTGGTTTGCTTATGTCACATACACACAAGGTTGATAATAGGGCTACCGCCTTTCAAGTCTCACGAATGTCATATTGTCATCCCAATGAAACGGTATTGACAGAAGCCAGAGCAACACTAGAACAAACAGTGTCCCTATATCAATCGATTTCTTCTTTGTAGGCATGTCTTTATTTGTAACTTCATGTTCACCAGCTCATGTCAAAATCGGGTATTTAAGTGAGCAAATATTGCGCAGGAAATCATTTACTGTATATACATCGACCAGTGCACATCGTACCTATACAGCATTTTTACAGAAAAAAAAGTTAGCTTCTTTCGGGGCTCGAACACACGACCTTCTGATTTGAAGTCCTGTGCTCTATCCACTGAACTACAACGCTACTTGAGAAAATAGTATACTAACTACCATATATTATGAGGCAAAATAACTTAAATATAACTAAAGGGGGATCAATAAATATGCAGTCCATATTGTCGCACGTGTAAATTAGCATTGCCTGGTGTAATACTGTATCTTATCAATATGAAACTAATACTACTTCGCCTCAAGTCAACCATATCTCGACTTGTTATTTAGCGCTTGATGAGTTTGTGTGTGCGCTCTTGTTATTACGTAATGTCTATTTAGTGTTAAAAATGCTACAAAATAGCAATAAATAGCAGTGGTCTAGAGGTTCAGCGTACATCTTTCAAATCTTACAAGTGAAAGGCTGTGGTTCAAATCCCGTTCCGGGCAACTATTTTTTATCACTTATATTCTGGAGCCGTATATTTATCGATGTTACTTGTACGGAGGCTAAATAAAAATGTGAAATTTTACGTATCGATTTCTCCTTATATACCGAATTTTGGGGTGTTCGTCGATTTTAAACTACTTCACACGTGACTCATTCATATTCATGAGTTATTATAGGGACTGTACAGCTTTAAGGAAAAACTATCTATGAATGTCACACAATCCCTGTTGGATGAAACGATACCAATATTGATATGATGTTTGATAAAACTTTCTATGGTCGCCACACGGCACAAACAATACCATTGTGACAGTAAAAGTAGATATAAAAGTCGAACATGCAATGTAGAAATCAAGGTCTTGATGTTGACGCCATATTCTTATATCTTTTTATGAAGTCTGATAAGGTTACGTACACTTACCGCTTTATCAGTCACTGCCGAAAAAAGGAAAATCGTTCCTTTATGAGGCAAACATGCTTATCTGCACGATACCATTAAATAATACGTCATACCCAAGTTTTCGTTTTTCATTTAATCCTTGTCATTTTCTTTTATGTTTGCATATATTATTGGTTGTTATGTACCCAATAGATTATAACACGTACCCAATAGATTATAACACGAAGAACAAACAAATGTGGATTACTGTAGTAATTATACGATTTTCAAAAATGTTGAACAAATAATGAGGCATTACGTTGTCCCGCCTTAATTCCATTAAGCGATGGAAAGGCTTATATTAAAAGGATTTTATAACGGATATTTCAACCAATATAACATGTTTTAAAACATTTTTTACTGAAAAAATGCGATAACCTGTTTAAAATTACCTAGTAAATGTTTCAATTTACATTATGCAAACTTTTTAAGCCGAAATTAAGGTTTTATTTCATACCTCAGCATACCTCAGCATACCTCAGCCAACCCTGTTTTCGCTTCTTAGAGAAAGAGTTTGCTGTGATATGAAAGTTAATACTAGGACCACATAATTGTTAAAAATTTAAATTGGATTGTCATATGGGATACAACGTCCTAGAGAGCAAAACGTAAACACTAAATAAATCTGTTTTTGTATAGGTTTGTGATATTATGTTCGAGACATACATAGGTACTGTATATGTGTTTTTGTATTACTTCAATTTGACTTTAAATACATGTTTAATATACTCTTAGCGAATAAGCAAACGGTGGACCAGTAACTAATAGACGGCGTTTTCCATAATGATAGGTTGTTACAAAAGGTGTTTCATATACTGACGAATGACGTCATAGCTTTCCTTTAGCATTTTGCAAGAAAATAGTAGAAGAGTTGAGCTGCATATTTGCACATTGTCAATAGGGCATATCGGTGCCGTTTTAAAGTAGTATTCATTTAACTTACCCAACGTTTTTTTAATACATCGTGGCTAATCTGGGCCCAGTTGTTCAAAGATCGGTTAGCTTTATCCTTGGTTAGTGTAAACTTCCAAAGTACATGTTCTCATAAAACTATGTTTTGTACTATTCAAAGTTTTTAATTTGCGTTTCTTCTTAACATGCTTTCACGTGCTCAATTTATCGGGCACATATACACATAAAAATTGAATAGGAAAAGCAGCATTAAAGAATGACAGTCAACCACAAACTCACACAGAAACAAAGTATAAATTTAAAAATGAATAAAATGCCAAAGAAGACATCACAAACACAAAGGGTTGACAACAGGGCTACCGCCTTGGAATGGTCAGCTGCAAAACAGGACGTTGGTGGTTTAAAACAGTTTCTAGAGTGCACCAAACCTCACACTCATTACGTGGTCCGAGTATTAACTTTCTGACCCCATTCAACCCCTTCTAAAAGAAGCGAAAATGGGGTTGGCTGGGGTATGAAGGAAAACCTTAATTTCGGCTTAAAAAACTTTGCATATTGTAAAATTAAAACATGTAATAGGTAATTTTAAACCGGTTATCACATTTTTTACACATTTTTTCAGCAAAACATGTTTTTATTGTCGAAATATTAGTTATAAAATCCTGCTAATATAAACTTTCCCATCGTTTAATGGAATTAAGGCAAGACCACGTAATGTACTTTACTGTCAACCCAATTAAACGGACAGTGTAAATAAAGAAATCCCCGCCATGAACTATTCTCTAAAAAAACAAGGCAGTATTAATAGGCAATATAAGTAAAACACAAAGATGCTCGTGTATATATAAATACAAAAAACAATAGCCTAGAAAGCCACAAAGAAGGTACTGATTGACTTGGCAAAAGACAGAGCAACAAGAGAATAAACCATTGAGGGCACGACAAGACAAGACTGCAGACAAACATCAAACGTCACCGTCCTTTTTGGGCTTTAGGCAGACGTCATCATACGGTCCACAGCCTGTCCGGTCATCGCACAATCAAAGAGGAAAGCACAGTGGCGAACTGTAAATGGGTCCACCACCAAGCAGGAAGTGCGTTACAAAATGATAGGGTCATAACCCCCTTTGATAGATATTTTAACAAGTTTAACAAAGATAGTATGAAAGTGATCATGACTGTTAATCGATCTTTGAACAACTGGTCCCAGTAATATTAGTAGAATAGTGGTCATGCGTCATATGGTGAATAGTCTGTATACTGTAAGGCATTTTCTCATTATAATCAATGGCCCATTAGTTTGTCGCTCTGAACTGACACTAGTATTTATCTTATGTGACATTTCTGGATATTGGGATCTATATATTATCAGATTGACAATTGCTTATTCCTTCTTCTTTAACTAATTCTGTCTAGCAAAATGTTGCAAATATAAAATGTTACAAATATAGCATGTTAGAAATATAGCATAGTTCGGAATGCGATCAGACGCCAGTTAATTCTCCCCAAATGACTCACATCTAATCCAAAGCTATTTAATTAAATAATAATCACGAGATAAAAATATAAACCACATTAACACTCGTTCACATACAAGTGCATTCGTTACAATGTAGATTAAGTTATGAGGTGAGAGTCATGTCGAATACGTTTATAAAGCGTTGCGACACGAATGATGATGATAACATATTAACCTCCAGATACCAATGCTGTAAAACAGATAAGCTCATGCAAGCAAGGCATCTTTTGTATTTTATTTATTTTATATACAACTTGTCACATCATCTTATTAAAGACAAGCTAATTTCTCTTATTCAAAAAACATTCGCTAGAGAAAATACTACATTTTTGGCATGTAATAATATAAAAGCGTTTTTTTACTAACGGCAGTTTAGACAATTATACTATGTGGACTTGCTATGAAGTTTGTGAAGCACTTATCTTCCTATTAGATAAAAGTTTCGTCAGGTATGGAACCACCGTTAATAGACAAATTGTTGGTATCCCTATGGGTACGAACTGTGCACCGCTTGTCGCAGATTTGTTCTTATTTTGCTATGAAAGGGATTTCATGTTGAGTCTTTCACCAGATACCCAGGCAGATGTTTTTGAAGCTTTAATGACACCTCTCGATATCTGGATGACATATTGAACATTGACAACCCTTTCTTTCCAACTATGGTTAATTATATTTATCCTAAAGAACTTCAGCTTAACAAAGCTAATATATCTGATAATAACGCTTCTTTTCTTGATTTAGAGCTCTCGATTGAAAATGGTAAAATAATTAGCAAAATCTATGACAAGAGAGTTTATTTTAATTTTGACATTGTTAATTATCGCCACTTGGATGGGGATGTTCCCCGAGCAACTTCTTATGGGGTATATGTGTCTGAACTTATTCGTTTTTCAAGAGCTTGTACTCGAGTTGAGGACTTTAATATTCGTAATCTTTGTATAACTAAAAAGCTACTCAATCAGGGTTACCGTTACCATAAACTTCGTAAAACCTTTGCAAAATGTTATTATCGTAACCTTGATCTTCTTTCCAAATATAAAAGTAATTTAAGGACTCTTCTGCGACAAGGACTATCACAACCTGACTTCTATGGTGATGTGATTTATAAACTTCGTAAGATTCTAGGTCATGATCACTTTCATACTATCTTTGTTAAACTTGTTAAACAGTTTTTCAAAAGAGGTTATGACCCTATCATTTTGCAACGTACTGCATGCTTGGTGTTGGACACTTTTACAGTTCGTCACTATGCTTTCCTCTTTAATTGTACGATGATCGGACAGGCTGTGGACCCTATGATGACGCCTACCTAAAGCCCATTGGGACGGTGGCGTTTGATGTTTGTCTATGATCTTTCTTGTCGTGCCATTAATGGTTTATTCTCTTACTGCTCTGGCTTTTGCAAAGTCATTGAGTACCTTCATTGTGGCTTTCTAGGCTATTGTTTTTTTGTATTATATTTACACGAGCATATTTGTGTTTTACTTATATTTGATGCTGCCTTGTTGGTTAGAGATTAGATCATGGCGGGGATTTCTTTATTTACACTGTCCTGTTTTAATTGGATGACAGTAGGGTAAGGTTTGGTGCACCCTAGAACCGGCTTAAACCCCCAGTGGCCTACTTTGCCACTGACCGTTCCAAGGCGGTAGCCCTATTGTCAACCCATTTGTGTTTGTGTTGTCGTTTGCATTTATTATTGCTTTCGCCTTCTTGTTTGTCTGTTTGCGTGTTTGTTTCTGTGTTTTGTGGTTAACTGTCCTCCTTGAATGCTACTTTCCCTGTCCGATCTTTTTATATTTCCTTTTGTACATATATACCATGACAAGCCGTTAACGGATTGGTAGAGTAGCATACCGTTTATTAAATTCCTTTATTTTACAAAGTTCATATTTAACAATGTTTGACAGGCCTGATATACTTAATGTACTAGAGAGCTCAGTTTATGACATTATAAAAGAAAATAATAACCAAAAAGAGTATGATGATGAACCTTTGGAAACGGCCGAGCACGACACCTAGGAAATATTGCAGTCTCAGTTTGATAAAGACTGTTCATGAGCGGTAGTGAAATATGCTAGTTACCGCTCACGCCCTCTACCCCGGGTTGAGCAGAACTCAATATTCATAAAAATCAACACCACAGAATTTTAACCATCCCGAAGATGGCAAGAATATGACGGTGGTTATAGCATTATTTGTATCTTTATTTCATCCCCTATATTCAGCGGCGTATGGTCCCAGGATCTAATAAACATTGTATGCCCCAAAGAGCGAAATAAACAAAAAAGAATTTAGTTGGGAGGAACTATGAAGCCTGCGTATCACAAATAACAGCCAAAAGACTAATTTAAAAAGCAGACAACATATCCTATGAGTGGTTAAACAATACACAGAGCCTTTTATCGGCCGGAGTAGTGTAACCACAGAATCGAAAATTAAGTAAGAAAACAAAAGAAATCGAAAATGTACCACCGATCACTAAATATAAGATCGTTATAAAAAAGTTATAGAACGATGAAACATGATATAAAGATCTAACAATGGGTGCCAAGCATTTTTATATGTATGCACATTATATTCAAAATTGACATAAACAATTGATCACATATGTTGCGCGACGGTAGGCCCTATAATGACATTTTACTAAATTCTCAAAGGTTGGTAACGTTTGATTTTGTCTTGAATCATCGTGTATTATCGTACCCTTCACTGATGTATTTTATTGTGACTTTCTATCTTTTTTTTGTATATTCATAGATACATGATCATATATGTGTTATATTGCCTATTAATGCTGCCTTGTCTGTTAGACAATAGCTTGGCGGGGATTTATTTATTCACCCAGTCCCGTTTTATTGGGATGACACTAGGAAAATAGTGAGGTTTGGTACCAAGCACCCTATTACCTGGTTTATTTGGTGCACCCTATTACCTAGTTTAAACTTCAACGGCCTTTGTGTCACTGACCGTTCCAAGGCGGTACCCCTATTGTCAACCATTGTTTTTGTTTTTGATATCACATGCCTTGCTTCTTCTTAACAATTCAATTCAATTCAATATTTTATTTTGCATAACATTTATATGTTTATTGCCTAAAACGTGCGTAACAGTGTAAGTAAAACACAGATCACCATCATTGTTGACCAGTACTGTGTAAATAATCTGTTGCAATGCGAGTCATCATCTTCAGTAGACTGCAGTTTAGCCGACATGTTTCAATTATCTGTCCTAGACTCTCTGTCTGTTCTTGTTTACCATACAAATGGATTATCATTAAAGCTGATCTTGGTGTAAATACCTTTTATTGGCAATATCACCGAGCGAATAGATCATTATCGACAAAACGGATGCATTTGCAAATCATCACAAAGGTGGATACGATACCGTACCTTGGAGACCAATTACAAAAAATGCTAAATCCGATGTTTATTGCTGTACAGATCATTACTATCTCTTTCAGCTTTGTATTCAAACGCATCTATATTTCCCATGTGTGTGCCATTACCTTTGTAATCGTTTAAAAGAAATAGGAATCCAGAGACAGGAAATAATTACATTTAGGTACTTCACGTACAACTGATAATATCAAGTAACGTCGAAGAACGGTTTGTTGCAAGACAAAAAAGAAATAAGATTAAGTACATACATGTACATAATCAATAACGAATATGTTTGCCCTTAAGCAGAGTTATATATACGTTATCTACTTTTATAATATAACTACTTTTGTTCTACATCTTCAGTAAAGCGTAAATGCAAATAAATCTTAATATATTCAACTATATCTCATTATGCATGATATATGTAACAACTAAATCTCAATATATTCAAATAAATGTTAATATATGCAACTGCAACACACTCCTCATATGTGGAATTAAATGAAGAAGACTTCGACGGTTTTACCTTTTTATTTCACCCGCAAACAGACTAACAACTCGTCACTTACCACGTAATAATCAAACGACCAATAAAATTCCTGCTTGAGTTTATATACTAAACAGTGACTCCGTTACACGAAATTCATGAACAAAATGTGTGAATATAGTCCGTTACAAATGAAATGCACTAAATGCTAAAAAACTAAGCGCGGGCCTCAAATTATATACCTGAGTTGATCAGCCATGGAGCTTGCTAGCTGTAAATATTCAAGCTTCCCATGCTTTTTCAATGACCAATAACAGGATGACATATTGAACATATTAAAAGTAGTGTTCCTCTCGCTATCTGGATGAGATATTGAACATTGACAAACCTTTCTTTTCTTCTATGGTTAATAGGGTGCCGAAGACAGGATAATAGCGAGGATGGTGTACACATAAAATCGATTCAAGCTAACCTGTAGGTTTTATTGCCTATTGACCATTCCAATTCGGTAACCCTGTCTTCACCCCCACCCTTTCTGTCGTATTTTGACTTTTTCATTGTATAATTAATTTAATATTGGTCCTTGTCTATAGTACAGTGCGGACGTACGATGCCATTGCGCTGGTGAGTTGTGGTTTCTATAGGACCATGTATCTAAGTTTCTGTTTGAAAAGCAATGCAAATGATGTTATTATGAGATTCGTCTTTAAAAATGATATCGTTTGGAATCATTAAGCCAGAAATTAATCCATAATGTATGCTCGAAAAAAATCGTTTGACATTGAATTTCTATGTATGTTACTTAACGTATTTGAAATGTCATTTCCTATCTATAACTCGCTATGATTAATGTCAAATGAAACTATCGATTGGGTATTATTGTTACATAATATTTTGTAATTGGTCGTTCATAACAATTACGTTGAAATGTATTTTCCATTTCATAATATCATAAGTTTCCCCGAAATTGACTGACATTTGACAGATTAAATGCATTCACCGAACAGTTTTGAAAATCGCTGAAAAGAAATTTTAAGACCTAGTTGCATATTTAGCACTGTACGTTTATCTGTAGAGTTATTCTAAAGCAAATGGTGATATATGCTTGTTAAGGAATCAATAGTCTTGAAAATGATAATAAAAAATTGGAGGTAAAAACAAGCATTTTATTGAAATTTCAAAATCTGAATTTTCAATTTATTTTTTTTTTGGTGTAAAATGTCCGTGAAGAATACATAAACAAGAAACAGTTTCAATTTTTGTAATGCAATGCGTATTTATACATGTGCGATGATGCAAACTTAAATCTTATTGAAATAAAGAAGGAATGGTCCTTAGCTTATTTCGAGGGGTATATAAGTGTACCGGTGTATTTTGAGGACTTGGTGGACAATTATTGTAACTACATGTATATAAATAGTTTTCCGTTAAGCCCTCGTTTTAATTGTGTAGTTGGTATTAAAAGGTCCCTCTTTACTTTCTTCAGTGGGGACATTATTAATGTTGAAGAATGTTTTGATATATGATGAATATTTGGATATATAATGAATATTTTGTCAAAAGTCAATAGTGCCTAAGGCGTGAACATTTGTAGGGGGTTTGATATTTCTTAAAGGGCGACCGTATTTAAATTACAGTATTGTATCTTATTTATTGACATAAAAAACGCTTGTGTTTGATAGCGTCAACATAAATATGTGAACCTCTTATATCATTAATAATAGAATTTTATGACGTAATTAGTGCCCATGCATTTTAATCAACACTGATACCGTTTTCGCGCGTTTTTATTTACGTAGTTGTTTCTTAAGTTGGTATAATATGCTTAAACGTTAGACTAGTGTTGGTGTCTCCGTGGCCGAGAGGTTAACGACGTTGCGTTGTAAATATTCTCGTCTCTCACCACTGCGGGATCGGTTTTATTTCGGATGGCGGGAGGTTTAAAGTACTGGTTCTGATCTGCCTCCACCGCAAAAAAGATCGACCGTCATATATAACCTTACATGTGTTGAAAATGACGTAAAACACCATATACACAAACAAAAACACATGTTACAAATTCACAGAGTGGTGCGGTGAACTAAAGTATCACATTACAAATTCAGAATGTCGTGATCTTAATCTATTTGATCCGAGGTTGCTATAGATTTTTGAACACGACAACGCACGAACGGTGTCAGACCGGTGAAAATCAGCCCATTGAACACAATGCAATATAGGCTATATTTGGAGATCAGTCACAAATTCCACAACATTCGTTCGCTTAAATACACTTTTATTCTGTGTATTAAACACATTTGAGTAGCAAACGGTCCCATATCTGGAATAAAACACCGATTCAGTTTTTCAACATTTCGCGTCATTCATTCACACCATGCGTATTTTGAAATAAATGTCTGTCAAAACCACATCTCTACCTAACCTCTGTGCTCATACTCTCCAAAGAAATAATCCTGACAAACACAGTAAAATACTTACTATTCATGACAACAGACATACTACTTTAACCTCAGGTTAGATTTAACAATGAAATAGAAGCTGATCCTTGGAAAAACACATGCAAACTAGGAACTTTGGATTCTTTCAAGGAACTATTTCAGCACTCTACGACCCGGCAGTACTTCCTGACTGGTCTGACACCGAACATAAACAGCTGAGTGTTTACTCTCCCAACAGAATAACATGTTTGACGTTTGTAAATCAACATAATTGTGAAACCTAAAGCAGAAACGAAAACGCCATGTAATATGCATGCGTTTTTGACCCATTTTTAAACGTGACATATTTCATTTTAAGACGAACCCATATATAAATGTAAGATACTCATATTAGACTGAAATAAATATGCGTTAGACGTTAAACAGAACTTTTCCGGTCGTTTCTCGTTATAACGTGTCGTGATGTCATTTGTGTTTGAATAATAAGATTCTGATTACTGTTTTCTGCCGGAGAATATTTTCATGCCTAAGATATTCTTTCATAATTGGGGCACTTGTTCCTACGATTAATTTGTTTGCTACTGTTCGAGAGGTTTGATGTATTTTTGACGTGTCATGCAAAGTTTACATAGTAAATAAATAAGTTATATTAAACACGCGAACGTTGCTTTTAAAGGCAGTTTCAATGCAAAATACTGCTCCCTCGTGAATTGTATATATTGTTCATAATATCTAGTACAAAATAATCCATGTGGTAAATAAATCTAAAGTAAACAGATACGTACACGGCAGTATATTTCTCTTTTAAAAAAATACATTCGGTTTTATGTTTGTTATTATTTGCCAGTCACTAATATTTATTGTTTTGAAAGTAGAACACACACTGTTTTGCATATTACTATATGTTGATTGTGTTGCACCAATACTATAATTAAACTTAAAAACCACGTTTATTTCTAATGCTAGTGTCTGCACCACTAATGCTAGTGTCTGCACCACTAATGCTAGTGTCTGCACCACTAATGCTGGTGTCTGCACCACTAATGCTAGTGTCTGCACCACTAATGCTAGTGTCTGCACCACTAATGCTGGTGTCTGCACCACTAATGCTAGTGTCTGCACCACTAATGCTGGTGTCTGCACCACTAATGCTGGTGTCTGCACCACTAATGCTAGTGTCTGCACCACTAATGCTAGTGTCTGCACCACTAATGCTGGTGTCTGCACCACTAATGCTGGTGTCTGCACCACTAATGCTGGTGTCTGCACCACTAATGCTGGTGTCTGCACCACTAATGCTAGTGTCTGCACCACTAATGCTGGTGTCTGCACCACTAATGCTAGTGTCTGCACCACTAATGCTAGTGTCTGCACCACTACAAACAACTTTAACCTTTTATTTTTGTCTTCCTGCCGTTAAAGATCACGTTAAACAATTTTGTGATAAAGTTTTCAATTAAAAATTCAGGAGACGTTCCTTATGAAGTTTTCTTTCCGAGTCCGTGTGGGTTATCCTGGGTGTATCAATGGAGAAAAAAAACAACAATAATCATCAGATAACAATTGGAGCTAATGGAAGCAAATAGTTCATGGCTGGAATTTCTTTGTTTACACTGTCCCGTTTTATTGGGTTGAAGTAGGGTAAGTGTGAGTTTTGGTGCACCCTAGAACCTTGTCTAAACCCCCAGTGGCCTACTTTGCCACTGACCGTTATTTATCCTTGAGCAAGATAATTAATCCGCATTGCTTAGTACTGGTTCTACCCAGGAAGCCATCGAGAGTGATTAATCTAAGTTGTAAGAACTTGTTTCGCAATCGATGTAAAATAAATATGTTTAAAACAAAACCGTTCCAAGGCGGTAGCTCTATTGTCAACCCTTTTGTGTTTGTGATGTCGTTTGCATTTATCATTACTTTTGCCTTCTTGTTTGTCTGTTTGCGTGTTTGTTTCTGTGTTTTGTGGTTGACTGTTCTCCTTGAATGCTACTTTCCCTGTCCGATCTTTTTATATTTCTTCAATGCACGTCAAGTTTCATCTACAAGTGACGAACTACGTATAAACCTATAAGCAACGTTAACACAACACTTGTCAAAGACAAACTTATTGCTCTCATTCAAAAACGTTCGTTAGTGAAAATACAATATGTTTGACTTGTAACACTATTTAAGCGATTTTTACTGACGACAGTTTCGACAATTACTGTAACTATATATGGACACGCCAAGTAGTTTGTGAAGCACTTATTTTCCTATTAACTAATAGGTTTGCACTGTCTTTTCTATCATTACAAACACTATTTTTCCTAAACAACTTCAACAAAACTACGTTTTTTTATAAAGACCTTCAAAATTAATTTATAATATGAAAAAGCATACTAAAGAAATATTGTTTAATCATCTTGAATATTCTCTAATTGATATGAATTCTGCAAATCCTTGACAGTACTGGAAAATAATCAACATGTTAATTAAAGAAAACGCTAACAGTTGTAACGTCATAACACCTTTAAAGAACAACGATGGTTTATATTCTGTATCTGACGAGGAAAAGGCAAATGTATTGAATGACTGTTTTACATCAATATCAACTGTTGTCCCTCTACCACAATTTATACTTATTAGGACCTGTAATACGATCAGTACTACACTCAAGTGATATGAAAACCCAACACGGGAATTTGCGCTATATATTGTATGTACAATATGCTGCTTTTAATCGAATGGTACATGGCTACGTAAGACCTTTCCTTTTGGAAAAAATACTAAAACAACAAATAATACAGCAAATAGTATTCCTTCAATGTTTCATTATTCACATAGTGCGCGTTTTGCTCAATCATGTGAGCAAACTTAGGATGCAACATTTTGCAAACTATTTACGTTAAATACAGTACTGAACTAGCTCAATTTTTCAAAGAGCTACTTCAACATTTATGAAGTTCTTGTTACAAAGTGTAGTGTGATTAAAACGTCAGCAACATCACAGTTGTGTCCTTTCTCTAGTTAACTGCAACTTTCTTTTTAAAAAACATCTTGGGATTTCTTTGGAATATTATGTGCAATTAAGTGTGCAGTATATACAATATATAGCGGAAATTCCCGTGTTGCGTTTTCATATCACTTGAGTGTATCAATGATACTAATATTACTGAAAATGAATTTTCTGATATCCTGTCAATTTTAGTGATACATAAAGCTGCTGGGCCAGATGAAATAAGTCATCGAGTCCTGAAAGAAACTCCAAAAACAATATCCATAATGCTGAAAATTAGCTAATGTTATGCCATTTTTTAAATCAGGTGATAAAGATTCACCATCACACTATAGACCAATATCGTTAATTAGTTGCGTTGGAAAAGTTATGGAACGCGTGATACTCAAACATATTTTTAATTTTTTGCTTACCAATAATTTAATATTTAAAAACCAGTCTGTTTTCTTAACAACAGTTTACCAACTAAATTATATGTATAATCAAATATGCAAAGCGATGGATGAAAACAAATTTACATGTGTGGTTTTTGTTATATAGCTAAAGCTTTAATTTTTAAACTCGGACAACATGGTATTTCAGACAACCTTATTAATTGGATAAACAATTATATAACCAATCGTTAATAAAGAGTTTACATTGGTTCTTCCTTTTTACTAAAATAAAATCTCCAAATGCCGGCGTACCCCAAAGCGCTGTTCTAGGACCGTTATTGATTTGAATTTATATAATCGACATAGCTGATGCATTGCTAAGTACGACAAGGCTATTTGCTGATGACAGTTCTATTCCGGTATCTACATCCGACATACATTATATGGAAACTACAATTAATGAGGACCTTCGTAAAATATCGAATTGGTCAAAGCAACGGCTAGTAAAATGTAATCCATCTAAAACTGAAGTCATCTTCTTTTCACTTGCAAACAGAAACCGTCCGTTTTTGAAATTTGAAAATACTCAACTTAACTTTGTTGACCATCATGAACATATAAGAGAAACTCTTAGTCATGATGGGTCCTGGCATTAACATATTTCAAATAGTGTAACATCTGCGTCTAAGGTACTAGGTTCAATAAAATTAGTGAAATTTAAATTAAAACGTCAAACGCTTAATCAAATATATAAATCTTACCTTCGCCCTATTTTAGAAAACGCGGCTATAGTATGGGATAGTTGTACAAATAATGAAAAAGATAATTTAGAAAAAATACAAAATGAAGCCGCGAGAATAGTTACTGGCCTGACTCATTCTGTCTCTTTACAAACATGTTGGGTCTCACTGTCCGATAGAAGACACATCCAACAATGAAATCAAAGGAAGCAACACAATGGATCAATTCATAACATAGTTGAAATTGTCGGCTATAGACTTCAGTTCAATTACGCCGACGACATGATCCATGATAGAATCGTATTTGGAGTAAACTCCAGAAAAATACAAGAATGTCTCATAAAGAAGGAGAAGCACTGACAATGGACAAAGCCATCAAAATATGCCAACATTTTGAGTACTCTCAAGAATAGCTGAGAACAATGGCTTCATCAACTTCCGCACCAGAGGTTCACGCCATCAACCGCTACCAGCAGCGTCCACAAATAAGACCAGGACCTGCACCGAAAAAGGGACAGCCGACGGAACCTGCACCGACTTCTAATCAGAGACGAACGGGACAGTCGACGAATACAACGAAATGTGACAATTATTGATAAACGCACACTAAAAACAAGTGCCCTGGACGCGGAAAACAATGTAACAATTGCAAGAAATGGTTTCTATTTCTCCAAGATGTGTCGATCCAACTCAGTGAACGAAGTTTCTGACAATCTCGCGAATTCGGAATATTACATTGATTCTTTGTATTCTACAATTAGGAATAATAATGCATTTGTGGCAATTGAGGTAAGCAAAAGCTCTTTTCAATTTAAGCTGGACACAGGTGCACAAGTAAATATTACACCACTAAATATTTACAACACATTAGGTGTAGTCATGCCCCTAAACATAATTTTAAAAAACCCGTAGAGTTGACTGCATATAACAGTATAAGGGTATGCCTCGACCCGAAAGACCTAAAGAAAGCAATAGTTCGCCCTCACTACACTATGCGTATTTTAAAAGATGTCCTTCCCCAACTGAGTGACGCTAAGTTTTTCTCAAAATTAGACGCTCGATCTGGATACTGGACCATCAAGCTCTCTGAAACTTCGTCGTTTCTGACTACATTTAATACCCCATTTGGAATCGCTTTAAGCGCCTGTCGTGCCCTTAATGGTTTATTCTCTTGATGCTCTGGCTTCTGCCAAGTCATTGACTACCTTCATTGTGGCTTTCTAGGCTATTGTTTTTTTTTGTATTATATGTACACGAGTATATTTGCTATATTGCCTATTGATGCTGCCTTGTTGGTTAGAGATTAAATCATGGCGGGGATTTCTTTATTAACACTGTCCTGTTTTAATGGGTTGACAGTAGGGTAAGTGTGAAGTTTGGTGCACCCTAGAACCGGTTTAAACCCCCAGTGGCCTACTTTGCCACTGACCGTTCCAAGGCGGTAGCCCTATTGTCAACCCTTTTGTGTTTGTGATGTCGTTTGCATTGTTTATTACTATTGCCTTTCTGTTTGTCTGTTTGCGTGTTTGTTTTTGTGTTTTGTGGTTGACTGTCGTCTTTGAATGCTGCTTTCCCTGTCCAATATTTTTATCCTTCTTTCATTTGGCCTTAAGAGCTCACAGGACGAATTCCAACGTATGATCGATGAATGCTATGGCGGTTTGTTAGGATTCGTCGCCATTGTAGACGACATTGTACACGTGAAGAACATGACTTGCGTAATGTTCTGGAACGTACACACACAAAGGGAATTAGACTTAATATTGACAAACTCGTTGTTGGTGTCACAGAAGTTCAATACTGTGGACACATACTGACGTACGTCCAACGGACTCAAACCTGATCCCTCCAAGGTGTCCGCCTGGCATAATAAATTATCTGTCAAAATTCACACCTAGCTTAGCCGAGGTCACAAGCCCCTTACGCTCTTTGTTAGCCAAAAATGCAGGCGAGCCCCAAGCTTACGCCTTTCAAAAAGTCAAAGAAATCCTTACAAGGTCACCAAGACTTGTTCTGTCATATTATGATATGACAAAACCGCTGACATTACAGTTTGACGCTTCACTTCGCGTCAAAATGCCGCAAATAGAATATACCTCTTCAAAAGCCACAAATGTGTTTAATCAACACACCGTTGTTAACAAAATCACCGATAAGCGCGTCAGGAACATTAAAAGCAAAATAACTGTGTCAAAATAAACATTTCAAGTGAACCTATTCACAGTGGCATGCACAATAGCCCGGTCAAGGCGGTCACTTAATCAGTGCAATCATGGAACTACCATAAACTTGGAAACATGTTGGGTTAAATGCCCATTAATCAGCCTCAGTGTGCCATCGGGAGATGTAAAATAATCAACTATATTCTGACACTCTATATAGTCAGATCTAATTGACGTTTTAATTGACCTCTAATCATTCCAGACTGCGATACTGGAGATTAATCACCAGCTGCCAAACTGACCAGGAACGAAGCACTATAATATGAACATAATGAATTCTGCCAGAAAATCATTTTATATCTAGGAACTTGTTATACCCATTCTTATATTATGAAAGAAATTATAACTCTGAATTTAAAGAGGGAGTTGTTGTATTATTATATATCGTCTTATAACAGACACTCTCTTACCACGCACTCCAGTCTGGAATACTGACTGCTGCTGGCCAGTTCCCAATTGTAATTACAGATTATTAGTTAGAACACGTTGGTCGTTCTTAGTTATTTACAGTCCTACATTAACACTATTAAGAATATAGCCATAACATAACAAAAATAACGTTGTATTTTGTCTACATCAACTGTCACTGGGTTTCTATTAGCCCGAACGGGGATTTGGAGTGGTTTTCGGTGGAGATTGCTTGGGGGTAGAATGGCATGGCGGAGTTAAACATTTTGGATTTTTTTCTTCGTTTTTCCTTATCACGTTCATATTTAAATGTATTGTTACAATTCAAACCCATATTCACGTACACTTTTTCAGCCACAATGGAGAGAACTGTAACTAATGTTGTAATAACTTGTAGTTCAATCAATTTGCATGTGTTGCTATGACTATTGTGATGTTGAATTGATGTATTGTAACATATCTGCAATAAAATATTATGAAACTAAACACAGCTAGACTAATATTTCTGATACTGTCGCTTCTTTTCTCTATATTGAAAACGGAGAACTAACTAGCAAAATATATGAGAAGAGAGATGATTTTAGTTTTGATATTGTTATTTATCTCGACTTAGATGGCGATGGTCCACTAGCAACTTATTATGCGGTCTTTGTTTCTCAACTTATTTGTTTTTCTAGAGCTTGTAATCTAGTTGAGAACTTTAACACATTTATCAGTTTTAGATTTCTCTGTTGGCTGTCCTATTTAATCATTATTTTTAAGGTTGAAAACTGACGTTTCCGTTGTTCGTCATGCGTAGTATTGCGTGGGTTATGAGAAACACCTTTTCAAATCATATTTCATTATTCTTTTACTAAAAGTAGATATTGAAGTCGAACAGGAAATGCAGCATTCAGGGACCGCAATCAACCAAAAGCAAGCATAGATACAAACAATGTTACTACTGAAGATGGTTAAAATATGTTGTCAGTGCTAGGAACTAACCGATGGATGTAATAGTAATTTGAAATATTAAAATAAATTCCGTATTATTTTCTTCATGCAAAACTACTTATCGCGTATAATTTAAATTTCAAATATGTTAGGATTGCAAAATTACGCGTCATTTGGTTGGCATATTAAGTTGCATCGTGCAACCAGAAAGTGAAAACGCACAGCATCTCAACTTTAAGTTGTTGATTGCATGTATTAGAATAAGCTTAAGACATCTAAAAAGAGAACATAATGCAATGTTCTCATTAGTTCGAATTGGTTTCTGATTATCTGAGAACGTATAACATTTAAGCTTCAAGATTATCAGTAATACAGCATAATCGGTAATCCGTTTCAAAAAGGAACTCATCTAAGTACAAATCAAAGCAAACAAGGCGATGCTGCCATCATTTACCTGACTAAGGCGATGCTGCCATCATTTACCTGACTTTCGCATTTTTTTCTAATGATGAATCTTACAAAGGCAAAACCATTTATAATTATAAATGATTCAAGCTTTTATGTTTTCTTGTATTATTTCCTACCAATGTTAAGATCGTTAACGGACTTCAATTCATGTTAATAATTATTTGTTTTATCAGCACACTCGATGTTTTCATATAAAGGGTTGGTAAATCATGTAACAATTTCAAAAAAAAATATATATTTTACAAACTATAGTATAAAAGAAAATACTGCTCAAACACTGATTCTAAAATATATTTAAATTAAGAAAAAGAGTTAAGATACAAAAGTCAGTACTTAGGAATTGTGTTCAGGATATAATGCGGACTGTATTTTGTCCGCGAATACAATTCTACACAGATATTTGAGTTTCATTTCAACATTTTAACATTTGCATTACTTCATACTGCTATATCGTTGCACAGTTGATTAGCCATTTTAACATCAAATGAGAATGATCTTAGTTGAGTTCAAAGTCTAGGTAAAAAGACAAATTAGTGTAACATATTTAAGAGCGTAAACAATGTGTTAAAATATTTAGTTGATAGTTTAACGTAAACTCGTACTGAGTATGACTAACTATTAGATTATTTTTCTATAAGCACACTCTTTCTGGACCTATTGATGAGGCTACTACCTAACGTCGTCATTGCTTCTTTCTCTGTACAATGACTCATGTCTACTGAGAGCGTCTGCGGGATTGGATACGTCATCATTTATCATTCATAGCATAAGATTAAGTTGCAATGATCAGAATGCCATCCATTATCTTACATGTCTTCAGATGAATTCATCGAATAGATCCTTTCACAGCCAGACGGGTTTTTGAATTTGATACGGACTTAGCATCCTAATTTAATCGTGGTTCCTCTTCACGTGACAAGAAGACGCCACGTCAATCCGGTTAGAGGCTATTTGATTACATCAAACACGTACGTTCTTGTTCCAATACATACCGATCTAGTTAGATGTTTTGTCTGGTTAAATCAGAGGCTGCAACTACAGGATATTAACTTATTGTATGTTCACGACTCACTTTATCAATGTTATTAGTTATACCAGACGACTTAAGTGTAATTTATAGATTTACTGATTGGCAGTTAAACACCGACTCTGTGCGTATTAATACTATAAGTAATACTTTAAGTAGTGCTACATTTATTGTTTCAAGAACTATTAGGAATAATTAGATACACCATGAACATTACATCTGTTGTGTCTCTTGATTATAATTAATAGTTAGAATATGGTCTCATCGAGTTTAAACATCGAGGTGTTTCAACTAACCAAGGAGAGATGAGAACATATTCTACTTGAATTTTAACATTTCCGTTTTAGCTGTCTGCAACAAATTACAGGTTGCACAAACTGTACGTATAAATAATGAATAGCGTGGCGACTGGGACACAGTGTTGACTCATTGACAAGCTGAATACTCGGCGTTGTAAGATTCCACCCCCCCCCCCCCCCCCCCCCCAAAAAAAAAGAAAGATAAATCGGACAGGGAAAGTATCATTAAATGACGACAGTCAACCATAAAACACAAAAGCAAACAGACAAAACAGATTTAGGTTACCGTATACCGTATAATGTGTAATTTTAATAAAATATCGTTTAAACTGCTAACATGTTTGCTGCTGGTGGTTTGCACAATTGCTATTGGAATTGAAATGTTGCGTTTGAGGGTATTCAATTTAAAGACTGTTCAAACACACATTTATTTATTGAGTGTAATGACATTTCTGTCATGTAATTTACGTTTAATTATCTGTTCGGCGAACGCATTGTTCATCGTTTTAATTCATAAGCAGGCATACAAGTAGCTCAGTGTTGCTTAGTTGTGCCTTTGTGAGAGGACTGATACTGTTATTAATAAGGTTAAGCAGTTGAAACAATCCATCACATTAGGAGAAACATAATCAAGATGAGTTTATCTTCTGCGGAATCTTGAACGTATAGGCAAGTATAATGCCGCATAAGCCGGTACTAGGGGGCGTGAGAAGTTTTGCAAATTAAATTAGCTCTCATGAACAGACTTAATATAACCGTAGCTACTTTCCTCTTTCGTGTGTGTGTGTTGCTTCCAAGGGATCTCCTTTCAGCATATATTGACATTCACACTAGCGTTGTTTTTTGCTATTGGTATCATTTACTGGTCTTTGGGATCTGCACGACCATTCTTTGTTGGCTTTAAAGTAAAATACCGCTTCAGACGGTGATAGGGTATGTAAGAGGTGCTGCACATTATTTTACCTTTCATGAAAAGACTCAATAAAAGTAGATACAAAAATTAAACAGGAAATGTAGCATTCAAGGACGACATTAAACCACAAACACACACAGAAACAATGAACACTTTAAAAATGAATTTAAATGCCAAATAAGACAAACACAAAAGGGTTGACAATAGGGCTACCGCCTTGGAACGGTCAGTGGCAACAAAAGACCGCTGGGGCTTTAAACCAGCTTCTACGGTGCAACAAACATAACACTTACCCTACTGTCATCCAATAAAACGTGACACTGTAAATAAAGAAATCCCCGCCATGAACTATTCTCTAATCGCATGTCTATCAATGCATCAAAAAATAATGTATCTCTCATCTAATTACATCATATTGATGATAATGCGATGAAACTATTAATTGTAGTTATGAAGAAAAAATACTCGGTGTTACAATTGACAATACCCTCTCTTGGAATACCCAAATTGATATAGTTCTGAAAAAATATAATTCATTGTTATACCTGTTATCTCGCATAAAGATTTACCTTTCTATACTTATGCGCAAATTATTTTTCAATTCTTATATATTACCCCATCTTGATTACTGTTGTGTGAGTCGGAGAAATTGTAATACTTCTCTCGAAGATCAACTTGTAAGGTTCCAAAAAAGATCTGCATGACTTGTCCTAGATAAAGATTTCGATACTCATTCCGTTGCACTTTTTACCGAACTCAGTTGAATGACATTTCCCGAAAGAGTTCTATTTCAAAATGCAATAATTATGTTTAAAATAGTTAATGATCAGACCTTGCTTATCTTAAAGACTCATTTACTATACGTTCAAATGTCCATATGCGGAATTTAAGATCATCATCAAATCTACAACTATATTCCCCAGACCCAATAGTGAGCTATTCAGAGTCATTTGCTTATTCAGGCTCTAAAGTGTGGAACTCTCTTTCCCACCATATACAAAATGCCCAATCTGTAAATCAATTCAAAACACTATATTTAAAGTGGATTCACCAATCGATATATTAGTAAATGACTAAGTCTTGCAGTTCTATTTAAACCTATTTCCATTCACTGAATATACCACTTTAAATGCATTTTTACTTGTAAATATTGTATATATTGTATTGTTGAGGGCCTCATGGTAGATTGACTAGTTTCAAATGAGTTCTCTCGTTAAATAAAGTCTTTATTAGTATTGTTATTATTATTTTTATTATTATTATTATAACCAACAAGGCAGCATTATTAGGCAATATAAGTAAAACACAGAGATGCTAGTGTATATATTAATACAAAACTACAATAGCCTAGAAAGACACAAAGAAGGTACTCATTGACTTGGCAGAAGCCAGAGAAACAAGAGAAAACACCATTGAGAGCACGACAAGACAATATTGCAGACAAACATCAAATGTCACCGTCTTTTTGGGCTTTAGGTAGACGTCATCATAGGGTCCACAGCCTGTCGTATAATTATAGAGGAAAGCATAGTGGCTAACTGTAAATGGGTCCAACACCAAACATGCAGTGCGTTGCAAAAATGATAGGGTGATAATCTCTTTTGACAAACCTTTTAACGAGTTTAACAAAGATAGTATGAAAGTGATCATGAACATTACGAAGTTTGTAAATCACATCACCATAGAAGTCAGGTTGTAATAGTCCTTGTCGCACAAGAGTTCTTAAATTACTTCTATATTTGGAAAGAAGATCAGGGTTACGATAATACAATTGTGCAAAGGTTTTACGAAGTTTATGGTAACGGTAGCCCTGATGGAGTAGCTTTTTAGCTATACAACAATAACGAATGTTAAAATCCTCAACTCGAGTACAAGTTCTAAAAAAACGAATAACTCGCGACACATACTAGAGGAACATCCACATCTAAATGGGGATAATTAACAGTATCAAAATTAAAATCATCTCTCTCATCATATATTCTGCTAATTATTTCACCATTTTCAATAGAGAGATGTAAATCGAGAAAGGAACCGTTAGTATCAGAAATCTTAGCTTTGATAAGTTAAAGTTCTTATTAACCAAAGAAGAAACGAAAGGGATGTCAATGTTCAATATGTCATCCAGATACCGAAAAGTGTCAATAAAGGCTTCAATAACATCCGCCTGGATATCTGGTGAAAGACTCAACATAAAATCTGAGATTGAGTCTGCTACATTTCTCTCTTGTCTGTGTTTGTTACTTCCAACGGAACCCCTTTGGAGTATTTATTACATATGGGTCAGCTTTGCAGCTAGTGATGTTATCAGTCTCGTTCCTGGTTGATATGCTAACAAACTGGGTATCATCATGATCATCAATATCATGATCATAAATGGATAAGGTAATTCTAGTTGCGTGAATCATCTTAAAACTGATAATGAAGATATAACATCTGTCAAAGATATTACAAACACATTGGCAGAAACTTTTTCAAAAGCTCTTCTTCTGAAAATTGTCAACCAAATTTTGTAAAAAATTAGAAAATAAAAGAACAGAAGAAGCTGAATTTCAAGTCAAAACATTTGGAGAAATACAATAAACCGTTCACTCTCAAAGAACGTCGACAATCCCTTTAAAAGGCTCATGATACATCAGCTGGTCCTGATGATATCCATTATCAATTATTAAAACTTTTACCTGAAACCAGTATCTCTACACTTCTTGATATATTTAATAAGGTTTGGGTAACCGGAAACTTCCCCGATTCTTGGCGGAAAGCAGTCCCCAAACCTGGAAAGGATCATACGGACCCAATAAATTATCGCCCTATTGCTTTAATGAGTTGTATATGTAAAACCATGGAACGAATGATTAATGAGAGACTCGATTGGTATCTGGAATCCAACATGCTGATAATAAAGTATCAAAGTGGATTTCGCCGCCAACGAGGCGCAACAGACAATCCCATTCGATTTGAATCATTTAATAGGAAAGCTTTCGTAAAGAAAGAACATCTAGTCGCTGTATTTTTTGACTTGGAGCAGGTTCATTCGATCTTTGGAGATCGCTGAGCCCGATACTTATATTTAGTTATCGGTGGTACATTTACAATTTCTTTTGTTTTCTTTTTCTTACTTAATTTTTGATTCGGTGGTTCCACTACTCCGGCCGATAAAAGGCTCTGCGTATTGATTTACCACTCATAGGATATGTTGTCTGCTTTTTAATTTAGTCATTTGGCTGTTACTTGTGATACGCAGGCTTCATAACCGCTGCTCCCAACTAAATTCAATTATGTTTATTTCGCTCTTCGGGGCATTTAATTTTATAAGATACTGGGACCATACGCCGTGCGACATGGGGAATACATATACTCCAAGTCCACCGCCATATGCATGCAATCTTCGGGATGGTCAACATTTTGTACTATTGATTTTATGAATATTGAGTTCTGCTCAACCCGGGGCTAGAGGGCGTGAGCGGTAGCTAGCATATTTCACTACCGTTCATGAACAATCAAACCGAGACTGCAATATTTCGTATATGTCGTGTTCGGTCGTTTCCAAAGGTCCACTCTCATAATTTTTTGGAGAAAGTTTATGATACTGCATGGAAGTACGGTATCATGAATGATCTTAGCCTTTTGGTCCATTATCGTACTTTTTTTTATGACCTTGGTCTTAGAGGCCGATCACCAATTGTTATAGAGAATTTCTTAGATGATAGAAAGTTTCGTGTCCGAATGAGTTCAACCCCCTCTGACATTCGTTGAACAGGAGATGGTTGTGCCACAGGGCAGCATACCCTCTGTCACCCTTTTTAATATAAAAAATAACAGTATTGTTAAATGCATCATTCCTGGTGTGGATTGCTCTCTATATGTTGACGACTTTGTTATATGTTATCGTGCAAAAAACATGAACACTATTGGGAGACAACTTCAACACTGCCTGACTAAACTTCAGACCTCGTCGGATGAAAATGGTTTTAAATTTTCTAAATCTAAAACTAATTGTATGCACTTTTGTCAACTACGTAAACATCATGAAGACTCTCATCTAACCAATACCAGTAGTGGATGAGACAAAACTCCTTGGTCTTTTTTTCGATCGTTAATTAACGTTTATACCACACCTTAAATACTTGAAGGCCAAGTGCCTTAAAGCTCTTAATTTACTTAAAGTTGTTGCATACACTAATTGGGGAGCAGATCGTAAAGTCCTTTTACAACTTTATAGGTCTTTTATCAGATCCGAGCTGGACTACGGCTCAATAGTATATGGATCGACTCACACGTCATAGATGCAGATGCTCGATCCTATACATAATCAAGGATTAAGACTCGCCTTAGTTACCTTTCGTATATCACCAGCCGAAAGCCTATATGTTGAAGCTAATGAACCATTACTGTCTCATTAGCCCTTCAATATGCTATTAAATTAAAATCTAACCCTTCAAACCCAACTTTCGATAATGTTTTTAATCCTAGTTATGAAAATCGACCTAAATTTGAAAAATTTCAAGTACAAAGTACCACAAATTCCGCAGTGGACTTTGGAAACACCAACAATTATTTTTAACAAATCCAGTACAGACCCTACTGTCTTTCAAAGCAAATTTAATGAAATAAAATCGAAATACAGTAACTTTCAACATATATACACAGATGGTTAATTAAGATGGAGATAAGGTAGCTGCAGCAGCTGTTGTTCACAAACACAGCATAAAGAGCCGCCTGCCTGACAAAGCCTCTATCTTTTCAGCTGAAATTAAGGCAACTGAACTTGCCTTAAATTATATTCAGCAATCTGATGATGACCATTTTGTAATCTTTTCTGATTCCCTTTCATTTGTTTACATATATAGTTTATATTACTACAATATCATCCATCATTTTTTAATATTTTTATCTTTATATATTTACATTAATTTTTAATTAATACTTCATTTCTTCATCTTTCATCAGTTTTTGTGCACACTATGACCTATTTATGTGTCGACGTGCCGTAAAACACCATTCATCCATTCATTCAAATCGCTGTGTACACTTATATGAAATCTAGTATGTCAATTCAACTAAAACATACTATGACGCGTGCCTTATGAGGCTGTCAGTTAAACATTATTGTCATTTATTACATACCAGGACCGATATAGTTTCATGTATTCCATTTAAATCCTCATAAATCTTCTCACTACCAGACTACCGTTTGAAAGTGATATGGAATTACCATCCTCATTTGATTTAGTTTGGTGATAAAGACGCCACGAAAATCCTTTTTGACATTTATTTTTTTCTGAATCGTATGTTCAATAAAGCAATAAACACTGTCCCAGACAGTTTCCCGTTTGAAGCATCACACATCTGCCAGCTTCCATATAAAGCACTGCCCATCCATTTGAATACTAATACATGGATCAGCATCTGCTTTCATTTGCACTAAGAATACGATTTGCAATATAACAATGATGGTAGCGGAGGAAACGCTGTCGGTATACTAGTCAGCATTATATTTAGAGATGAAGTCGGGAATATTATAGAGTTTGTGCAAAACGGCGCCCATTCGTATAAATACATAAATGTCCGTATCCTATTAATTGTTGGTTAAAGGGGATTTCTTTATTTACACTGTCCCGTTTTATTGGGTTGACAGTAGGGTAAGTGTGAGATTTGGTGCACGCTAGAACCTCGTTTAAACCCTCAGCGGCCTTTTTTGCCACTGACCGTTCCAAGGCGGTGGCCCTATTGTCAACCCTTTTGTGCTTGTGATGTCGTATTTGGCCTTTTATTCATTTTTCAATTTGTTCTTTGTTTCTGTGTGTCTTTGTGGTTGACTCGTCCTTGAATGCTTCTTTTCCTGTTCGGTTTTTATATCTATATTTAGCAATGATTACCTAATACATTATACAACCGAAAAAGAAACGCAACTCGGCAGTTTCAGCTATATAGTGTATATACTGCACACTTAATTCCATAATATTCCAAAGAAATCCTAAGATGTTTTGTAAAATTTGAAGATAGTTAGAGAAAGGAAACAACTATGATGTTGTTGTCGTTTTAATCGCAGTATAATCTGTAACAAAAACATTATAAAGTTGAAGTTCCTCGTTGAAAAATTGAGCCATTTCAGTGTTGTATTTAACGTAAATAGTCCTACATTTGCTCACATGCTTGAACCAAAAGCTTACTCTGTCAGTTATGAACCTTTGAAGGAATACTATTTGCTGTGTTGTGTCTTCTTTTAGTCTTTTTTTCCCGAAAGGGAAGGTCTTACGTAGCCATGTACCATTCGATTAACAGAAATATATTGTACATATAATATATTTCGAAAATTCCCGAGTTTTTTTTTCGATCAGTATAAAATGTATGTAGGAAGAGCCCATTCGTAGATATTAAATTGTGTCCATATTATCTGCAATCGATATCTAAGAACATATATATAGAAAGAACATGCCTAAGTACAATAATCAGATTATCACATAATTTAAATTAGATAAATATGCATAGATTGTAATTAATAATCTTTATCAAATACATCCGTGTATATTTTAACAGGAAGCAATTCCTTCAAGGCATGTTAACTTGAATAATTAAACAGTTATTTAAGATTTAATGATACATAATGTTCTTTCTTAATCAATAAGCACTTACAAGAAATTTATAAAGTTTTCTGGGTTGGGTTGACAAATATGCGTTAATATACCATTAACGCTAAAGGTCTCAATACACAGTGCAATTTTACTATGTTGGCCTATATGACTAAAGTTTACCGGGCCATTTCGAACCTCCAGTTTCCAAGATAAAAGTCACTTTTTTTTATAAAACGCAGTCATTTGCCTACACACGAATGTACAAAATATGGTACGTTGACCAGCTTTTGTTTTTTAATTTGAGTGGTGGCATCCATTGCACTATTTTGGCCTTTTAATCCAGAGTTTGTACCAGAATTCCTACACTTCTTTAACACCCATAAAACTGTCATATTTTGGTGCCAAGATCGAATAGCTGCACATCCAACTTCAGACTGTGTTCTGCAACAGCAATAAATATATCTGTCAGCAATTATTAAAAATATTTAAAACCGAACAACACACTACTACCTTTTATGGCGCAAGCTTTACCATATTATGTCATGTAGATAAATAAGGCCATCCCTACCAAACATATATACAATGTAAACTTTTAAACAATTTTCGTGTTCTTGTTTTTAAAACGTATCAAATGATGTCTTTGAAAAAAATAATCAATTTAAAGTTATTCTGTTTTTGATTTTTTTAATTTTGAACTTCGGTTCATCTATATTTGTCTGAACAACATTAGGTAATACTCGTAACACTGGAATCTTTACATAATTAGACGAATAAGTGTTCCTAGCGACTATATAATAAAAACAAGGAAACCATCCATCAGATGCTTTTCAGTTTACATACATTGTTGTTTAACTATATTCCTTATCATCTCACTTTTGAGGTATTATAAGGACATTAACCTGAAACATCGATATGAAATATCCTTCTTATTTTTGTTTTGTTATAAATAATTACTTTTCTTGTTGTAAGAGATTTCCTTTAGATGGTATTTACTTTTATGTACACGGTCTTGTCAATTTGAACGCTGAAGTCAGGATAATAGCGAGGTTGTGTACACTTAAAATCGCCATATTGCCTACCGTCCGTTCCAGTGTTGAGTTTTGTCCTTTTCATCGTATATTTAATTTGCTCTTTGAGGTACAGTGAGGACCTATGATGCCATTGCGCTTAGGTGCTGTGATTTCTATAGGACCATTTTTCTAATTTTTGTCATTATTTTAGAGTAATGATGTAAGAACAAAACATGCATCCATCTTTGACACCACCGTTATAATCTGACGATATTCCCCTGATGTCAGATTGTTATCACACTGATTTATAACATATAGGTCTTGACGGACATGTTGGTATAAATTACTTTGTGGTACTCAATAGATTTCTGCCCTATTAGATATGTCCGGAGATGTATAGCTCTATTAGTTAACGCTAAACAATGTGTTTGATGTCGGCAATATCAACGCCTTTATCGATATGTTCACAATAAAATAGCGGAAGTCTCTCGTGCCAAATGTCAATATCAGACTTGATATTATCTGAGTAGCTAATGGACTATGTTGTGGTAATTATGGAAACAGAATTACCTTTGATATAGACACTTTCCCATTTGTATAAAACGAACGTAAGTAAAGTATCCAGGCTTTCAGAGAGAGAAATAGTATCTTAAAATAAGCGTAAATACCTTTGCTATCAAGCAATCATAATTACATGAACGTATCTGACTATTGTGGTTTGAAAGTTCATTCTCATTGCACGGTTTGAGTAATTCGAGAACCATATCCAATTGCTAAGATATTAATTGGAAATGAAGTTTTAACAAAGATCTATTTTACAGTTTATGCATTGATTTATTTGTAATACTTCGATTCATACATGTACCTATAGTTAAAACATTATGAAATAATAACTATACCATGTACTTGCAGCTGCAGCTTGAGTCTCAACTTTAAGATTATTATATTTTAAATCCACAAATGTTATATTGAAGTGGATAAAAGAAATCATTGTACAGTACATTCCTTTGGTATTGACAGCTTTCTGTATGATAGTCAGGACTACTATACATATTAAATCAAAGCACTGAACGTGATGAATGCGTCGGGGTTTGTGTAAATGACCTTAAATTATATTTAGTACCAATAATGACCTTAAATTGTATTTAGTACCAAGAAGAGTTTGTTTAGTATATATGTGAAAAATTCTCTTTTTCCTGTCAGAGGTTTTGAAGCTATGCACATTTGGTTACGAGTATTGTAAGTCAAATACATTTATAGATATTTGAGACTGATCATGCTTTTTAATAACAAACTACCTATACAAGTACAGAGCTTTACAAAGGTAGGTCAGAACCTGATGGAACGGGCTTTTCCTTCTTAATGACGTCATGACGTCACAACTATCTGAGTTGTCTAACGTGATGGCAATCAGTGACAAAAACGAATTTCTGATGATGTTATGACGTCGGGATACCATATGACGTTCTTGTACAACCCGACCCTGAACTTTACAATCTGTAAAAGTTTGATTCAAATCCGATCATAAATAAAGAAGATTTAGCCATAGCAAGATTCCCATTATGACGTCAATGGCGGTCATCGTCAATGGCGGTCATCTTCCACACGACAAAATTTGACATTCTTGCAAAACTAGATTTAGATGTCTACAACCATGAAAGTTGTATCAAAAACCGATTATAAATGAAGGAGATATAGCGATTACAAGATTCTTAAATGGCGTCACTGGCGGCCATTCTCGATGGCGTCACAGCATAAAATGTGTCAGCGTTGACTGAGACAATGACACTGATTGATTTTATAGTAAAACAACATAAAAAAAAAAGAATCAGTGAAAAAAACGGGTTTTTATAACACTGTGACGTCCTTTACGTCAAAACGTCATGACGTAGAAACAAGTTTTGACGTTCTTGCACAACTACACCGTAAACTCTACAATCTTTGACAATTTTGATCGAATACTACCTTAAAGCTACAGAGTCCCTATATCAATCGATTTCTTCTTTGTAGGCGTGTCTTTATTTGTAACTTCATGTTCACCAGCTCATGTCGAAATCGGGTATTTAAGCGAGCAAATAAAGCGCAAGAAATCATTTACTGTATATACATCGACCAGTGCACATCTTACCTATACACAGGTAACAGTAATTTTTACAGAAAAAAAAGTTACCTTCTTTCGGGGCTCGAACACACGACCTTCTGATTTCAAGTCCGGTGCTATATCCACTGAACTACAACGCTATTTGAGAAAATAGTATACTGACTACCATATATTATGAGGCAAAATAACATATTTGAACGCAACTAAAGATTGATCAATAAATATGCAGTCCATATTGTCGCACGTGTAAATTAACATTTCCTGGTGTAATACTGTATCGTATCAATATGAAACTAATACTTCGCCTCAAATCAACATTATCTCGACTTGTTATTTAGCGCTTGATGAGTTTGTATGCGCGCTCTTGTTATTACGTAATGCCTATTTAGTCTTAAAAATGCTACAAAATACCAATAAGTAGCAGTGGTCTAGAGGTTCAGCGTACATGTTTCAAATCTTACAAGTGCAAGGCTGTGGTTCAAATCCCGTTCCGGGCAACTATTTTTTTATCACATATATTCTGGAGCCGTAATTTATCGATGTTACCTGTACGGAGGCTAAATAAAAATGTGAAATTTTACGTATCGATTTCTCCTTATATACCGACTTTTGGGGTGTTCGTCGATTTGAAACTACTTCACACGTGACTCATTCATATTCATGAGTTATTAGAAGTTAAAATAGGGACTGTACAGCTTTAAACACAGAAGATATAACGATATCAAGATTTCTATATATGCTATATGCCAACACAATAACAATCCAGTGGGGGTGCGTCTGAACATGTTTCTTCATTTCGTCTTATCATTAATAATAATTCACTGACATCGTGAACCACTAAGAAACTTTAGAAATAATTATTGCTATATACAATTATACATAATAAAGCAATAATCATGTTGTTTTCACGTTCTATCTGAAGTAAAATCAAATAAAGCAATGCCGTAACCAGAACGTTTTTCACCAATATGAGCAACTATTTTATTAGGTTTAAACAAGGCAAAATCTGCAGACACAATTGATATATTATCATTTGGAATATTATTGTTTTCCTATTACATACATAGCTCGTCTTAGTTTAAGCCAGTTATTTTGATTACATTCAGTTCATGAAACCTGGAGGCACTATTTATCTACGCGGAGGCATACGATTTGAACGCGGTTCGGTCGCCACTTATGCTATTTTAAGCTCAGAAATCTGACCAGCCTTCAAATTTGGGTATACCATTCTGTTAACATTGCAGCGAGGAGTTGCTCCCCGCCTCAATAATAGTAAATTAATGTTAAAAATAATCAATACTGATTATTAGGATATTGCAGTTTATCTTACAGTTGGAACAAACATCAAGGACGTATGTATTGAAAAATATGGATAGAAAAGTCGAACAGGAAATGAAGCTAACACAGTTAACCATAAACACGCAAAACGACAAACATGAATGGCAAGGTTAATAAGGAATAAAGGCATAATACGTCACAAAAACAAAAAAAGGTTGACAATAGGGCTACCGAATTGGAACGGTATGTGGCACAACAGGCCGTTGGGGGTTTAAAACAGGTTCTAGGATCACCAAACTTCACACTTACCCTATTGTAATCCCAATAAAACGGGACAGTGTAAATAAAGAATCTCCGCCATAAACTATTCTCTAACTAACAAGGCCGTATTAATAGGCAATATAAGTAAAACACAAAGATGCTCGTGTATATATAAATACAAACCACAATAGCCAAGAAAGCCACAAAAAAGGTACTCAATGACTTGGCAGAAGCCAGAGCAGCAAGAGAATAAACCATTAAGGGCACGACAAGACAAGATTGCAGACAAAGATGAAACGTCACCGTCCTTCTGGACTTCAGGTAGACGTCATAAGGTCATCGCACAATTAAAGAGGAAAGCATAGTGGCGAACTGTAAATGGGTCCACCACCAAGGATGCAGTGCGTTGCAAAATGATAGGGTCATAACCTCTTTTAATATAAGTTTAACAAAAACAGTATGAAAGTGATCATTACCAAGGATCTAACGTAGTTTGTGAATCATAGTAGTTATCATGGTTATAGTAGAATAGTTATTTCACCATTTGTAAATCGAGAAAAGAAGAGTTAGTATCAGAAATATTAGCGTTGTTATGTTGAAGTACTTTAGGATATATAGTATTAACCATAGTAGAAAAGAAACGGTTGTCAATGTTCAATGTGTCATCCAGATGCCGATAGGTGTCATCAATGACATATGCCAGTATATCTGGTGAAAGATCAAACTTATAATACAATTTGAGTAAACAAAATAATTACAAAGAAGACTGAATCAAAAAACACATACTGGGATTTCTTCATAAATCGTAAACTAATTTTAAAGTGATACCATCATCAAAAAGATAATTATAGAAGAATTACAGAACTCGACCGACATTACACTTAATAATTGTTATCAAGTTACGGTGTCCTGTTAGGGCCATCTTACCATCGCATCTTAACATCGAGCATCGACCTAGGTCGATGGTCGATGGTAAGATGCGATGGTCGATGGTAAGATGCGATGGTAAGATGCGATGATCGATGGTAAGTTGCGATGGTCGATAGTAAGATGCGAAGGTAAGATATCGCGCGATGGTCGATGGTAAGATGCGATGGTCGATGGTAAGATGCGATGGACCATCGACCATCGACCATCACATCTTACCATCGCATCTTACCATCGTATCTTATCATCGATCATCGCATCTTACCGTCAACCATCGCATCTTACCATCGCATCTTACCATCGACCATCGCATCTTACCATCAACCATCGCATCTTACCATCGATCATCGACTTATTACACATGTGCTACTCCACACGGTATCGAACTTGACCCAAGTTTTCCATTCCCGAATATTGCAAACAAGTGTTTGTGGGCGAGTGAGGAGTGCATACCTTGGAGGAATACGTGAAACCTAATGATATAAAGGAAAGCGGACACATTTCACCATCAACTTTTTAAATAACACTTATTGATTATAATTATGCATGAAACATGCAGTTCCTCACCTTTTAAGGTCTAGCATCCTAATATTTTACTAGTTGTCTGAGGGCGTAAAGAAACATTAAGAGCATGGCAGAGGCCGTCTGGAATTTATCTAGTCAATCCACATACAGCGTATAGATCCAGGTTTTAACAAGGATGTCCGCAATTCGAGATTGGTGAGTATTTTTCGAGGATTTATATAGGCGCCCTTCCTCTCCCCATTGAAACCTACTCAAACCCAGACACAGAATGGTGACAATGCCAAGTTTGTTGTACTTCTAAATTCCGAATTCCGAAGTTTGAAGTCTATAGGTCTGACACGTCTATAGGTGAGCTATAACTTCGTAATAAGGCCAAACAAAATACTATGTGTGTTTAGGCAGGGCTCTATATTTCAATTTTCATCCAATGTTTAGGGTAACATGCCAGAAAATAGTAGGTAGAGTAGGTACGGATTTATTTTCATATATATTTTATATATATGTATATATATTTATATATATAGCAACATAGCATTGTATACCCAAATCAGCCTTGCTTTTTATATTTTTCTGATAAATTGGGAAAAAATGCAGACAAAAATAGGTAGGGTCGGGTTACCCTAAACACACATACCTTTTTGCAAGGCCTAAGTTGAACGCTTATATAAAATCAATTATAATTGATCAAAGAAGGTTTATTTTCACCCACACACCTACCCATCCGCCCAACATGGTTGAATAGTTTTCATTACACTCGTCTTAACATATTTATCAATTCAATATTTAATAAAATTGTCTCACTGACAAACTGACAAACCTGAGATTATATTGAGAGAGAGAGAGAGAGAGAGAGAGAGAGGCGAGAGAGAGAGGAGAGAGGGATGTCAATAAAACGAATGTATGTTACGATTGATGCGATGGTCGATGGTAAGATGCGATGGTAAGATACGATGGTAAGATGCGATGGTCGATGGTCCAACGCATCTTACCATCGACCATCGCATCTTACCATCGCATCTTACTATCGACCATCGCATCGTACCATCGACCATCGCATCTTACCATCGCATCTTACCATCGACCATCGCATCTTACCGCCTAGGTCGATGGTCGATGGTAAGATGCGATGTTAAGATGGCCCTTTCAGGACACCATATCTAGTATCGATATTATTCAGTTTTTCTTTGCTGGCATAACCAAATGAGGCTTGTGCAATTATCCAAAATTGATATTCTGATCTTTTTGTTTTCTTCTTTTAAATTATTATATCGTGTTTTTAACAATAAATACTGTTCATGTATCTACATCACGTTAGTTCGTTTTTAAAGGATTTTATAAGAAAGAGACTAGAATTGATATTATGAGAACACATTGATGATGTCGCTCTTGAAAGATTATGTTTATATTGTCTTCAACAAAGTTTATATTTACATCATCTAGTTAATGTCTTTTTTTTCTTCTATCGAACCTTTCAAAAATATTGTTATCGACGTTATTCAAATACCGTCATCTAAACATTTATGTTTTAAATACATCAAACCCTCTGCAATACTGACGTATAAAGGATAACCGTCTGTGAATGCTATTATCTTTGCAACTGATGTGCATTTTGATGACAACCTTTTTAATTCCATTTCTAACATTTCCTCTAATTGAAGACCGGATTTTATTCAACATTTGACGTCAGGCTAATGAAAGTTTACCAGATTGAAATTATCTGTCCCATCTTTTGGTAATTCTGCAGGACAAGCGGGTTATGTTTAAATTACGACATGGGTAATAAAATGGCAGAAATGGGCAAGCAGTGCCGTCTGAAGAGTACAAATAACACCATGCTACTAAACGTGTCGTAAAATTCACGATCGCCAGACATATCAAAGTGACTGCGGTAAATCTTCTATAATAGTCCATATTAGTTTCATTATTGTCGTTTTATCTATTGTTTAAGATAGTATTTATTTTTGTAATTTAAAAGCAGATTTCATATATCTATAAAGGATTTGTCTCGATCCTAATAACGATGGTAGCTCCTACCATAAACTGCTCTTCATGGTTTTAAACGAAACATAGCTAAATAAAACCTGCTTACTTCAGGGGAGGATCCATAACTTCTTATCAAGAGGTAAGGGGGGTACAAATATAAGAAAACAGGAAGGACAGCCAAGCACACATTGGTCAATCCATGCCTTTGGTTCATATACATATTTACTGTGACGATACATTCCGATGCTGCAAATGTGTGTGTGTGTGTGTGTGTGTGTGTGTGTGTGTTTAGATGGGTGTTGATTGGGTGTAGCGTTCGCAACAAGTTCTTTATTTAATGTAAAACATGTCCTTTTTGTTTTCTCCAAGTGTAGGAGAGTTGTATGTCGGTGTTAGATTGGAGAAAATAAAGGTTGTAATTTGAAACAAATAGCTTTGAAGATATAGATATAAAAATCGAACAGGAAAAGTAGCATTCAAGGACGACAGTCAACCACAAACACACAGAGAAACAAAGAACAACTTTAAAGATGAATAAAATGCCAAAAAAGACATTACAATCACAAAAGTGTTGACCATAGGGCTACCGCCCTGGAACGGTCAGTGGCAAAAAAGACCGCTGGGGGTTTAAACCAGGTTCTAGTGTGCACCAAACCTCACAGTTACCCTACTGCCAACCCAATAAAACGGGACAGTGTAAATAAAGAAATCCCCGCCATGAACTATGCTTTAACCAACAAGGCAATATAAGTAAAAAAACAAAGCTGCTCGTGTATATATAAATACAAAAAAAAAATAGCCTAGAAAGCCACAAAGAACGTACCCAATGACTCGGCAGAAGCCAGAGCAACAAGAGAATAAACCATTGAGGACACGGCAAGACAAGACTGCAAACAAACTTGAAACGTCACCGTCCTTTTGGGTTTTAGGTAGACGTCATCATAGGGTCCACATTTTTGGCACTTTCTTTTATTATTTGTGTCATTTACCCAACAGATATATGTGTGAATGGGCTGTATAGCGAGGACGAAATTTAGAATCTTTCGCCAGTTTTCTCCCTTTTCCAATGCAGTGTTAAATTCACAGTTAATAGTGTATATTTGTATAAATACTCTGAAATGCATTTGAAAAGCCAAAAGGAGAAATACGCCTAATTAAAGTTGTTTTATGACTATCCTATATTTTAGACATACATTGAACCACGTATCTGTTAGTGTGGTATGTGTAGTGTGTTTAACCGTCATGTATATGTAGGTATAAAAGTCCAATAGGAAATATAGCGCTCACAGAACACAGTCAACCAAAAACACGCATTGAAACAAACTGCAATTACAAAGGTAATAAGACGTAAGGCAGGTGACATCATATACAAACGCTTTTACAATATAGTTACCGCCTTGGAGTAGTCAGTTGAAAAAAGGCCGATGCAGAGTTTAAACCAGGTTCTATGGTGCTCCAAACGTCACACTTACCCTTTTGTCATCCCAGTAACACGGGATAGTGTAAATAAAGAAATCCTCGCCAATTATATATACACTCAAGTGATATGAAAACGCAACACGGGAATTTCCGCTATATATTGTATGTACAATATGCTGCTTTTAATCGAATGGTACATGGCTACGTAAGACCTTTCCTTTTGGAAAAAATACTAAAACAACAAATAATACAGCAAATAGTATTCCTGCAAGGTTTCATTATTCACAGAGTACGCGTTTGGCTCAATCATGTGAGCAAACTTAGGATGCAAAATTTTGCAAACTATTTACGTTAAATACAGTACTGAACTAGCTCAATTTTTCGAAGAGCAACTTCAACATTGATGAAGTTCTTGTTACAAAGTGAAGAGTGATTAAAACGTCTACATCACAGTTGTGTCCTTTCTCTAGTAAACTGCAACTTTTTTTTAAAAAAACATCTTGGGATTTCTTTGGTATATTATGTGCAATTAAGTGTGCAGTATATACAATATATAGCGGAAATTCTCGTGTTGCGTTTTCATATCACTTGAGTGTATATGTGTGTGTGCATGAAGATCCACACGTCTTCAATATGTCTCATGCCTCTCTCACTCTCTTAAATACCACTAGAGGCTTCGTTATTTAGCATCTCACGATATCAGCACGTCAATAATATCTGGTTTATCCAATAGTTTGTTTTTCTAATAACTGTCAAACGTTCTACTATCTTTTTTGTTTTTAAGACGGGACAGTACGAAACACTTACAGTTGTGGTGTTTGTAATTGTAATATGAAAATGTTTAACGATATAAATAAATTATTCGAATTAGTTTTTGATTCAAATACTAACATTCGTGCGGGAGTATTGGTTCCAAAAGGGTGTGAGTGGACCTGTGGAAACGGCCGAAGATGATAAATACGACATATTGCAGTCTCAGTTTTATTGAGACTGTTCATGAACTGTAGCGAACAATGCTTGCTACAGCTCACGCACCGCCTCCATCCCCCCCCCACCCCCACCACCACCACCACCCACAGCCGCGGCTTGAGCAGAACTCAATATTAATAAAATCAATAGTTCATAGTTTTAACCATCCCGAAGATGGCGTGCAAATGGCGGTGGACATGATACTTTTAATGTCATAATTCCATGTCAACAAATGTCTATGCCCCGAAGAGCGAAATAAACAAAATAGAATTTAGTTGGGAGCAGCGGTTATGAAACCTGAGCATCACAAGGAATAGTCAAAAGATTAATAAAAAAGCAGACAACATATCCTATGCGTTGTATTTGTCTTGTTTTGTTTATAATCAGTGTGTACATATGCAGCCTCACGCGCTCAAGAACATGTATTTGTTAGATTACAAAATACATTATTGAAAATGTAAACAACTTTTGCATTAAACAACCGCTATAATGCTCATACAGATCACTTGTTTACAGACATCTGGCTTTGTTAAGCTTGATTTTCTTGCTGCGATTCACTTTAGACATTTACTTCTTGACATATATTTTCTGGAAATAATATTGTAAAAGAAACGTTTCTCCAGCTCTTCTTTTAATATAGTTGGTAATATGTGAAAAGAAATATTCCCCACATAAGAATGTAAAACGTATATTATATCATTCACAGCAACTAGGGTTGTATCTCAGTTGTTAAACAAAATATGCCGTACTGGTGTAAGTGCATCACTTTTAAATTATTATTATTATTATTATACCATATTTATATAGCACTCTTTTCATATATAACATACGTTCAAAAGTGCTTTACAAGTAAAACAATAATACATTCACACACTGTCAAAACTAAAAAAGAACAATAAAGTGTGTTTATTATATTTTTGTGGGTGAAAGATGGTGATTTCTTAGTGAAAGAATATTCATAATCGATAAATATTAATAACCAACTCCGATCACAAAAATAACTAACTGTGACGTTTAGTTATGACGTTAATAAAGTGTTGCTGACGTAAACGTCATCCGCCAATAACGTTCAATAAGGCGAATAATTTAGGTTAACATAAAATAAACTGATTTAAAAATGTAATAAATAGATTATTTAACTGCTGGGTTCGATGTAGCATACGCTCGTTTGTGAAAAAAACAACACGTCTCCCATCTCGTGAAGGATTTTCCTAATCGATCCCAGAAGTTAAATAATCTCTATATATTTAATCAGCCGTATATATCGTGATTTTGTACCTCAAATCAAATACAGATAATTACAGATTGAGTTCATGCAAAGCCAAGTCGTTCCCGTGAAAAGGGATCTTTCCTTAAACGTACGGCACGAGGAAGTTTTAAACGCAGTCATACACGCTTCGGGAATTTAAGGAGATAACCATACTAAGTTTTTCAATCTGGGACGGAATGTGAGTGAATTCCGGTCTAAGAATTTCGTTTTTCAGGCACATACATGTACCGCCTCAGATTGAAGATTTACTACCATCGTTTAAAACCGCACAAACACCGGCAGTTTGTGAATCAATTTTCAAATGGAAATGGAAAATGTGTGCAGCTCCAACTTGAAATGATTGTCGATTTTATGGGTTTCTATCCAATTTAGTTCGACATACCATACCAATAAAGTTATATTGCAATATTTATTACGGTATTTCAAAATGCTAAATGAACTTGAAATCTTTTATTGTATTACATTAATTGATGCGCACATAAAAATGTCTCCAAAATGCAGATTTATATAGATCTACAACATTGAAATCGATTGCGTGGATAAATAAACTCTCAAAGATGCGTCTCTAGACATGATAACGTATTAAATAATTCAGTTTATGTTATACTAAATTCAACAAAAATATTTTTAAACTAAAATGCGTAGTACAGTATTATAAACATTCTGCTACTTTCAGTTCCAAACACTGTGACACCAATATACTTTTCTTCTTTTTTTTTGTGAAATTTTTGTTTCGTTTTGTATGCGTGTTTTTCATTAACTGTGTTCAGTGAAAGCTACATTCCTTTTTCGACAGTTTACCCACTTCTAAAACATATTTCAAAATATATATTTATATTCAATATTTGTGTATTCGAGACTTGGAAATAATAATTGATGAATATTCATAATTTGGTTATATAATATATATTAAAATAATAACTTTGTTCATGCGTATATCATGGCTTTAAACGTTCGGGTTATTGTTTAATCACCCGTATGATGTGTTGTCTGCTTTTTAATTTGGTATTTTGACTGGTGCCTGTGATACGCTGCTTCTTAACCTCTGCTCTCTACTAAGTTCTTTTTTATATTTTTCGCCCATTGGTTTCTTTTTCAAGGCTAAGCATTTTCTTAGAAACTGGGACTATACGCCGCTGGTCATGGAATGGTATGGAAATATCTCACTGAAAGTTCAATGTTCACCGTCATATGCTGACCATCAAATTTCTGTACTATTGCTATTTTAAATATTGAGTTCTGCTCAACCCGGTAGCAAGCACTTTTCAATATAATTCAATCAAACCGATATTGCACTGTTCTTTATATTTATCGTGTTAGGCGATTTCCAAATTTATCGTGTTAGGCGATTTCCAAATTTCCCCGTTCATGCTCTGTGCAGAAGCGTTGCAAACAATCTTGGGGTATCGTGGTTGACCACTCGTACACCTTGTTTTTTCTGTGTTCTGATGTTTTACACATGTTGTCATCCGAACTATCGATAATGATTTGTATAAACTGTATTGTTTGTTTGTTTTAAATTCGATTTAAAATACATAGGGGTTGTTCTGCAGTTGTTTAAACGCTTCTTTGTGTGGATCGTGACGTATATACTGAAACGCAAAAGAAACGCAACACCGGAATTTCCGGTATATATTGCATATTCTGCAAACATAAATTGCACATAATATTCCAAAGAAATTCCAAGATGTTTTGTAAAAATTAGTTGCAGTTAATTAGAGAAAGGACACAACTGCGATGTTGTAGACGTTTAAATCACACTACACCTTGTAACAAGAACTTCATAAATGTTGAAGATGCTCTTTGAAAACCTGAGCCAGTTTTGTACTGTATTTAACGTAAAGAGTTTGGAAAATGTTGCATTCTAAGTTTGCTCACATGCTAGAGCCAAACGCGTACTCTGTCAATCATGAAACTTTGAAGGAATACTAATTGCTGTATTATGTGTTGTTTTAATATTTTTTCCAAAAGGAAAAGTCTTACGTAGCCAGGTACCATTCGATTAACAGCAGCATATTGTACATACAATATATAGCGGAAATTCCCGTGTTGCGTTTCTTTTGCGTTTCAGTGTATGTGAGTAACAAAACGTATTTTCTTGTATCAAGGCACATCTTTGAGTATTCGGGGGTATATGTGTGTAGCAATGCTTATCGTTGTATATCAACTACCATTTTCAGTATTCATTATATTTGCATATCAATAAAAAACACTCCGAACAATTTGTTAATGTTAAATATAACTCCTGTAAGGTTCTGTTTATTTCAGAAGAAAGATTATTAATAATTTAGTGTTTATTAATTTAAAAAGCGAATGAATGGGAAACATGGAAATCATCCAACACTACAAATGTAAAAACTATTGCAGTCTCTGTTTGATAAACGGTAGTGAAACATGTTTGTTACCGTTTACGCCCTCCCGTCCAGGACTGAGCATTACTCAATATTTAACATTCCAACAGTACAAACATTTTAGCCAATCCAGAAGATGGTATGCATGTGAAAAGAATAATGGAATGTAGTATGCTGCAGAGGTTATGAAGCCTGCATATCACGAGCAACAATCAGCAAACTAAAATAAATAAGCATACAACATATCCTAAGGATTATTAAACAATACTCAGCCTTTAAGGTCTGGAGTAGTGGAAACACCCTGTAGTCATTCAAGTTATAAAACGCAGTGTTTGAAAATGTATCTGTAATATAAGTATTAGGTTCAGCAATCTCCAAAGATCGGAATAAAAAACAGTTCTGCACAAGCAGACGATTTAAAGTCGGCAAACTGCACAGGCAACGCTACTGTACTAAAAAAAAGTGTCTGAAAGGAGAAATATGGAAATCGCCGACAAATACATATACTGCAGTCTCGGTTTCATCGCGACTGTTGGTGAACGGTAGCCTCAACCTGAGCAGAACTCAATTTTTAAAATATCAGTAGTACACAATTTTGAGCCATCCCGAGCATGGTAAGAATATGAAACATGGAACCTTCAGTGTGATAGCTTCATACCATTCAATGGCCAGCGGCGTATGATTCCAGTTGTTTACATAGTTATGTGCCCTAAACTAGAAAACAATGGGTAAAATAAGGAATTTAACTGGACGCAGAGGTTATGAAGGCTTTGTATCACCAGTAACAGTCAAGCAGCTAAATTAAAAAAGCAGACAACGTATCCTGATGGTAATTAAACAAAACTTAAACCTTAAAGGCTGGAGTAGTGGAACCACCTATTAGAAACACAAGTACTAATAATTCGAAGTATTTGAGAATGTTCCATCGAGATCTGCATATAAATAACAAACACAAATAAGTATAAAAGTCGAGCAGGAAATGCAGCTTTCACAGAACCTAGTAAACCCAAAACACGCAAAAGGACAAACATGAATGGCAATGTTAAATATGACGTCACAAACACAAAAAGGGTTATGGTTGTGTGATAAAGTTTAAAGTATATAATGTAGAAACACCATAAGTACTTATAGATGAAGCTTGACGTTTATTGCAAATTGCATCAAGAACGTCTCATGAATTTTTAATTGACCCGAAATAAATTAATCCCAGAGTTTTCATCAGCTTTAGCACAATATTGTTTAACGTGATCATTAACGGCAGTAAAACAATATGTTAAACGTTTGGATATATTTTTAGTGGTGCAAGAACTAGAATTGGAAATAAAACAGGCTTTGTATGGTTGTTTGTTTAAGTTGATAATCCAGTACATCGTTGGAAGTCTATTTTGCTTTTCGTCTAATACAGCTTGAAAATCTTGCACTGAGTGATATCGTCGAAACAACATTATGCTCCATCAGTAGATTGCACTGGAGTACAAGAATTAATACTCCAGATTTCCTGAGATGAAACATTGACGTAGATTACGGAGGCATCAAACCATAATTATATTATTAGCTGCTTTATCAGCAGGAACTTAAACAAACGTATGTGTGCGGCTGTAAAAAGTCTATGATATTAATATAGGGTTTCCCAAGTAGAAAAGGAGTTACGGCCAGCAGGTTCTCTACGACATCATTTAATACTAAAATCCTCAATGTAATGGGCGATCTGACCACGACATCCAGAAATCAATCACAGACGGCAATCTACACTTCGAACCTTTAGAAATGAAATGCCTAATACGTTTATCTATAATATCAAAATTATCAGTAATGACATGACCGGCCAAAGCATACAAAAGTATTTTCTACACTCGCCTTCCTTAGGAGTTTTATTTACTAAACCAGGGTAAGTCACTATTTTGTTGTAGTTCAAAATCCTATTTACAATTGTGTTTTGTTATTTAGGAATAAAATCAACAACACGATTATCTCGAAAAATACTTGATATGTCAATAAAATCAATGCCCTTATTAAGATAAAGAAGTTTTAGTAAATGTCTGACGTGATCAGACTCCTTGTTGGAGAACATGCTGCGTATAGCTTTGAATTATGGAAGCAGTGTAATCCAATGGATCTGTTCGAAAGAAAATTGTGTCTGCATCCTCATCAATCAGCTTAAGTGGAGAAGCGAGACAAGAAAGCATCGAGTGCTTTCCAAACTGTTTAAAAAAAGTATGTAAATCAGCGACTGACATAATAATACGTGATTTCCTTTTGATGTTATCATTAAGTCTACAACCAAGAGACATAGATTGACGCTTTCGAATGGAAAATATAGCAAAAATGTCCATACAAGGATTTTGAAAAAAACAAAATTGTTAACAAATATTATCATTAAGGCCCTGTGGAAATTGTGTCTGCAAGTTTTTATCCACTTTAGTTCTGTTATAATTCTAGCTTTTTGGTTGCATCATTATCCTAAATTATATATTCAACAATTGAACACTGACGTTACTAAAACTATGACCTGACTGACGAAAGTTTTGATACAGGTAATTCTTTAACTTTTTAGGTAACAAAGTGGATTCCGGCACCAACGAGGCACAAACGACAATCGCATTCGATTTGAATCATTTCTTAGGGAAGCTTTCGTAAAGAAACGACATCTAATCGCTTTATGTTTTGACTTGTAGAAAGCTTATGCTACTGCGTGAAGGACGGTATCATTAATGATCTGAAGACCTTGGTCTTAAAGGCCGATTACCAATTTGTATAGAGAATTTCTTAGATGATAGACAGTTTCCTCTCTGACATTAATGAATAGGAGATGAGTGTGCCACAGGACAGCATACTCTCTGTCACCGTTTTAAATATATAAATTAATAGTGTAGTTAAATGCATCAATCCTGGTGTGGAGTGTTCTCTATATTTTGACGACATTGTTATATGTTATCGTGCAAAAGAACATGAACACTATTGAGAGACAACTTAGCAGTTTCTCAATAAACGTCAGACCTGATGAAAATGGTTTAACATTTTCTAAAGTAAAACTAATTGTATGCACTTTTGTCAACTGTAAACATCATGAAGACCCTCACCTAACACTGGATGCGTCACCAATACCAGCAGTGGATGAGACACAATTCCTTGGTCTTGTTTTTGACCGTACATTAACGTTTATACAACACCTTAAATACTTGAAGGTCAAATGCCATAATAATCAAGGATTACGACTCACTGTTGGTGCCTTTCGTACATCATCAGCCGAAAGTATATATGTTGAAGCTAATGAACCATCCATGTATCATCAACGGGATAAATTAGCCCTTCAATATGCCATTAAATTTCAATCTTCCCCTTCAAACCCAACTTTCGATACTGTTTTTAATCCTAGTTATGAACCTCTTTTTGATCGAAAACCGAAGGCCATTCGATCTCTTCGTATTAAAGCAAATTATATTTGTAATAGTAACAAATCCGCAAGTAAGCACATTTTATGAAATTAAATCGAAATACAGTAACTTTCAACATATATACACAGATGGTTCTAAAGATGGAGATAATGTAGATGCAGCAGCTGTTGTTCCCAAACACGGCATAAATAGCCTCTATCGTTTCAGCTGAACTTCAGGCAATTGAACTTGCTTTTAAACTATATTCACGAACCTGACGATTACCATTTGGTGATCTTTTCCCACTCATCACATCAAAAGAGTATGAGGGTGAACCTTTGGAAACCACCGAACACGATACATACGAAATATTGCAGTCTCGGTTTGATTGAGACTGTTCATGAACGGTAGTGAAATATGCTTGCTACCGCTTACGCCCACTAGCCCCGGGTTGAGGAGCACTCAATATGTATAATGTCAATAGTACAGAATTTTAACCATCCAGAAGATGGCATGAATATGGCGGTGGACATAGCGAACTTTATACTTATTACGACCCCCATGCCCAGCGGCGTATGGTCCCAGTATCTAACAAAATTATATGCCCCAAAGAGCGAAATAAACAAAATGGAATTTAGTTGGGAACAGCGGTTATGAAGCCTGCGCATCCCAAGTAACAGCCAAAAGACTAAATTAAAAAGCAGACATAATTTCTTATGGGTGGTTAAACAATACCCAGAGATTTTATCGGCCGGAGTAGTGGAACCACCGAATCGAAATTTAAGTAAGAAAACAAAAACAATGGAAAATGTACCAACGATATCTAAATATAAGTATCGGGCTCAGCGATCTTCAATGATCGAATGTATATAACAGTAATGATAGAGCTGATAGTGCTGCTAAGGCAGCATTAGGTTTACATATATATATAATGCCAAATTAACTTAGTTGACTGTCGTCCTTGAATGCTGCTTTCCCTGTCCGATATTTTTATCCTTCTTTATACTGATTTTAAAAATTGTATTAACACACATATTCGTAAGTCTTGGCAAGCCAAATGGGATTTGTCAGTGAACTCCATTCAATTAAACCGTTACTCGGAGAATGACGTCCTTCTAGTAGACCCATTCGTCGAGGAGAAGTTGTTCTAGCCCCGTGCAGGATAGAGCATATAAGTTATACTCATTCATATTTATTACAAGGTGAGCAATTACCAGTATGTATAACCCGTTTTGCACCGTTAACGGTCAAACATATATTTCTAGAATGTGTAGACTTTGATCCTATGCGGCAAAGGTACTACTCAGTTAATACTATGAAAGAGTATTTGATACTATAGATGTTAGTCTTGTTTTAGATTTCCTGAAAGAAATCAGACGTTATAAATCATTATAATGTTATATTCTTATATGTATTTACTTGTTTATAGACCCGTTGACGGGCATTTGTGTATTTACATATATACATAACTATATATATATAATGCAGCCTCGGTAAAGATAAAGACTGTTGTTTATAACGATGTTGTAAAATTCTTGGTACAGTTCACACCTCTAGCCCAGGTTGAGAAGAACTCAATATTTAAACATATGAGTAATCCCGAAGATTGCACGCATATGGTGGTGAACATGAAGCCTTCAATATGTTATGTTCATACCATGCGATGGCCAGCGGCGTATATTCCCAGTTTCTAGCGAACACGTTGCCTTAAGGTCTCACACCTCTATTATCTCCCATGAAAGCTCACGGACCTAGAGAGAAAAGGAAAACAGAAAATAATTCTACTTTTTCTCAATTTTAGGCAATTTTAATTTGAAAAATAGGTTTTTCTTTGCTTTAGCATACATCTGCAGTGTAAAAGACAGATGATACAGAAAATCCCATATTGATATGAGGTTTCATTCAAATTTCAGAATTGTTTGACCAAAGCACCGCATATTCAGCTAGATAGTGTATGAATTTTGTATTTTCCATAGGGTTCACAAAACATGAGCGAGAAAAAAAACCAACCTGGCTAACTTATGTATTTTATTGTTTTAAATTACTGGTCTTGGCTATACTGAAGATATTAAACCAACAACAATGTCTGCTGCCCTGCTTTGAAGCTCAGATGTTGGAAAAGGCTGTACAGTAACCCTATGGGAAAATTAATTGAGGTGTGAGACCTTAAACGAGAAAACAATGAGCGAAATAAAAAAATACTGTGGTGTTTTTAATCATGTGTTTTTATTTATTTTTACAACAACATACTTTTTCTAATTTGCTTATTTCTCTGTATGGGGATTGTAAGATATTTCCTTTTGATTGGATGCACTTTTCTTTACACTGTCTTGTCAGTTAGAGATTTGCTTTTCATGGGATATACTTTTAATTACACTGTCTTGTCAATGTGGGCGCTGAAGATAAGATAACGAGGTTGTGAACACATAAAAACGATTTAAGCTAACCAGTGGGTCATATTGTCTACTGACCGTTCCAAGTCGGTAACCGTGTCTTCACCACCCTTTCGGTTGTGTATTGGCCTTGTCAGTGTTTATTTAATTTGCTCTGTGTGGTACAGTGCGGACCTACGGGGTCATTGCGTTTTCTATAGAACAAATTCTCTCGGTTTCGTCCCTTTTCCAGCAGGTATTCAAGCGGGCATGTTTGGCTACCTTTCCTACTGCTTGTTTTGTGTTTGATTATAGCACTATTTGTTACTGTTTTCCATTAAAATAGCCCTCTTATTCTATTATCCGTACCTTTTGAAAATCCGAATAATGCAGAAAAAAAGAAGTATTACATATTTGACAATTAACCACACAATCTTTAATGAATGGTAGTTGATTGCAACCGTTCACGTTCTTTAATGCGATGGATTTTAGCTCTATAAGTTCTTAGATGTTTACTATATAATGGCATATATCACTTTATCACAGCCGCCAGACCTTGACATTATATAAAATCGAACAGGAAATGTAGAATTTGCAGAAAACAGTCAACCCTTAAGAGATACTAAGACTTGTATCGTCTCAAAGTTTAACTAAATAACCAGCACTGATACTAAGGAGCCAGACAACTGTTTTCTCTCCGTATTAGATGAGCGGACTGCCCCGGATTCAACTATCTCCCTCTGTACAAGTTAGTCACACACCTGAAAAAGAAATAGCACACCCTTTGAATCTACAACACATACTGTTTTACAAATCAGATATAAGAAACATTCAACTATAGCTCTTACAACATACTGACACACTCAATCTGTGTAACAAAGTCGCGAAAACTGTTGCTGTTCCGAGTCGAAGTGGACATTTGTCAGAACACAAACATAGGTTAGACGCAAATTATATCACAAAGTGCTGCATTTATTCTTTCTGTCAACATGAAGTACAACCTACAAATCAACACCAATATTATATACCCCACATCCATTGATAAGTTCCAGTATTTCAAGCTGTTTGTTGACATTTTAAAAATAACACAAAATTCATAGATTTTCCACAAAGCCTCAGTTTCGCATTTCACCCCTATACAATTCTATGGGAATCAGTCAGAGTGTCAGGGAAGCTTGTCAAGTTGTTTCTCAGACTCCATTCTCACCAGTCATAACAGAAATAAAGCATAGAAAGATGTTTTTAAGAAGAGATAAGCATTCAATATTCACGTTTACACCTTATTTCAGAATTTCACCGGGGCCAATTCGAAACTGATGCTAAAACTGTTGTCTGTTACCCAATGTTCACCGGTTCAAGCATGAGACAAATTTAATAGTTAGAATACCATCAATGTCTCACTGATTTGATGTGTGGTGGCATGAGTGATATACTAATAGTTGAATTAAATACAGACTAGACCAGCGTGATTTTTATATGGAAGAGACGAAATGATGGTCTACCAAATCCTCAAAGGCCGGTAGCGTTTTATGTTTGTCTTAAATCTTGTCTTGTCGTACCCTTAAAGGTTTGTTCTCACGTTGCTCTGGCTTCTGGCAAGTCATTGAGTACTTGCTTCGTGGCGTTCTCGGTTTAAGTTTTTTATTCATATATATACATGATCGTCAGTGGGTTATACTTATATTGCCTATTAATGCTGCCTTGTTTTGAGAGAATATAACCTGGGTATTTTGTTATTACCACTGTCCCGTTTTTTGGGATGGCAATATGGTAAGAGTGAGGTTTGGTGCATCCTAGAACCCGGTTTAAAATTTTACCACTGACCTGTGGTCAGACCACTTGTGCTTGTGATATCAAATGCCCTTTTTTTCTGATTAACATTGTTGTTTGTTTAATGCGTGTTTTTGGTTGACACTGTTCTATGAATCTACCTTTCTTGTTCGACTTTTATACCTACTGTTTTTTGGTCATTTATTCATTCTCGGTCATACACCTGTTACATTGAGTTGTGAAAAAGAAACTACATTTTATGAATATTGAGTTCTGCTCAACCCGGGGCTAGAGGGCGGGAGCGGTAGCTAGCCTATTTCACTACCGTTCAAGAACAGTCTCAATCAAATCGAGACTGCACTATTTCGTATGTTTCGTGTTCGGCCCTTTCGGCCCTTTCCGAAGGTCCACTCTCATACTCTTTGATATTTAATGTAGACATAAATGTCGAACTGGAATTGTAGCATTCAAGGACCACATCCAAATCAGAAACAGAAACCAAGCCCTGAAACAAACAACAATTATAAGAATAATAAGAGGCAATATATGTGAAATCACAAACATAAAAGTGTTGATAATAGAGCTGTCGTCTTGGGACGGTTAGTGGCGAAACGGCCGCTGTGTGTTTTGACCTCACTTTTACTATCTTGTCATCTGAATAAACCGAGACAGCGTAAATAAAGAAATCTTCGCCAGGCTATATGCTCTAACAAACAAGTTGTGAAGAGTGAATTGTTTTCATTTTCAAAATCAGATCTACAGCATAATAGTGTGGGTCAGTTGTCGATGTTTATACCTATACTTTTTAATAGTCTTTCCATGACCTAAAATGTTTCCTTTTTTTTCTTAATGCATCAAACCGATTAACTCCGATTACATTTTAAATTTCCCAACTGATATCCGTAACTGTAACCTAAACTAGAACTAACTCTTCCCTAAACTTGAACTAACTCTTGATAACAACTCAATTCAAACAACTGAAGTATTTTAACTGTTAGGAATACATATAGTCTAAGATCAAATGCTCAGTTGGGATAAACAAATAGACAGTATATGTCAAAGCATCACACTTAAATAACTCTTATGAAATTGCTATCAAATCATGTCAACCAATATAAGTTGAAAATGTACTTCAGTGCATATATATTGGCTTTGTTTGACTACGGATGTATCATATGGAGTCGTTGCCCATCCCATAGAATCGATGGAATACAAAAATGTATCCTCCGAGTAGAGTTTAATACTCCATCCGAACAAATGTTTAAAACTCTTAACTGGCTCCCAGTCAAAAAACGGGTTCAATACCATACATGCATTATAGTGTATATATCTCTAAATAATCAAACACCTGAATACATTGACAGCATGCTCTCAAAACCTTCAACAACTTATAGACGAAATTTAAGATCTTCCAGAAATGATACACTGCACGTTACAAGATCTCACACTACGACAGCAGTTTATGATAAAGCATTTTCAATATGCGGCCCACAGGAATGGAATAAACTTCCTCACGAAATACGGCTTTCAAAAGCATTAAGTTCATTTAAAAGGATACTGAAAACACATCTTATGTCCTCAACTGCTATATAATTTCAAAAGTATGTATACTATCAGTGTGGGTCTGGTACAGCATCAATGTTTTAGTGACAATAAGTCTTAAGAAATCATAAGCACTATCAGTGCATTTGTAAAGTTAGAGAATTTGCAGCAACTCCGCAGTTCTGCAGGTACTAGGCACATTCTGCATTTTTTTTATCTGTATGAGCATGGAATGTGCCTTCCTGTTTGGGCCATATAACTTGTTTGTGTTGTTGCGCCGTAAAACCCCAAATCAATTCAGTTATTCTTCGTCGATTCTTCCTTTAGTAACACAAAAATGGTTCGTGCAAATGCATAAACTATTATTATATTTCATATTCAGAATTCTTCATTGTGATGTGGGGTAATTCAGGCGTTAAAGTATTCAATATATACAAAACGTGTAATCTAAAAGCGTTAAAATAGACATCTAATACGATTTTATGTTGCAATTTGCAATGCTTAATTTATGTCTTTATGTGTAATACATAATCCAAATGTTTAATCGTAATAAGTATTGACATAACGCAGACTAATATTATAAAATCTTCAAACCGCACATTTCCCTTATCTGGAATCCTTTGGACTGTTTGTGTCATTTGTGCAATATTTGTATTAAATCAGAACATATTAAAATGATTGATGTTGCAATTACTATGAGGAAGGCTGATACTTCCAGTTTGGCATGTGTCTCCATTACGTGGTTCGAGTATAAATTTTCACACCCCATCCAACCCCTTCTCCAAGAAGCGAAAACGGGGTTGGCTTGGGTATGAAATTAAATATATGCTATGTTTGAAACGAAATAATTTGCTTATAGATTTCATGTCCTGGAAATTGTGTTGTTTTAAACATTTTAAAGCGTCCCGCCAGTCAATGTGTAGTTGATACATTATATATGTCTGTTGTAGTGTGACAGTTTGTTTACGTTGACCACTTTAGGTCGTTGATTATGCTTCCATTAGGACTACAAATTAACCATTATTTATATGAGCATTAACAGGTTGTGAAAGATACGTGTACACTAAGCATTTTTGGTTGATGTAGAACGCCGATACGCTGCACGTTCCGTTTGACTGTTGCAGCTATCGTTCGTTGTCTTGTTTGCATTAGTATATATGAACGGCGCCTTTCTTAATTATTAGGCTAACATAATACTTCGAAGAAGATAAACTACCTAGATCCATATGCATTACATGTGGAGTGCTGTGGTCTAGTGGTAGAGCGTGGACCCATAATCCAAACGTCGTGGGTTCATATGCGTTGTGTCCCTGAGCAAGACACTTTATCTTCATTGCTTAGTACTGGTTCTACCCAGTAAGTCAATCAAGAAGTACCGTAGAAGCGATTAGTTTACAAAAGGTATAGAATACTGAAAGTCATGTATTAATATGCCGGTTTTATACTGCGTTCAGTTACTCTAATGGAATGGCATTAAGAAACATTTAATTCCATTAACAAGTATATTGTCCGGAGGGTCAGTTCGTCGATATCAGTCTGTAAGATCTCTAGCGCTCTCTTATGGTTGTTAACGAAATATAAACGGATCAATGGCTGTCAGAGAGGACATTACAAGGAAAGCAGACTCACTCTTAGACTGACCGATAGTTTTGGCACACTATATAACAAATCAGTCATGCAATATATCAACAGTTATTATTCTTGCTTATTTTATTAAAAACATTTATTTAATTTTTAATCGCGGCAGTCAAGCAATATAACAAAAAGATGATGAAGTTCAATAGAGTAAAATACAATTTAACGACAGGCTTCAATAAAGTGTTTCATTCCACATTCCAGAGAAAACATATGCGTAAACGTCTCGTACGTGTCAATCTTGGAAATATCGACATATACGATCCAATGGTTTCGAGCACCGTCAATAGCGTTAATAAAAATAAAAAAGTAAATATAAAATCGAACAGGGAAAAGTAGCATTCAGGGACGACAGTCAACCACAAACACACACAGAAACAAACAACAACTATAAAGATAAAAATACTAGGCCAAATAAGACATCACAAACACAAACTGGGTGATAATAGGGCTATCGCCTTGGAACGGTTAGTGGTAAAAACAACAAAGGCCGTTGGGAGTTTAAACCAATTTATAAGGTGCACCAAACTTCACTCTTACCCTATTGTCATCCCAATAAACGTAACAGTGTAAAATTAGATATCCCCACCAGGTTATAATCTCTAACAAACACTGCAGCATTGATAGACACTATAAATAGAACACACACATGAGCATGTATATGTAATATAAAAAAAACAATAGCCTAGAAAGCCACAAAGTAAGTACTCAATGATTTGGCAGAAGCCAGAGCAACAACAGAATAAACCGTTAAGGTTACGACTCGACAGGATTAAACACAAACAAGATTAAACACAAACATTAAACGCTACCGTCATATAAGGATTTAGGTTTGACACAAGTCATAGATACGCGTCAAAGTCGAGAGAGTAAATCTTGGCACTAGTGTGTTGAACTCGCAAACGATATCGAGCACAAATGAGAGAGAAACTCTTTTACCAAGAGTGACAAAACTCGCAAACGGTATCCAGCACCAACGAGATCATACATCATGGCAATAGTGATAGATAACACTCGCATAATGTCTATAGTACCAACGATTTGTTTTTTCTTTTAATGGTGTTTTATGCCATGTTTAGCACATGTTGAGCCATATTTGACGTTCGATAGTTTTGTAGTATAGACAGACCACCCCATTTGTCCTGAGTATAACCAGTATTATATACATCCAGCCATTCGTAAGAATCGATAATGTCTCACTTCACAAGTCGAGATCTGAGTGAGATTCGAACTCGCAGCGGTCAGAGGCGAGAATGTGTCTTTACTATTGCGGCTACGGATGCCATCTAGCACAGACGAGAGCGTAATTTTGACGCTAGTGGGGGTATTCGTAAACGGTCTCCTGCTCCATCGAGAGCGACGAATACTTACATCGAAACAAATACAACCCGATATTATTTTACTTCAAGCCACATCATTTGCATAATCTTCGTTTTGTTTGAACTTGCTCTAAGCGTATTCACTATACCGCTATACGGTACGATAATTTCGCTTTTGAATAATTCGTTTTCAAATGTGTTATGAGTAAATGACCCTCCTAGTCAAGTTTGCATCAGCTACTTCAATTGAATTGTTAATTGTACAGACACTTCCAAATCACCACTGGCTATTACACTTAACTACACTGAACGACTTTAAAAACTCAACAGGGAAATAATCTAAGATAACTGACATATTTAAATAGAAATTAAATTTTAATTTCATCTATTCTATTTAACAATATCTACAGTTCATTTGCTGAAAATTTCATTCAAATTGATCAATATTAAACTTGTTAAATTCAGAGCATAACAGTACGACCCCCAAATTGCGTTTTCCCAAAAGCAAATGTCACAAAACTAACACACGGTATATCCCAATTTGCGTAGGAGATGTCAGGCGTGCATTGCCGCTAATGGTGGATATTGTGACTTTTGCTTTTGTGGGTTGAGTACTGTTATATTTTGGATTCTCCAATTTACTTATGGAGGTGTTAGTTATTAACAATGTAGTGGGATTAAGTTATATGTTTACCGCTACAGGATTGTAATAATTATTAATAATGTAAATAAAAAATCATTGTGAATAGTTTGCTCAAATATAGCTTTTTCGTGTGTCACGGATTTTAAAGGTTTGTCAAAATATGTCTATCTTCAGGTTCCTGGAATGTGGTGGATTTTGGCTCCAATGATATTTTATTTTTGTTATAGGAATTCTGTCATGAAGCAAAGTCGTGACTTTGTTTCTTTGGTGCTGCAAAAGTATGTGTTACATCTCTTGAAAAACATACTGCAGCTCAATATTCCAACTGTTACGGGTAAAATGTAACAAGAAAGGAAGTAAAACCAGCAACAACTGTTTTTCAAATATAACCAACACATTTATTCAAATACTACAAAGGAAAACATATTCACTTACAGAAAATACATAAATTTGATCCAGTATTTCTTTAAAATCTGATATACGAAGAAAATCCAAATAATATTAGCGAGTGCCCCGTTAATCTGACTTGTTAAGTGTCCCTTTAATAATATTTGTCAAGTGTCACTTTAATCCAACTTCACTTCAAGTCTTTCCTGGTTTATTAATTCACAATAGTCCAAATGTCCAAATAATTCCAATGTCACTAGATGAGCTCTCACAATATATTTTAATTCACAGCATCTAATATTTAATACTAAAATCCCCCGATTTTTACTAAGACCAGCTTTATATACCAACATGGATCATTCTAGATTAAAGAATGTTCTGTAACAATCTACACATCTCAGTATGTAAACAATAATTTAGAAATTACTAGACATAAACACTGGATGCTAATCAAACAGTCTGGTCTTAAAATACCCAGCTATTTATATATGTGCTATTAATAGAAACAATCTGACAGATGGATCAATAAACATGTTCACTTACATAGCATTAAATACACAACTATATATAGTAATATATTAGGGCTAAAATCCTACATAATGTGTCTATTGTGACTGTGCTTACACAGCGGAGTTTAAGTCGTGATAGACGAGTTTAGTTTACTAGGGTAGGTATTCCTCTTATATTGGATCGCAATAGCCATATGAGGCCCGATAGTTGTCAGTTCGGTTTCTTTGTGATATTGACCCGCAATAGCCATATGAGGCCCGATAGTTGTCAGTTCGGTTTCTTTGTGATATTGACCCGCAATAGCCATACGAGGCCCGATAGTTGTCAGTTAGGTTTCTTTGTGATATTGACCCGCAATAGCCATATGAGGCCCGATAGTTGTCAGTTAGGTTTCTTTGTGATATTGACCCGCAATAGCCATATGAGGCCCGATAGTTGTCAGTTAGGTTTCTTTGTGATATTGACCCGCAATAGCCATACGAGGCCCGATAGTTGTCAGTTAGGTTTCTTTGTGATATTGACCCGCAATAGCCATATGAGGCCCGATAGTTGTCAGTTAGGTTTCTTTGTGATATTGACCCGCAATAGCCATATGAGGCCCGATAGTTGTCAGTTAGGTTTCTTTGTGATATTGACCCGCAATAGCCATATGAGGCCCGATAGTTGTCAGTTAGGTTTCTTTGTGATATTGACCCGCAATAGCCATATGAGGCCCGATAGTTGTCAGTTAGGTTTCTTCGTGATATTGACCCGCAATAGCCATATGAGGCCCGATAGTTGTCAGTTAGGTTTCTTTGTGATATTGACCCGCAATAGCCATATGAGGCCCGATAGTTGTCAGTTAGGTTTCTTTGTGATATTGACCCGCGATAGCCATACGAGGTCCTAAATCTTTAGTTTGACTGTTTATATCGCTAGCTGGGACCAATATCACACGAATGCACACTTACCTCAGTTAATGACCTGTTTATTACATGCGTGATCATGTGTGATCAAAACAATATTATTTCGGATAAATCTAATTTGCGCAAAGTAAAACACCTTTATCTACATGTGTATGTTTTGTTTAATTATTACTCTTCATTTAAATGCATTTTTATTTATTGATTTACAAGAATAAAACAAACTTACAACAGTCATACGATGTGCCCTTGGAAATAGACAATTTGGTACCTTGTTTATAAAGCCGTCGCTTATACCCGTTTTATACTCTGATATTAAATTCAGTTGAATCGTCACTGACGAATAGAATAAAACATTTTATTTCCTATTCTGGGCCATCAATTTCAATGTTTATAATATAATAGACAAAAAAGCACATAAGAAAATATTCACATTATTAACTGAACATGTAAATCTGATTGTAAGAATGCAGGATATTTCAAAAATGACATTTGGTTTCGCAAATATACTTTAGGAATAAAAAGGTAGGAACTTATGTATGGATCTAATTATTATAGCACATAGATAAATTGATTGTTTTAGTTGAATTTTATTTGTAATTCAGACCGAACGACAGTATTTAACTTGTTGAAGACAATTTGAACTAAAGCAATGACACAATTGATAATATACGTGTAAAATTGAATATGTTATATCTATCACACCCTCTTCAAGACAATGTATTACGCATAGTCAGCTTTTCGTCGGAAAAGTTTTTTTTAGCACTAGCATTAGATGTCTTGTTTCCCAGTTCTTTTATATTATCTCATATTGTATTTTATACGAAATTGACTGTTTTCAAATCTAAAGTACCTCATGACAGACCCTAAAACAATTGCAGTTGCTCCTTGATCCATCATTTGACTTAATGATCAAGACAAATATACCATTAATGATAAATGCATATATTATTATTTAGTTTTTCACGCTGCATTTCTTTGAGCCGTTCAATAACTGACATCCCCGGACCAGTCACAAAATGTATTCACGTCATATGTCATTTGCTTTAGACTTAAGTGTTCTTGTTTTTCATTATTCTACAAATTCAATAGTGTCCTTTGTCATCATTGTATCGTCTTCTAACGATGTATTGCGCACAATATGAATCTAAATCCATTTATCGACTTGACAGGGTAGCGTGTACTCTGCCATTTTCAATAGTTTTCAATTGTGAAGCTATGAGATCTAGTGGTAGAGCATTGGACCCATGATCGAAAAGTCGTGTGTTCGATCCCCGCCATTGCCATATGCGTTGTGTCCCTGAGCAAGACACTTTATCTGCATTTGCTTAGTACTGGGTCTACCCAGGAAGTCACCGAGAATGATACAAATATGTTCAAAGAGCTTTTGTTACAATCGGTGTAAAATAAATAAGTTTAAACTAATCGTAGCAGTTGTCTTTAGATGCACATGTCGATGTACGATATGTTTGTGTTCGATTGTTAGTAAAATATATAATTATAATTTAATGCTAAATATATTTAACGCAGTTTAGTTTAATATGGATGTTCGGCCCTCAATACCGGTTGTGTTGGCCCTTCATGTGGATTTTGGTCCGACGTCTCACGAGCTTATATAATATAACCGCTGAGACAAGGCCTGTATTACACGTAAAACAATTATAACTTCCTATTTCGGAATACATGCAATTCTTATTTCGTTTGGTTGGTTGATTACAAGGTGTTTCACGTAATATTTAGACTTTAAATGACAGTAGATTTTGTTTTGTGGTGGAGGCAGATCACACACTTTTTCCGAAGTAGAACCAGTATTCTATACCTCCCGCCAACCGTAAGAATCGACACCTACAAGACGGGCTCCCAGAATCGACACCTACAAGACGGGCTCCCAGAATCGACACCTACAAGACGGGCTCCCAGAATCGACACCTACAAGACGGGCTCCCAGTGGGACTCATGCTAGGCTTCATGTAATGAAGGATTTCTCGTTATTTTAGGTGAACAGTATATTACTTTTCAAGCCGCTATGGAACAACTAAATTGCCTCACAATTGATCAGGGAATTATACTTCAAAAGGCCAAATTCATGTATAGAGTTTCGAACAATACTGCCCCTTCATATATTTCCGATATGTTTACTACTCGTAATTCAACTGACAGAAGTCTTCGATCACTAACTGATACTAATTTTAGTGTTCCTAAGCCTAATCGGGAACTTTTCAAGGGCAGCATGTCTTACTCCGGGACCATTTTATGGAATAATATTCCAGAGCACATTCAGAAGTGTGCAACAATGAAAAGTTTTACAAACAATTGCATGAAATGGATAAAGGAAAAACAACATTAAACTCGATATAGATATCATCTCATCTTATTATTGTGTAAATATCGTTCAAACTACCACCACCAACAATGTTATTATGTTTACATATATCTTATGTATCTTGCCTTTCTTGTATTTTGTATCATGTATTTGTTATAGAGGGCCCCAAGGAAGATTAGTATAAACTAATTGGGTCACCCTCGATAAATAAAGACTTTCATTCATTCATTCATTCATGTAGGCATGTGTTTAGATACATGGTTAATCATTACTTTATAATAAAATATTTCGATTTACTAAACAAATATCATGTCATGTGATATTGTTTCTCTGCATAAGTGTTTTTTTCCTATTTAGTTTGAGAAATTAAACGAATGTATCTTTAAATAAAAACGTTTAAAGCGGAGGAAAAATGAGAAAAAGGGAAGCAGGTTATTTTATTAATATTAACATTACATCAATTGGATATCAAACTTTCCGAATTGTCGTCGCCTGAATATTTTCCCTGGTTTAAAAAATGAGATTTTGATACAATTGGATTCGTGTTGAAGAGTTCTCTTTATGACACTGCAGTTCAGTAAGGACTATACAAATCGAACTAGTTTATCCAATGTCAGTTGCAAGCATTTGTATTATTTCAGTAGATATTATCGTCTGATCTGAAGTCGGAGATGTGTGTGTATGGTGCATGTCGCTTTCGCGGGAGAGAAAGACGTTTTGTTTTTGTCTGTTTAAACAGCTGTATCTCACCATTGAGTAAATGAAAAACACAATGTCTCATAAAATATTGAAACATACAATAAGCTAAATTGTGTATAGTGGGTATTATTTTTGGGCTTAACTTATCATAACTGGCATTTAATAAAGTCGAACAGCAAATCGTTGCAAGTAATATGTAGCAATAAATAACCTGTACTATTGCTCAATTTCACTGTAGACTTTAAACACCATATACGATGTCTACACTTTAAATACCGTATACGATGTCTACACTTTAAATACCGTATACGATGTCTACACTTTAAACACCATATACGATGTCTACACTTTAAATACCATATACGATGTCTACACTTTAAACACCATATACGATGTCTACACTTTAAATACCATATACGATGTCTACACTTTAAACACCATATACGATGTCTACACTTTAAATACCATATACGATGTCTACACTTTAAATACCATATACGATGTCTACACTTTAAATACCGTATACGATGTCTACACTTTAAATACCATATACGATGTCTACACTTTAAATACCATACACGATGTCTACACTTTAAATACCATATACGATGTCTACACTTTAAACACCATATACGATGTCTACACTTTAAATACCATATACGATGTCTACACTTTAAATACCATATACGATGTCTACACTTTAAATACCATATACGATGTCTACACTTTAAATACCATATACGATGTCTACACTTTAAATACCATATACGATGTCTACACTTTAAATATCATATACGATGTCTACACTTTAAACACCGTATACGATGTCTACACTTTAAATACCGTATACGACGTCTACACTTTAAATACCGTATACGATGTCTACACTTTATACACCGTATACGATGTCTACACTTTAAATACCGTATACGACGTCTACACTTTAAATACCGTATACGACGTCTACACTTTAAATACCATATACGATGTCTACATTTTTAATACCATATACGATGTCTACACTTTAAATACCGTATACGATGTCTACACTTTAAACACCGTATACGATGTCTTTAACTTTAAATACAAACATAGATGGTCGCGTATGTAATTTTATACACTTTATTTTTTATATTTTCAGGGCATGTTGTGAAGGAATGTACATCAAATGGAACATGGGCCCTCCACCCTTTAAACGGAAAAGAATGGACAGACTACAGTAAATGTGTCAACATGAAGGTACAATGCACGTTTCTGTTTTCCTTGATGTATGTCTAAACAGGCAGATGACATATATAGTGAAGTTTATCTTGCTTTACATCGTTTAAATTATTATTCATTACGTGGTCCCGCCTTAATTCCATTAAGCGATGGGAAAGCTTGTATTACCAGATTTTAAAACGGATGTTTCGACAACAAAACATGTTTAAAAAATAAACAAATGCGGTAACATATTTAAAATTAAATAATTAGTGTTTTAATTTTACAATATGCAAATATTTTAAGCCGAAATAAAGGTTTTATTTTCTACCCCAGCCAACCCCGTTTTCGTTTCATGGAGACGGGGTATGCAAATTAATACTCGGACCACTTCATGAGAGACTTAGATGTATCACTAATGGGAGGAACCGACTGAGTCTAACGCAGACTTACATACATTATTTAAATAAAAGCAAGTACAAAAGACGAACAGAAAATAACTCAGGCAACCCAAAAACATGCATAAAAACAAATTTAACATGGTTTATAAAAGTACTCAATGCTGATTTGCTAGTGAGGAGTTTTTTAAAAAGCTATATAAACCTCTGCCGTCACTTCCTTCAACCGTTAGAACATCATTTTAAACGATGTTCAACGTTGGAAAACATCCAAAACAACGATTACGTTATTTTAAGGCAACGTTACGTTCAAAATACAAATTGTACTTGTTTGAAACACGATAAAGCTGTTTATTTTATTCGTTTGGTGCTGAGAGATGAACGTACAATGTACGTTGTGAGAATATGTTTGTATTATATTCAATCTCTCGAAAAATATTGTATACAATACGTAAAAATCCATGTCGGATAAAAAAATAAAATATTTCCAGCGGGTTTATATTGTTCGAATTCGATACCTGGCGGTTGGGACTTGAAACACATCGAAACCGCGGGCCTAGGGCCCTTGGTATCGATGGTCTTCAAGTCCCACCCGCCCACAATATAAACCCGCTGGAAATGTTTTGTTTCTTAAACAACACGTAATGGAAAAACAGAAGAAGCAACGTACAGGGTTGACACTAAGGTTAGTACCGCCTTGGAGGTTTAAACCAGTTTCTAGAGTGCACCAAACCCCACTCTTATTCTGTTGTCATCCCAATGCAAAGGGACTGTGTAAACAAAGAAATCATCGCCAGGTTATATCCTCTCACATCTACATGATCTAGGCTGCATTAATATGCAATATAACACAAACATTATCTGTAGGTCTCTCTCAAAATTGATGTTTCCTCGTTCAGATGTCGCATATATGTGTATTTTAAAAATAAAACACGTTTGCGCCAATAGATTTTGCCACTTCCATATGGGTTATCATACATTAATAACAAAATATAAAATATAACGTAGAAATCAAAATGGTACTGTCTGCCACTGTCTGTTGCATGCACGTTTTAGGTATTATTGCTATGGTTCAGATAAGGAACATTTCGATATATTTTCGATACTATTTACTGTAGCCATGCGGTGAAAACGATTATTATTTTCATCTTTTAAATTTGTTATTCATTTAAATATCTTTTAAAATAGTTTTTGAAACCACAAAAGAAATGGGATATATTGTTTTTTGATAAACTACTGTCGTCTGCTATTGTCATATTTCTAATGAATTCAATTTGTATTTTCGCACAGTAAACTGTTTTTCCTTAGATACTGGTTGTTATATTTCAGAAACCTTTTTACCTAGTACCTTCGGACTTTACAACATCGTAATGATGTGTAATATAACAGCGCTGTTCAATTTGTAAAATGTGCGTTATACAGGAAAATGCGGATATGAAAGGGCAATTTTGGGTAGCTGGGCTAATTTGTGTTTGTATAAGATATAGATATAAAACTCGAACAGGAAAAGCAGCGTTCAAGGACGACAGTCAAACACAAACACATACTGAAACAAAGAACAAATTTAAAGATGAATAAAAGGCCAAATAAGACATCACAAACACAAAAGGGCAGACAATAGGGCTACCGCCTTGGAACGGTCAGTGGCAAAAACGGCCGCTGGGGGTTTAAACCAGGTTCTAGGTTGCACCAAACCTCACACTTACCCTACTGTCAACCCAATAAAACGGGACAGAGTAAATAAAGAAATCCCCGCCATGAACTATAAGGCACCAATAAGTAAAGTAAAACACAAAACACAAAGATGCTCGTGTATGAATAAATACAAAATAAAATAGCCTAGAAAGCTACAATGAAGGTACTCAATGACTTGGCAGAAGCCAGAGCAACAAGAGAATAAACCATTGAGAGCATAACATGACAACTTGACTTCAGTCAGCATTTACGGCTCACTATCCGTATATAAAAATATATAATGAAACTACAAACAAACAACTTAATATGTATCAACGTAGTAACTTAATGACGAAAAGTTTAAAATATCGATTCACTCAGTCCGTCGCGAAAATACACATGGTAATATGTGAGCAGTTTATCATTGATACGTGGTAAGTCATTGCGTCGTTACCGTTTCTGGCTAAAGGCCGGACCAGCTTATGCAGTGGCATTTCGTTATTGGTCCGTCTGCCTGACTATTCTTGAGCCATTTGTCAATTTTCAAAACAAGGCCACTGTTTGTTTTAACCGAGCTCTAGTATGCAACAAACATCACTTTTATACGATTGCCATTCGAGTATTATAACGGGACGGTGTAAATACGGAATGTTCACCAGACTATATTCCCTTACTAACTTAGAAGCATTAATATGCGATATAAGTAAAACACAGATAATTATGAGCAAAATGCCCGATATTCAGATATCTACTGCTGGTATTGAGAAACTCCTCAACAACTTAAACCCGCATAAGGCAGCTGGTCCAGACCAGATGAGACCTATCATTCTCAAACATCTTGGCAAGAAAATCTCTCCTATACAGAAATGTCACAGAAATGTTGATTTCATTGCCTTGACCTTCGTCGCATTGACCAAAGACAGTCATGTCTTATAACGTCACCCATCATCTCGTAGCAATCCCGCCGGAAGACTATCTTGTACTAAATACAAGACCCAGTCTATCCAACATCCAATGTCCAGACAGTCACGGATTACTATAAGTATTCCTTCTTCCCGCGGACTGTTGTCCACTGGAATTCACTGCCCTCTAGCATAGTGGCACTACCTTTGCCACAGTTCAGCCAGGTTATTAGCCAGGTTGAACACGACTCCCCTTAGAAACCTACCCTGTTTTATCCTTTTAACACACACAGTACAATATTCTCACTGTATACTTTTTTATACTCTTGCAAACATTCTCGTCGGTTTCGCGCGAAATTCTGGGTCCCCGGAAGGGGTTTGACTAATGGAAGTTAGAAAGATTTAAGCAGAATACACAATTAAATGTTTCGTTGAAATTGCCTGGTACTCGCAGCACTTAGTGAGCAATAACAACAGACGCCCTTCGTATTTTAGTGGCGGATACTCTAAATGACCATAACGGTCAGTTACACCTCTAGGTGATTAACTACGGCATATATAGCATTATAGTAGTGCCTAGCAACGTGTTCTCTGAGGCACTTAGAGCTCGAATTTAGTATTTCTCCTAATGCCCAGCTTTTACGACGACGATTATCTTGACATTAATTTTCTTCAATTGATCCTGTATTTATCGACTTTTTGCTTTTTAAACATAACTGTCACTCATGTATTGAGTTGAATGTACTTGACTTACGGATGTATCGTAAAGGGAACCTAAAAATACGTGTTATACAAATACTGTATATAGCAGATTTGATCTGAAATACCTGAGATACACACCGACGTCAGTATGGTGTTAGCTATGACTGTTAATATTTACGATGTTGCATGTTTGTTGCTGGTTGTGTTATTCAATGTTATTTCCATACATAAAATGTTTATGTTTTTGTTGAGGCTTATATTTTAGATCTATAGAACATTATATTGCAGTATATAAACAAGAGGGCCATGTAGCTTTTTTATCGAATCAACATGCTTTATGCTATTTTCATTCACACAAAGTCACCCGTGAGTATGGTGTACAATCGGGGTCAAAACTATAGATGTTTGTTTGTATGGTGTGTTACGTCATTTTCAACACATGTAAGGTTGATTGTTTGTGGTGGAGGCAGACCACCCATTTTTCCTGGGTAGAACCAGTACTGTACACCTCCCGCCATTCGTAAGAATCGACACTTCCTCACAAGTCGAGCTCCCAGTGGGATTCGAACAAAACTATAGATGTAGGTGCACCTATACAAATGTGTAGGTGCACCTACAAAAAGTATAGGTCCACCTATATTTGTTATGGGTGCACCTATAAAATATATAGGTGCACCTACAATTTTACAAGTGCACCTACAATTTCTTTTTGTGTGAACCGATAGAACATCGTAAAGGTATGGGAACAACTGATTTTGGATTTCTTTGAATGCGTTTGTGTAGTGTCTACTTGTGGATGATATAGTGCTGTCACACTGGAATACCACGCCGTAGTACATGATAACCCACCAGTCACCTTTTTTCTGACACTGGTCCAACCAGACGTAACATTACCCAGTATAAGCTTGCCAGGGGTTTCAAGTGACGACTAGTATTTATTTTTTAAATCCTAGGTATGATGCGGTCGGGGATTGAACCCACGACCTCCCGAATGCCAAGGCTACTAAACACTGCGCTTCGGTTATATAAAACAAAATCGTGTTTGTGCGTGTAGTTCTAAGGATTAAAGTCCCTCTACCTTTTGAGCCCCGAGAAGAATCCCACGTTGTACAGGCCTAATAACAATACTATGTTTGTGCTCGGCATTATGTGTGGACTTGAAAAAAAAATCACATTTATATAAATTCCAACATCCGACGGACGGGGCTAAGTGTGTTTTTGAAAGTAATCCCTTATTCTATAATTAAAAAGGCTTTTGACTCTATTAATAGAAATGCACTCTGGTTAAAATTGTACAAATTAGGTATTAATGGGAAAATGCTTAGAATAAGTCGATCGATGTATGATATTGTTAAAAGTTGTATTAAGCACTGCGGAACATTTTCTGATTTTTTTTGATATATCAGTCGGATTAAAGCAAGGGGAGATAATCTCGCCGATAATGTTTGCGCTTTTTCTAGAAGACCTTGAGTTAGATTTATATACAAGTATGGATAGCGGACTCTCATTTAATGATATATCTCTTATTCTTCTGCTTTTTGCCGATGACATGATTTTAATAGGCACAAGTATAGAAGACCTGCAAAGTAGTTTAAATAACTTATATAACTATTGTGAAACATGGAGCCTAGAGGCAAATACAGATAAGACTAAAGTGGTGGTTTTTCGTAACAGAGGAACAACCAGAGTTACTGAAAATTGGTCTTATAACGGTACCATTCTCGAAGTGGTCGATGGCTTTAACTATTTAGGAGTTGTTTTCAACTACACAGGGTCGTTTACGCTTAACCAACAAACATTATGTGGTAAAGCGCTTAAAGCGAAGAACCTTCTATCAATAAATATAAAGAAATATGAGTTAAAACCGAAAACAGCTTTACAATTGTTTAGTGCTTTTGTAGGTTCTATTCTTAATTACGGCAGTCAAATGTGGGGTTTTACTAAATCCAAGGAAATTGAAAGAATTCACTTAAAATATTGTAAACAAGTTCTTGGTGTAAAATTATCGACAAGTAATGCAGGGGTATACGGGGAATTGGGCCGTTATCCGTTATATATAAATAGACATGTTAGTATCATTAAATACTGGTTAAGAGCGGTCAATACTGATAACGTTATTATAAAACACGTGTATGAAAGCGCAAATTCTGACTGTGAAAAGGGATTAAAAAATTGGGTGTCAAAATTCAAGTCATTACTAAATAGTAGTGGTTTCATGTATGCATGGCTTGACCCAAACTCATTAAATGTAATACATTTTGTACCGATATACAAACAACGACTAATAGATAATTATGTCCAAAACTGGTCAACCGACTTTGAAACTAATAGAGTGTTAACTCTGTACAAATCTGTTAAAACACCATTTTGAATATGAAAATTATCTAAATGTATTGCATACCAGGCGCGATCGCAGTGTTGTAACCAGATTACGCTTGTCCTCTCATAGTCTAAGGATCGAGACAGGGAGGTATTCTCGTGAAAGGTTAGAAAGACATGAACGGATATGTCAAATATGTAACACTAATGATATAGAGGACGAGTTCCATTTTGCGTTAATATGTCCTGTTTATAATACAATCAGAAGTAAATGTATAAAACGATATTATAGCCATAGGCCTAGTATGTTTAAATTCATTGCTCTCCTTCAGTCAACAAACAAAAAAGATGTTATCAATTTTAGCAAATACATCTCAGAAGCATTCTCTTTAAGACGTACCATGATAAATAACTTATAATCTCGTTCATCCTCACTATAATACAATTATTCTATTGAAAATCAAATTAATGTACTTCGTTCTTCAAGCGTATGCATACTCTTAAAGCAACATGCTGGGTTAATGTCATTTAATAGTAAAATAAGTAAAGACTTTCGTCGATTAAAAGCTACGTCCGTATCTTTACTGATCTGTTTACTGACTTAATCGTTGTTGTTTTTGCTAAGATAGATGAATATTTCAACTCAGCGGGAAATAAGTTTGGGGGTGGGGGGTGGGGGGTCAGAGTCAGTGGGCATATCAAAAATGTCCCTGTATTCCAATTTTAAGGTTACACTTGAAGACTTGTAGCACTCTCTCAGGTTACTATAACCAAGGTGACATATGTTTACGACATTCCCTCGACCAGGGTTCTTCAAGCCTGCCTCTATGTAAATGTCAACAAGTGTTTATTGATAAATATATGTCTACATTTCCTTTTAAGATTTTTATTTAAGTTTCTTCCTTTCCAAAAGGTGCACCTCCGTGGTCGAGGGATTAACGACGCTGCGTTTGAAACCTTCTCGCCTCTCACGGCTAAGAGCTCGACTTGTAATTGAGAGTGTCGATTCTTAAGGATGGCGGTAATTGAGAAAGTTTCGATTCTTACGGATGACGGAGGTCTACAGTAGATCTACTTGCTCTTCCCAAAAGTGGGTGATCTACCTCCACCACAAAAAAATCAACCATCATATATAACCTGACATGTGTTGAAAATGACGTAAAACATCATTCAAACAAATCCTTTCCAAAAAATTAAAATGATTATTGTTGATAATTTTATATACTATATCGTCCTTACCCGACTATATGTACAGTGCAGTATATTCAGGTTATTGCCAGGTATGTTTTGTTTTATTTAATAATTGTGAAATGTTGTCTTTCGTTTGATATTTTTAAATGTTGGAATACTTACTTTGTACACTGATGTATATAGTTACAAGTTATACTATATATAACTTGTAACTATATACATATATATAGTATACGTCATAATTCCAGGCTGTTTCCTCCAAATAATTAGAATATCAAAACCTGCAAAGAACGTAATCGCAATCTTTATTACGTACACAGAACAGCATAAACCACATTAACAAAAGGAAAATAAGTTTTGGTATACCAAGTTGCGCATATGCATATGGACATGAACAATGATTGACAAACATTATTAACTCACACACAACTTCAATTGTGAGAAAGGCTACAAGTAACTTAAGTGAACATAATTGCGACAACACGTAATAGAGAAACAGGGATTGTGGGGCAGGGCTGGGGTTGGGGATAAAAGTATATCACATTTGAATAGCTTTCCTGTTCTCCTTCTCTTTTTTCATGTTTTCCTTCTCCTCCTTCGCTTTAAGCCAAGCCTTATCAACTTTCTTTTTTCGGTTTCTTGTTGCTTAATTTCCTTTTCTTCCTTTGCTCTTTTTTTTCTAGGTAGGCCAAATCAGACGATATGACAAAAGACTGGCCAACGGTTTTACGCTTCTGTTTTATATGCTTTTTCGGCTGAAGTGGCATCCTCAGCAAATCATTACTGGAACTACTGGAACTATCATGACAAGATGGTCCTGCTTTTTTGTCTTTATATGCTTTCCAAGTGAAATAGAGTGAATCATCAAGATCCATTCCTGAAAGTAAACCAATAACGACACACTGCAATTAGAAACACTAAGCCACTCTAGCTATCGTAAAGGGACTGAAAATAACTATGGACGTACAACTAAATTGAAACGAATTATATGCTTTGCTTTCAAATTTAAAATATATTGGCACCACAATGGGTAATTGCTACTTTCGGTGTGATAATCATGTTATTGTTTTGATAACTCAGGAAGTTTAATGTTCAATAACTGTATACCAGATAAGATTAATATTGTTTACAGATGTCATTTTAATTCAAGAAAGAATATACTTCATTCAAACAAACTTGACTTCTAAAAAGAGAATGTGGATCGAAAGTTTGAACATATAATTAAAGAACATAGATTCGATCTAATCTCGATAACTAACGGACTTTAGTTTTAAATTAAACATGGAATCGTAATTATTTATATTCTACAACAAAACGTTTAGGTTTCATTAAATGAATGAGCTTGACACAGTGGTAGAGTGTCGGCCTCTCAATCGAGAGTTGACTGGTCGTTGGTTCGATTCTCGACATGGCCATGTTATTTTTATTGTTCTGCAATCGATGTAAAATAAGTTTTAACTGAATACATTTGATACTAAACCTTGGTCATATGCTACTCTATATGTTCTCTTCATCTCTTCTGTTAATGCTGACTCCACAACGTGCAGAGCCATGTCTGCCGTACACTCAGAAGTGGTCGTAGACCCGTTATTGACATTTTCGTCAGAGGTCGTAACACCTGAAATACCAACATCTTATGACACACCGGAGAGTAATTCAGTACCAGCAACAGCTAGAAATATATCAGCAGGATCTTCAATACCGGTCTCGGACCTCTCCGGTATGATGCAGAGATTCCCATGTTCGTCCACTCGTACTGGCAAATCTACAACTGACTCGTGATTTCCTTGGGGAACTACATCTATCGTTACCACTGTTGTTGACTGCGACGCGTCCGTGCTGGCTGTAGCCGAAACAACAGGTTCATCGGTGTCGACATACAATTTAGCTGGGTTGTATGCCTCGTTTGGAATTACGCCCTTGATTATATTGGCATATTCCAGTTGCCTGAAACCCACTTGCTATGTTTGCCATCGTCATGGATGCGTTCCAAGCCTTTGAAAGCATTCTAAAGAACTGTTGGTGACCAACAGTTACACCCGTGTCAGACATAAACTCTTGTATGGATCTGTTCCAGTTTGACTTGAATGACTTAAAAACCGTCCTATCAAATGGTCGCGTACAGTTACTCGTCTTACTTGGTAACTCAATCAGAACAATGTTTTCTTCCCTAGCCAACTCCAAAAACTCAATGTGGTGATGAGACTCATGGCCATCCATAATCAACAATTGAGGTCGTTCAGGTCCTATGTTAGAAAGAAAGATGTCCGAAAACCAAAGTTGACCAATGCCGGCCTTTGTCCATCCGCTATCTGACACACTGAGATTGGTACCTGTAGGCGCGTTCTCGACATCATATCCTTTTAAAACACGGTCTGTCTTACCGGGGATGATAACATCAGGTGGAATAACAGTCCCACTTGCGTTGCCACACGCAATTACCGTTACCAACTCCCGCGTGTTAGAGACTTTTGAGTGCACGTACTTCGCACCTTTCTTTGCTATTACCTTTGTCGGTCTATGAGCTAGACACAGACCAGTCTCGTCCATATTCCAATTACGCTTCGGTTTATGAAATAACTGATTGTCCTCTAGCACACCTTTAAGCGCTGCGAAGTATTTACACAGTCGTTCTCTATTCATGGCCATGTGCCTACCTGACGATGTTGCCTCTGGCGATCTCAAGCAAAAGTCGGGATGCCGCTGCTTCAGACCTCGCCACCATTTGTCCGTGGCCACGTTCCCCGAAAGCACTACACCATGCTGAGCTGAGAACTTCCCTGCACATCTTAGAAATGTGTGTTTGGTAAATCCTATACCTAAATCGGCTCTTTTGAGCACATGCCGAATGAGCTCTGCTTCATTGTCCATGGATAGCATGGGTTTGCGTCCCCATCTAGCACCTTCATCCACTCTTCCCGAATTCCTATCACTTAGCGAAGACGGCGGAACACCATATTTCCTTGCAGCTTCCCTCAGTGACGCCTGCCCGGATCGCACCTCGGCAAGGGCCATTGACATGGCCTCGCTGGTATATCCTTTTTTAGGAGGACACATTTTGTGGAAGGACTTTGTTAGTCTGCAAAAAGAAAGAAAGGAAAGGGTGAAATATAGGGAGAGAGAAAACGATGCGAAATGTAGGCAATGCATTGGCAACATAACATATTTTAATCAAGCTTATTAACAGTGAAACTTTTATTAAAAGATCGTCCAAGAGAGAGGTCCAAATGTCTCTTAATACAAAATACAATAATAAAAGAAAACAGATGACATACAATTTACTAAGAGTGGCCTCATATTCATGGATTACATGACATATATTCCAATCTTGATACACATATTCTGTGTATCAGTGGGATCGAAACAATGATCAAGGCACTTCATGTATACATGTTTATATACAATAACTCTATTCTTTACAAAAGTCATCATCAGTTATTATATTTGCCATTTCTACAATTATTTCCAACTCATCTGTATTAAGAGTCCTTGCGATATATCTCCTAAGATACACAATACTCTTAATCCCGCCAAATACATCTTCCCGGTCAACACAGAGTATCATTTGTTTCACATTTGCATCAGGCATGACTAATTTTCGAAGACTAATGTACATTTGGGCTATGAGTGGATGATCGAACATCCATTCTTCTCTGAATATGGTGTCTAATTCCATTTGTGCAATCAGGGTTGAAGTCCCGTCAAGACTCCTGTTTCCCGCTTAAGTAATAGTGACAGTATGTTGAGGGATGCCATTCTAATACAATATAACAGCCTATTGACTCACAAATAAAGCAATACATATAAAGAGTCAAATAAATAATAATATTGGATATTTGATATATTCTCTACGCAAGAGGTTCGCTGTTATTGGAGGATAAAATTAATGATCATGTGTTCGCCCTTAAGTCGGACAGAGTGTACGAGTCATGGGCGAATTGCCGTTGAATTTTTAATTTTTATTTTTTGAATGTTTTGTCGTGATAAAAATCATTATACAGCACGTTTTAAATACACACTTTAAATTAAAAACGCGATTTAACGTCTTTTGAATAGACACTTATACTAATACTTACGCAGGAAGACTGGTTCTCCGACTGACTTTTAAAACCTTAGATTTAAAATTTGCCGCTAAAAGCACGTCGTGACCTCTAGGGTTTTAGCAAACAAAAAGGAAGTAGAATGACGTCATCAACATGGGTAAGGTTTACATTTATTGTAGACTCTATCTATAGGGGGCTATACACATATAGCAGCTTAATACCCCAGGTTTAGCTAGTTTATTTTGGCAGTAAAGTTGTCCGACATTAGGGACGTGTACGACTTCAGGGCGAATGTAAATTAAATTAATTTCAGTTGAACCGATGAGCCAAATCACACATTTCCAAATAGATATAGACCTAGATTTTTTACGTTTTCTAAAAAAAGAATGTTTCTAGTGGCGTAGTCTAGCTGCTTTTAGGCACTGCAAACCCCGACATAAAACCTTTTTCCTGATAGGCTATGCTCTTTTTATCCCCAAAAGTGTCTCCCAAAACTCGTCAGAGTGCACCATTTTACCAGCGGAAAAATGTTTAAATATCGGTTATTCTTATTGATTAAGCTTTCTAAAATAATATGTCATACTGTACACATAATCAAGCGTTACGATTGTAATGATAAGATAAAGTGTTTACCTTCACTGAGTATCTGTTTAAATCCGCTGTTATTTACATTCGTTGTGACGTTATGGTTTAAAAAGGTGACGTCATGTAACGTTCGTTACGTCATCGTAAACAGGAAAGAAATCAGGGGCGCAGCCAGGTGGAAGGTCGGAAGCCGGTACCGTTCCATTTCCCCCCCTAATAAAGTGTTATTAAAGGTAAAACAAAAGCAATTCTATAGAAAGCAATCGCCAATACTCGTAACGATCATGTGACCGGTTATTGGCCCGGTCACCTGACCGGGCCAATAACGGTCAGGTGACCGGGCCAATATGGATATGCATTTTCGGCCCGGTCACATGACCTCAATTTGGCGTATCGGACCGCATTTCGAATACGGCTCATTTCTCGAGAGCTTTATTGTAGGGTAATTTTGTGCATATTGCGGGCCAAAAATGCGTATACATAATATTATTAATATATGTAATCCCATTTTGATGTGTTCACGCACTTCTGACGCGTAAACTTGTGTAGACTTAGATCTAAACGACTTTTTTCCGAAATTTGGTTTAAAATGAATGCCATTGATTTTGAAATTGTCTAATTTAAAAAATGAATGGTCACAAGTGGTTATTTTATCCACGGATTGTTCTATATAACTGAGTTTATTATAAAGTTGTTAAACTATATGTATGGTCCGTGTATTATGCCTTATTTATTTCTTTATTTTGCTTTTATCTACCTATCATCTATTTTATTTCATCTTCTTTGCATTACTAGTCAAGTCATTTCCGCAGAGTACAACGTACACATGTAGATGTATCGCCAAAAATATGGCGCGAAAACAGGATGACAAACAGACGACAAACGATACGAGTGACACATCGTATACAATCGTAACTAATCGGTAATTTCCGTATCACTCCGCTGAACGAATCGTAAAGAACATTCGGTTATTTCCGTGATATGACATTTTTTAACCCTTTATTTCATACGTGTGATAAAGCTTTATTGCTGCTACATTCTCCATGTTCGAGCCCCGAAACTGTCGAACAAGAAATGTGGCTTTCACAGAACACAGTCAATGAAAAACACGCATACAAAACAAAACACAAATTACAAAAAAAAGAAAGAAGCCTCGTACGTCGGATGGGGACGTGTGTGTGTGTATTTCTAAGGATTATAGTCCGTCCGCCTACGACAGGCGTCTTACCCTACGATTATAGGCACAATGGAGTCGGATGGGGACGTAAACTGGGCGGTCCCTTATAATATTGCATATTGTGTATTGGTTTTCAAGAGTAGGTCAGGTTCCCCGATTCCTACGTATCACTTCCTTCTCTCTTGGGGCGGGTCTTGATGAGCCAGTAAACAACAATCACTTCATTCAGTTCAGGTTCTTTTAAAGTACATATTGAATAACTTCACACACACAATTAAAGGTACATCACCAACAAAAATTGAGGTAAATATTCATATTGATCAACGAGGGACAGGTTAAGGCAGTTCATACACCCAATGTATGGTAGTCTTTGTCATTGTCGCAATGACCCCGTCATTGGCAATATAATTTCGATCTTGTTTAGGTAACTGTCATTCTATTTGTACTATTTATACATGCACACAACAGAAATGATGCAAACTAACACTCCAAAACCTAGGTTATGAATATAACAAGAATGCGAAGAATATCCCAACATATGTTAATAAGGTGCTATTGTAAGATGTGTACCAATTTATGTGGATGGGGTAATTCAAAATGGTGTTAAAGTTGCTATTAAAAAACATGAAAATTAAAAATTAAAAAATCTAATTGAATCTTTTGTTTGCAAGGTTAACTTTTACTTCTTTATGACTGTATACTACATAATCAAAATGTCGCCCCGACTACAAATCAGTAGTGTTATTATTTACTAGTCCTTTACGACCATCAAGCCCATTCTGTGTTGCTTTAAAGTAGACTATCGCATAAGCCGGAACTAGGTGGCATGTGAGATGTTGTATCTTATAATTACATCTCATGAACATATTCAATAAAACCGAGTATGCTATTTTTCTCTCTTATTCGTGTTTGTTGTTATTGACATTCACACTAGTGCTTGTTTAGTGCTGATTGGCGGCCGTAAAAAGTCGCCCGACTACAAATCAGTAGTGTTATTATTTACTGGTCCTTTGGAATCATCAAGCCAATTTCGTGTTGCTTTAAAGTAGAATATCGATTAAGCCGGTGCTTGGAGGTGTGCGTAGTGTTGCATCTTATAATTACCTCTCATGAACTGACTCAGTAACTGAGTCTGCTACTTTTCTCTCTTGTTTGCGTTTTTGCTTCCAAGGGATCACCTTTTCAGTATTTATTAATCGGCAATTATTTTGAGAAAAGTTTTACTCGTTCCGTTCCATTTGTATCCACGTTTAAAGCTTGCTTAACTAATATATGCAAGAATATTTCACTAATCTATCAAAACAATCCCTAATTCATAAGCTACTATTGAAATCATCGTAGAAAGTTTGTGAATTACTGACTCTTACATTACTATATATATAATGTAAAACATATTGACTAAACTAAATGCATACAAAATGTGTCAATAGTGGGTGGGGTAATTTGACTTCCAATTGTAAGCACATTAGTGATTTTAAGCAGAATGCATTGCTGAAACAAAGCGTATTTATTCTGTATTAAAATAATATGAATTATAAACTTAAATGCATATTTTAAAGTACTTTACAATTATCAAATAAACATAATGTGAAAAACATGAACATCCAAAATTCGATGATACACCTGCTCAAGGCCTATGTTGGGCAGTTATGAAGAAATTGTATTATCTGTGCGAACGCAAATGGTAGAAAATTAAGAGCACAGCATTATGATTTAGTAACCTTCTTTAACGTCATTTACCGAACCTTTTATAACCATGGCCCATAACACTGCAGCAACCATAGATGCGTCCAGCGATATATCGTATGAGGGCGACACGTTTTGTAAAAATAATTAATATGTGCACTGAATTACATGTTAAATATTTAAGACAAATATGACTTGAAGTCGTGTCATAAAACAGGTCTAAATATCGAAATAACTTGCCACGAAGTGTGTCTAGAGACGAAACTAGATAATGTGTCATAGGGGCTCGAAAACCCTGATTTTCAGTTGCTTACATATGGAGTAACTAAATTGTTTAGCATTAACGAAGTGAGTCGATGTAAATATTTGATTACACAATGTAGAAGGGTATATTATGGTGGCATATTTCTGCCACGAGATAGTTAGATAATTATCATGATTATTTCGAGATAGTAGAATTTACTTTTTCGAGATAATATGAATTTTCGCGAAAATCTTATAAAATTTGTAAGATAAATTTCTTTAAGTTATCATGTTAAATGCCACGCTAAAGCCCACTTCTGCCATCATTATTCTGGTTTCTAGAGAATTATCACAATACCCGTATCATGCTTTATTCGAGATAATAATTGTATTTTCACGAAAATCTCTCAGTTATCTTGTTAATGTCGCGATACTACTGATCATGATAGTTCTGGTTTCGCGATAAATAATGTTATTGTGTTAACTATAAATATTCCCGAAAGGCAGTAACGTAAATTTTCAAGATAATTAGTCAGAATTGATACGAAAACAAAATTTCAAATGTTTAAGCTCATTCTTACGGCGTTAACTATTGCGCTAACGTGATGACAGAAGTGGGCAGTATCGCAGCAAGTTTTGTTAGAGAAAGTGGTTGAAATTTAAAGAGAAAATGTAACATTATCGCGAAAAATACACGATAAATTATCTAGCTATCTCGTGGCAGAAATATGCCACCAAAGTATATGAAGTTAAACGTATGTTCCATCTAGGTCCAATTAAGAGGTCGATTGAAAACAAATAGTTTGACTGATAAATGTGAATGCCAGTAATTGACATGTAACACAGTATTGTAACACAGTAATGTAACATATGTAAGATAATGTACTTACTTAGAAATCATTTGCCTCGCCTCTTTTATAACCTAGGTTCAAAGCAATGTTGCCTAGACGCAAACGACAGCGATGGCCGTTCACCCCACAGCTGTATCTTTTAATGCGGACCAATATAGTTTTTTTAATACATTCGTACATTAAATGGACTGAATGCGGATATAAATGTCAATCAGAGGCAACACAGACAAGATAAAATGTGTGAATATATTAACCTGGAAGAATCATGTTAACATATCCAACTGTATAAGTATGTTTAAGTTCATTGCTCTCCTTCAGTCAAACAAAACAGATGTTACCAATTTTAGCAAATACATCTCAGAAGCATTCTCTTTAAGACGTACCATGATAAATAACTTATAGTCTCGTTCATCCTCACTATAATACAATTGTTCTATTGTACCGTATTAGATATTAGATTTTGATTCCTATATAGATATTATTTTTTTCCATGTTATATCTCTTTTTTTCATATTAATTCATAAATTAATGAACCTGTACTAATCTTGTTATTGTGGTCAAATTATATTTGTAAAATGTATGTTTATATGATGAAAAACTATGTAATAGTTTAAGTCAATAACATTTCTTCTTCTTCTTCTTCTTCTTCTTCTTCTTCTTCTTCTTCTTCTTTTAATTAGGCATCATACTGCAGTGTTTCTCCCATACGGATATGCTTTGTACAGCTTGCATTCCGTCATCCAACACCATTGTCTGTTTGCTTTTATCCCTGCCAGAGTAAAATGGACAGTACATTTATATATGCATATTTGATATATTTAAACACGCCTACTAGACTCCGCAACCGCCTCCAAAAAGAGGTGATAATACCGCCTCTTACTCTCCGACACCGCCTCTTCATAAAAAAAGACCATACTTCTTTTCAATTTACATTTGAATTGTTTTCATTGAACGATGAAAGCTAGGAGATTTCAAAGTCATAGAACTCATTCGTGGCTGATTTCTCATAAAACAGCAGAAAAATGGAGTAAAAACCATGTCCAGTTGAGAAAATTACACTCGTCGATTGACTTATGACAATTCTTCAGACCACATTGCTCAATATATTTCGAAACCAACACATGAAACATTAAGGGAAAACATTCATACATCGTACCACATTCCCCGATTTTTGAAAAAGATCGAGTTAGGACCGAAAAAAAAAAAGAAAATATTAAATTCACACTTTATCCGTTGCTGCTTCAATTTACTCTCCGCAACCGCAGCGGAAGTGTCTCCGAAACGTTGTATTATCACCTCTTTTTGGAGGCGGTTGCGGAGTCTAGTAGGCGTGTTAAAGTTCAAGCTTAGTCTTGTTTGAGAAGTTTTAACACAATGTTTTTTATATGTTTAAATGACAAAGCGTAATCTACGGTCAGTGGAATTACGTGTAGTTTATTGAGAACAATATAAGTAAATTATGTATGGACATTTCGATTTCGAGATAATGAAAGGCGATTGAGGACAGTTTTACTAAAATTGTATTTGTTGTTTATGATTGTTTTATCATTTCATGTGAAAATATCCCATCCACTTTGTATATATTACAAAAAAAACAAGAACATAGTTTAAACTTACGGATTTATTTCGAGTAAAGAAATGAAATGAAATGAGATTTTTTTATACATGCCTCAAACAGGGAGCGAACCCTTACGGCACCATACGGCAATGGGTTTGCTTTAAACAAATATCTTCAGTATGGTTTTAGAATTAAGCGTCCTTTGATTTTCCCGAAATTGTATCGTAATTTGTATACTATGCGCAAGCTTTACCGCACTCCTATAATTAATACTCAAAACACAGAATGGCGAAAACATTGGAAAGGATTGATTGATTGAATTGGATTTTATAGTCACACCAACAGCTAAGGTCATATGGCGACTTTCCAGCTTCCATTGGTGGAGGAAGACCCCAGGTACATTGGAAAGGAATGAATGGGTTCAAATGTTTCGCACTTGAAAGATTTGTTGGAAATAACGTGTTGCATGGAAAGCAGTAGCAGTGAATATTTGTATTTGAATGTATACTGGTGAAAAGAACTGTGTAATAATATTGATATTGCACTCGGGTTGTTTGCACGTCAGAGGTAAGTTATCTACCTTCATTATTTTGAGCTATTATGTCACCAGATGTTTCTGAATGGGCTGGAATACAGTAGAACTTCGACACAATTATCGCATTTAAAATTGCATCAATCTAATGGCTCGTGAGATGGCAGTTTCCTTTAAAATTAGAGCTTATGCCGAATCTGCATTCAAATAGCTATTGTAACCCTGAGCCTCCCATCAGATTACCAATGTTGCAAAAGGTTCCCCTAGTCTTAGCACATTATTTTTAAGTTGCATTATTGCTGAATTTCTACTGCTTTCCAGCACAAAGATTAATCAAACGTCATTTCTGTGTACTATTGTATTTGCGCGATTGACCAAACGCAAATGTCATTTACTGACAGTATCAAGACACACTTCACTATACTTAATGTCAGTCATGGGCATGGAAATGGCTGACGATTTAACAGGATGCCGGCTATTCTGTACAATTTGCATAAAGTCATTCCATGAAGGTCTTCAAGGCTTGAATAACCAAGAGGTCTCCCCCAGTATATTAGAATTCATCGTCCTATTGATTAGAAGGAAGTTGTTTAAATATTTAGGCTGGCTTGCATTTGCTCCTACGCATAACATTCTAAATTTGTTTTTTTCTCAATAGCAGTCACTTCACTGGCTGCGAGACTTACTCTGGGTACTGGTTTGCATTTAACATTGCCTGGTGTAACAGTGTAACAGTGTAACAGTTGCAATTATGCCCATTCTTTGAAATGTTTTTAGGCCATCTAAAGTGCAAATAGTGTAGACCGCAATATCTTCAGCATACCGAAGACACGTCCCGTTTATATCCCTTCCATATCAACACCTTGGTGAACCGCCGCATTTCGCTCAAATGTCTGTACTCCGGAGTACGCAGCCGAATCTCCAAGTTAAAGAGCTGCCGAACATCCAAGGTTAAATAGTGAATCAATAACAAAATTGGATCAAAGATGCCTATCAATTTGAAATTGAAGTACAACTTCTAAAGGTGCAGTAATCGAATCCATACACATTGTATGACTGCCTGGCCAGTCGATACATCATCAGGTGGAGTAATCGAACGTATCCCAACACAGTGTATTACTGCCTGTCTAGTCGATACATCACCAGATGGAGTAATTGAACGTGTCTGAGCACAGTGTATGACTGTCTGGCCAGTCGATACATCAGCAGGTGTGATAATCGAACGTGTATGACTGCCTGGCCAGTAGCGAACGTGTCCATACACATTGTATGACTGTCTGTTAGTCGATAAATCATCAAGAGGAGTTATCGAGCGTGTCCGAACACATTGTATGACTGCCTGGCCAGTAGCGAACGTGTCCATACACATTGTATGACTGTCTGCTAGTCGATACATCATCAGGTGGAGTAATCGAACGTGTCCGAACACATTCTATGGCTTACAGGCCAGTCGATTGCCTGGCCGGTCGATACATCATCAGGTGGAGTAATCGAACGTGTCAGAACACATTGTATGACTGCCTGGCCGGTCGATACATCATCAGGTGGAGCAATCGAACGTGTCCGAACACATTGTATGATTGCCTGTCTAGTTGATACATCATCACGTGGAGTAATCTAACGCGTCCGAACACATTGTATGACTGCCTGGCCATTCGATACATCATAAGGTGGAGTAATCGAACGTGTCCGAATACATTGTTTGACTGCCTGTCTAGTTGCTACATCATCAGTAGGAGTAATCGAACGTGTCCGAACACATTGTATGACTTCCTGGCCAGTCGATACATCATCAGGTGGTAATCGAACGTGTCCGAACACATTGTATGACTTCCTGGCCAGTCGATACATCATCAGGTGGAGTAATCTAACGTGTCCGAATACGTTGTATGACTTCCTGGCCAGTCGATACATCATCAGGTGGAGTAATCGAACGTGTCCGAACACATTGTATGACTGCCTGGCCAGTCGATACATCATCAGGTGGAGTAATCGAACGTGTCCGAACACATTGTTTGACTGCCTGACCATTCGATACATCATAAGGTGGAGTAATCGAACGTGTCCGAACACATTTTATGACTTCCTGGCCAGTCGATACATCATCAGGTGGTAATCGAACGTGTCCGAACACATTGTATGACTTCCTGGCCAGTCGATACATCATCAGGTGGAGTAATCGAACGTGTCCGAATACGTTGTATGACTGCCTGGCCAGTCATGCATCATCAGGTGGAGTAATCGAACGTGTCCGAACACATTGTATGACAATCTGGCCAGTCGATACATCATCGGGTGGAGTAATCGACCGCGTCCGAACACACTGTATGACTGCCTGGCTAGTCGATACATCATCATAAGGTGGAGTAATCGAGCGTGTCCGAACATCCTGTATGCCAGCCTGGCTAGTCGATACATCATCAGGTGGAGTAATCGAACGTGTCCGAACACATTGTATGACTGCCTGGCCAGTCGATACATTATCAGGTGGAGTAATCGGACGTGTCAGAACACATTGTATGACTGCCTTGCCAGTCGATACATCATCAGGTGGAGTAATCGAACGTGTCCGAACACATATTATGACTGCCTGGCTAGTCGAGACATCATCAGGTAGAGTAATCGACCGTGTCCGAACACATTGTATGACTACCTGGCCAGTAGAGGTGTCCGAATACATTGTTTGACTGTCTGGCCAGTCGATACATCATCAGGTGGAGTAATCGAACGTGTCCGAATACGTTGTATGACTGCCTGGCCAGTCATGCATCATCAGGTGGAGTAATCGAACGTGTCCGAACACATTGTATGACAATCTGGCCAGTCGATACATCATCGGGTGGAGTAATCGACCGCGTCCGAACAAACTGTATGACTGCCTGGCCAGTCGATACATCATCATCAGGTGGAGTAATCGAGCGTGTCCGAACACCCTGTATGACAGCCTGGCCAGTCGATACATCATCGGGTGGAGTAATCGAACGTGTCCGAACACATTGTATGACTTCCTGGCCAGTCGATACATCATCAGGTGGAGTTATCGAACGTGTCCGAATACGTTGTATGACTGCCTGGCCAGTCATACATCATCAGGTGGAGTAATCGAAAGTGTCCGAACACATTGTATGACAGTCTGGCTAGTCGATACATCATCAGGTGGAGTAATCGACCGCGTCCGAACACACTGTATGACTGCCTGGCTAGTCGATACATCATCATCAGGTGGAGTAATCGAGCGTGTCCGAACACCCTGTATGACAGCCTGGCTAGTCGATACATCATCAGGAGAAGTAATCGAACGTGTCCGAACACATTGTATGACTGCCTTGCCAGTCGATACATCATCAGGTGGAGTAATCGAACGTGTCCGAACACATATTATGACTGCCTGGCTAGTCGAGACATCATCAGGTAGAGTAATCGACCGTGTCCGAACACATTGTATGACTACCTGGCCAGTGGAGGTGTCCGAATACATTGTTTGACTGTCTGGCCAGTCGATACATCATCAGGTGGAGTAATCGAACGTGTCAGAACACATTGTATGACTGCCTTGCCAGTCGATACATCATCAGGTGGAGTAATCGAACGTGTCCGAACACATATTATGACTGCCTGGCTAGTCGAGACATCATCAGGTAGAGTAATCGACCGTGTCCGAACACATTGTATGACTACCTGGCCAGTGGAGGTGTCCGAATACATTGTTTGACTGTCTGGCCAGTCGATACATCATCAGGTGGAGTAATCGAACGTGTCAGAACACATTGTATGACTGCCTTGCCAGTCGATACATCATCAGGTGGAGTAATCGAACGTGTCCGAATACGTTGTATGACTGCCTGGCCAGTCATGCATCATCAGGTGGAGTAATTGAACGTGTCCGAACACATTGTATGACAATCTGGCCAGTCGATACATCATCGGGTGGAGTAATCGACCGCGTCCGAACACACTGTATGACTGCCTGGCTAGTCGATACATCATCATAAGGTGGAGTAATCGAGCGTGTCCGAACATCCTGTATGCCAGCCTGGCTAGTCGATACATCATCAGGTGGAGTAATCGAACGTGTCCGAACACATTGTATGACTGCCTGGCCAGTCGATACATTATCAGGTGGAGTAATCGGACGTGTCAGAACACATTGTATGACTGCCTTGCCAGTCGATACATCATCAGGTGGAGTAATCGAACGTGTCCGAACACATATTATGACTGCCTGGCTAGTCGAGACATCATCAGGTAGAGTAATCGACCGTGTCCGAACACATTGTATGACTACCTGGCCAGTAGAGGTGTCCGAATACATTGTTTGACTGTCTGGCCAGTCGATACATCATCAGGTGGAGTAATCGAACGTGTCCGAATACGTTGTATGACTGCCTGGCCAGTCATGCATCATCAGGTGGAGTAATCGAACGTGTCCGAACACATTGTATGACAATCTGGCCAGTCGATACATCATCGGGTGGAGTAATCGACCGCGTCCGAACAAACTGTATGACTGCCTGGCCAGTCGATACATCATCATCAGGTGGAGTAATCGAGCGTGTCCGAACACCCTGTATGACAGCCTGGCCAGTCGATACATCATCGGGTGGAGTAATCGAACGTGTCCGAACACATTGTATGACTTCCTGGCCAGTCGATACATCATCAGGTGGAGTTATCGAACGTGTCCGAATACGTTGTATGACTGCCTGGCCAGTCATACATCATCAGGTGGAGTAATCGAAAGTGTCCGAACACATTGTATGACAGTCTGGCTAGTCGATACATCATCAGGTGGAGTAATCGACCGCGTCCGAACACACTGTATGACTGCCTGGCTAGTCGATACATCATCATCAGGTGGAGTAATCGAGCGTGTCCGAACACCCTGTATGACAGCCTGGCTAGTCGATACATCATCAGGAGGAGTAATCGAACGTGTCCGAACACATTGTATGACTGCCTTGCCAGTCGATACATCATCAGGTGGAGTAATCGAACGTGTCCGAACACATATTATGACTGCCTGGCTAGTCGAGACATCATCAGGTAGAGTAATCGACCGTGTCCGAACACATTGTATGACTACCTGGCCAGTGGAGGTGTCCGAATACATTGTTTGACTGTCTGGCCAGTCGATATATCATCAGGTGGAGTAATCGAACGTGTCAGAACACATTGTATGACTGCCTTGCCAGTCGATACAATCATCAGGTGGAGTAATCGAACGTGTCCGAACACATATTATGACTGCCTTGCCAGTCGATACATCATCAGGTGGAGTAATCGAACGTGTCCGAACACATATTATGACTGCCTGGCTAGTCGATACATCATCAGGTGGAGTAATCGAACGTGTCAGAACACACTGTATGACTGCCTGGCCAGTCGATACATTATCAGGTGGAGTAATCGAACGTGTCAGAACACATTGTATGACTGCCTTGCCAGTCGATACATCATCAGGTGGAGTAATCGAACGTGTCCGAACACATATTATGACTGCCTGGCTAGTCGAGACATCATCAGGTAGAGTAATCGACCGTGTCCGAACACATTGTATGACTACCTGGCCAGTGGAGGTGTCCGAATACATTGTTTGACTGTCTGGCCAGTCGATACATCATCAGGTGCAGTAATCGAACGTGTCCCGAACACATTGATGACTGCCTGGCCAGTCGATACATCATCAGATGCAGTAATCGAACGTGTCCGAACACATTGTATGACAGTCTGGCCAATCGATACATCATCAGGTGCAGTAATCGAACGTACCGAACACATTGTATGACTGCCTGTCCAGACGATACATCATCAGGTGGAGTAATCGAACGTGTCCGAACACATTGTTTGCTTGTCTGGCCAGTCGATACATCATCAGGTGCAGTAATCGAACGTATCCGAACATATTGTATGACTGCCTGGCCAGATGATACATCATCAGGTGAAGTAATCGAACGTGTCCGAACACATTGTTTGCCTGCCTGGCCAGTCGATACATCATCACGTGACCAAACACATTGTATGACTTCCTGGCCAGTCGATACATCATCATGTGTCCGAACACATTGTATGACTACCTGGCCAGTCGATACATCATCATGTGTCCGAACACATTGTATGACTACCTGGCCAGTCGATATATCATCATGTGTCCGAACACATTGTATGACTACCTGGCCAGTCGATACATCATCCACGTCTTTCCCCGAAAATAAAGATGTGATAAAGATTTTAAATGTTGGAAAATATATTCCGAATTGCGGGTTGTGTTGACGATATTTCATCAAAATCTTGGTAGATCTTACAAGTAGCTTCCGAACTTGTATTCCTTTCTTACCAGAAACGTCGCGGTGTCAATAAGCTATAGCTTTTCAAACTCTGAATCGGCCTTTATTTTTGGCTCACAGAAGAAATTAAGCGGAAGCGAAGAAACAATACGACTTTAATTCTGTTATAATTATTCTGTCTTATAAGTGGCCTTAAAGATATTTCTGCATTTTTCTTTGAATCTACACTCGCATATCCTAGACATTCTTCCATTTTAAGTATTAAATCATTGACAGATAATATATTTGGTCCTCGTCGTTTTCTTCGAAGAACGTGACTGCACGAAGAAAAGCATTATCCGTCACCTTGGAAGATCGGCTGCCACGTTTAACTGCACCGGAACCAGAGTTGACTGTTGAATCGTGTTTGACGTCATCTTCAGCACATCTTTGGCTATACATGACGGTCCATTAGTTCGTGGTGGAGGCAGACCACCCACTGTTTCTTGGCTAGAATCAATACTGGTTACCTCCAGACATCTGTAATAATCGACTCTTTCTCACTTACAAGTCGAGTTCCCAGTGTTTCACGTTGAGATACTAGTGGGATTCGAACACGTAGTTGAGAAGCGAGAATGTCTCAAACGCAGCATCTTTCCCATTCCGGTCATGGAGACGCTACCGGAACAAGAAGCTACTTCGGAAACCGGTCGAGGGTTTCCTTTGTATGTACGTAACGTTTAATGGCTGCGCACATGCAAGGCGTACACGTATTACGTACATTTATTTAATGCATCATATGTTGCGTTCTTGTGTTGCTTTCTTGTTGATCAATCAATGTGATGCCATTGCTGCGTACATGATTGCGAACATATGATGCAAGGAACATTGCGAACAGGCCTTATGCAACGGATACTTGCTTTTCTACGCTTGTACGCAACGTATGTGCGTATAACGCAACATATGTGTCAACTTAAACAGTGATAATCTGTGCTCCTTATAACCGGTCATCACGTTTTGTTAGAGTTGTCAGAGTTCGAAATTCCTGAGTTTGCCTTTAAACAACCTACTTGTCTCTAAAATGTATTGTAAGAAAACACAATAGGAACTAATTACAGCGTTTGTTTAGGCATCCAACAAATGTGTATTCTGCTTCTTTATGTTTGACTGCCCGAGTCAAATATAGACATTATGTTTATTTTGTATTAAAGGGCGAACACATGGAAATCTTTATTTCTTAAACTCGCAACTTCGCGTTAGTTTTTCTCAAAATTTACGTATTTGTAAATCATTTTCTTAAAATGAATAGTACAAGGCAAATTGCCTTTACATGATTATATTGCAGCAATAATATATTTAGGGATAACCTAGAAATACAGGTGGGGTTAGGTGTGGGTGTGTGTGTGTGTGTGTGGGGGGGGGGGGGGGGGGGGGGGGGGCCTTACATGTTAATTAAGCGCAATACGGGATTATAATCTAGGTTCTAATTTTGATTTCAAGTGTCGGGTGTCCCTTTAAAAGTCCAGTGTCGCATTCGTGAAAACTACTTCAATCACATCATTCATTCGGATCGTTTTTCACAGAAGTCATCGAGAAGTTGCGAATGGTTCAAATCGATGATTCATAGCGACTTAGTGTTGTTTAGTCAGCAGTTGTTAAGTGATAACATTGCGGCTTTCTTCATACATCTAGATCTTCTTCGATCCGTTTCGGAACATAACGTTATTACGGGACGGCTAATCGCGGACGGAGTCAGCTATCATCCCAAACGAGGTATTCTATTGGTTATGTATTTTGCTCACAAAGCATCTCCCTTATCAGTATTTATATACAGCTAAACGAAATTATTTACAGAAGGGCGATGGTGATAAGTGATTGTCCGTAATGAATGGTGAGCAGACGCTCAAGTTATCAATATCTGTTATTCCGTCACATTTGACGATTACAATGCGGGTTTGGCTGCGCATTTGAAAGCTACCAGTGTCAGTGACGATGTAGTCAGGGTTGGTAGTTGTTTTCAGTTCCGTATTTTCCGAGGAAATAAGCAATGTCTGTAAGTTGCACTCTCTATTCTCTCCTGGAACAGGCATCCACCGGGATCTGCTGTCGGCCTGCTGTTTGTACATGTTCTCTATGGCTGATGTCAACTAGGTATATTTTGTATATCACCCTTAGCCTATAGTTGCTCTTCAAGGCTTTCCCAGTGCAGTTGGTTAGCCATATTGGTCAGGCATCCTGTGATGAAATATTAATGTACATAGCGGGCTGCTCTCCACATCACTTGTTCAATTGCCTTGATGTCTTACTGAAGATGCGGGTCCCATAATGTTGAGGCATACTCCAAAGCCGGGCGGACCATGGTGGTGTAGGTTGCGACCTTGACAATGGAGGAACAGTCCTTGACATTTTCTGCGTAGGAGTCCTAGTGTCCGGTTAGACTTTTCTCATTACAATCTCTACTTTCGTTGATAAAACAAATTTAAATTTAGATAACAAACCTATGCTTGCGTTAGTATCTATTGGTTGTAGGTGTTGACGTGTACAAAGTGCGGACGGCGTTAAGTGTTGACGTGTAGAACATTTGGGGCGATTGTGTATAATCTATTTGTTTGCTCTTTTTTCAAAAACAGTTTTAGACTGAAACCATCTTGAATACAGTTTCGTGTGTGCGCCATCATTGAATAGTTTCAAATCATCTCTCGTAAAGTGCTACTAAAAGCAACAGCCTCTCTCCCGATGTGTTATGTCGTAACAGGTCCTAAAATGTACAGTTAGACGAGTATAGGAGTAGAAAGAAAGTGGGTGGATGCTGTTGTAGGCGTATACGTGCAGAAGTTGCGGGACGCTATAGTATGTGTTGACGTGTTGAACCTGAAGAATTGGTGGGATATAGGAATTAAATTTTGAATGGAATTTAAAAAATAATTTAAAACAATAAGTGGAGTTTTACGACTTATGTATTATTTCGGTAAACAGCTTTGTGTGTGTTTCCAGTGGTTACCAAACTTTGATATCTCCCAAATATGGTACGGGGGTTTAAAACAGTAAAACCCTGGATCTTTCTGCCAAGTTTATTGGTATTTTTTTAACTCGAGAACCAGCTACTGCTTCTACTTTTAGAACACATTTGTGATAAAAATAGATAGTATATTAAAAGAACAAGATTGGAGTTTCATATTAAGTTAGTCTTACAGATCACCGTATTATTATTATTTGTTTACATTCCTACCGGCAAACTGATGTACCTGGTCTGCCGAATCATTCACACAGCTATGTTGCGCACACCAATCCGGTTCTGCGTTCATTTGTTATGCATAAACAGACCTAATAGTATGTGATTGGAAACAAAAACGTGTTAATAATGAACACATATAGGAAGTCGAGAGTTTTTAATTGAATTACTGTTTAACGTTTCTGTTATTGTTTATCGAGCTTGTATTTCCATAGTTAATCCTAGTGTGTCATTTGCGTGGATCTGCACCAAGATGGCACAGTCATGCAATCGAAATCAGTGTTGGTGTGTAGTGGGTTCTATTCATACAAAAAGAAACACCAGTCTTGGTTTACAAATATATATTATTACTAGTTAGACTTCTCCAGGCACACTGTACACACTCTCCTAACTCTCCAATCTCTCTTAAATACCTCCCTAGTTCGCACTGGCTGATTGTAATATGATACACAATAGCACATACACTACAATTTATTCCTTTTTCCGATAATTACTCATTTTAAGATTCATTCACGCTATTTAAAAAGAATGCCATTCATATTAAAAGAATGTCATTCATATTAAAAGAATGCCATTCATATTCTCTCACAAACTAACTTCCACGGTCATTCAACTTGTATCAACATAATTTGCCACACATCCAGTAGTATAGAAACAACAATAATTACAAAGTCAGACAGAGCATGATGGTATCAACACTTTAGCAATGAAAATATATCAAAATGTCAGAGCAGTTATTTGTGTTGTAGGATTGCTGATTAGTTTTGTCCATGTAATCACATCACACGTAGTGGGTTCTGATCTAGTGCCAGGTATGCGTGAGCTGATGCCTTAAGTAGATTGCTTAAGCTTAAGGGTATTATTTATAGGAGGAAACGGAATTTCCTGTTTAAAGTCATTGGGTCATGGGAAGGAAATGCGCAAGTTGCCATTTTCTTTCTTGAGAGAAAAGACGTGTAATACTTTATATCAAGTTATTCATTCCATAACTTTAATATATACTTCTGTTTACGGGTAAATGAAACAATAGTCAGTGACCCTGGTTATAAGGCATAATGTCGTCCCGTGTTCAAATATAACTGGTGGTAAAAAAAATCGTTCCTCATCCGGGACTCAAACTCAGGGTCTCGGGTTTACCGTACCAGCGCTCTTCAAACTGAGCTATCTAGGACATACGGAAAGGAATCGATTATTCACCATTTACCTGTACCCGGTTACATACAACCCCACCAGACTGAAATTCGTCCCTGGATTTCTAGTAGTGGCTTGAAACTTCACGCAAGTTTAATGGAGAATGTAGCAGCCATCTTGATGTAATATGCTGTCATTTGTTCCCTAAGGCTTGAAACTTCACGCAAGTTTAATGGAGAATGTAGCAGCAATCTTGATATAATATGCCGTCATTTATTCCCTAAGGCTTGAAACTTCACGCAAGTTTAATGGAGAATGTAGCAGCAATCTCGATATAATATGCTGTCATTTGTTCCCTAAGGCTTGAAACTTCACGCAAGTTTAATGGAGAATGTAGCAGCAATCTCGATATAATATGCCGTCATTTGTTCCCTAAGGCTTGAAACTTCATGCACGTTTAATGGAGAATGTAGCAGCAATGTTGATATAAAATATGCCGTCATTTGTTCCCTAAGGCTTGAAACTTCCCTAAGGCTTGAAACTTCACGCACGTTAAATGGAGAATGTAGCAGCTTGAAACTTCACGCAAGTTAAATGGAGAATGTAGCAGCAATCCTGATATAATATGCCGTCATTTGTTCCCTAAGGCTTGAAACTTCACGCAAGTTTAATGGAGAATGTAGCAATTTTGATAAACTATAGCGAACTATTTTTGCTCGAATCTTCAATCTAGTTTAAAGGAACATGTTGCAATTCTGATCAAGTATTGTGACTTATTTCCACTTGAAATTTCACGCAAGTTTGATACTTGTATAAAATGAAGCAACAATCCTGATAAAATATTTATGTCTATTTTCACTTGAAACTTCGCGCATGTTTTATGGCACATGTTGCAATCCTGATTCAGTACGTTATCTTATGTTAACTTGAAACATTCCGCAGGTTTAATGGTACATGCACCAATACCGATAAATGAAGCTGTCTTATGTTTACTGGAAACTTCACGCAAGTTTAATGGTACATGCAGCAATACCGATAAATGAAGCTGTCTTATGTTTACTGGAAACTTCACGCAGGTTTAATGGTACATGCATCAATACCGATAAATGAAGCTGTCTTATGTTTACTGGAAACTTCACGCAGGTTTAATGGTACATGCAGCAATACCGATAAATGAAGCTGTCTTATGTTTACTGGAAACTTCACGCAAGTTTAATGGTACATGCAGCAATACCGATAAATGAAGCTGTCTTATGTTTACTGGAAACTTCACGCAGGTTTAATGGTACATGCAGCAATACCGATAAATGAAGCTGTCTTATGTTTACTGTTAAACATTTACATTTGTTGTTGTAACGTAACGTTGCGGACGTGGCGTCAGATATACGAGGAGCTTTCAATATGTAAGGCAATTAGCCGTCGTATTCACGTTGTGTGAGGTTTACACAGGAAATGTGAAAAGGATCTTATGGAATGAACCTTTAGTGACACTTTCTGAAAATTTTATTAAAATCAGTGAAGTTATAAGTCTATGACGACTGTTTGTTTGGGACATATTATATACACGGCCTTGAAAAGCGACAGAAATGTTAATGAATTTGCATAGGTCGTAATGTTGGATTCATAAAAAAATGCGTTTTGCAGCAAAGTAATATATTCAAAATTTTGTTGTAACTAGAAGTATGTGTAAATATTACATAAACGATGTTTTCAATATAAAACGTCGATATAATCCAAGCCAAAAATTCCGTTTTCTTGAAACATAAAAGTTCTGAAAATATCAAATTCCAATAAAATAATAGTCAAATTCAGTTTGAAGATATGATGGAAAATGGTTTTAAATACATGGGTAACGAATTGATTTAATATAAAATCAACAATTTTAGTTACACCGCTCCAAAAATATTAAACACAGAGGTTGCTCTTCGCTTTTTAGCATAAAATTAAGCTATATTTTGTCGCACTGAAAACATTTAAGGAGCAATAAACCCAAAAATAAACACATTACAAATAAAAACTATTAATATTTTCATATGGAATATATAATAGTTTGCGGTTTAAGCAAAAAAAGTACATATTGGCCGTCGAAATCAGATTTTTAGTCAAAACAGTTATTTTTCCGTTTTTGGCGTGTTCAGTATCATTTACATGTCTTGAAAAAATGCCCTCAAAATTTTTTTTTATTGGATGGAAGTATCTGAAACTTGATAAATTAATGGGGGAAAGTTCATAATCCGTATCTGATTCAATAACTACAACAATGGACCATAATTAAATTTTAGGACCATAGTTGCATTATATAATGGACGCCCCTCGTATTGATAAGATATTGAATACCTTCGGAAAAAACAATCAGCATTGCGTATTTTGATTTACCATGTTATATCTAATATTACGTTTAATGAAATGTCATTAAAACCTATTTCAAGCGAAACAAAGATTTCTGGAAAGCATGTGTCGTAAAGTACACGGGTATTATAGGCGTATAGATATATACATACATGGTAGATGTACACGTAAACAAATTGTATTCATGTGTCACATAAACCATCTAGTTATTATTATTTATCTGTTTTTGCCATGACTTTTATTTCAATAATTAATACATTTTTCGTTATTGAGCTCCATATTGAACCTGTATTAAACAATTGTATTAAAAACTCTATTCGTTTATGTGATTATTTGAACATTTCGTTTGGAAACGCAAACAATCGAACTAAATATTGTATAACTTTTATTTCAATACGTCATCTTAAAGAGACACCGGACACATGAGCATAGACTCAAATAAGTTTGCAGCTATACCATGTATACATTCGTTACTTTGGTGAAACAGTATTTTATTTCTTGCTTGTAAACATTGTTGGGATGGTAATATATTTCGTTTTTCACGTGATATCCATTAGCGCATTAGGTTTTGAGTGTCTTGTATTGCATAACTGTATAATGTTAGCTTTTAGTAGGAGTTCAATCCCAACAAGTGGTACTTGTTATCAGTATTAAGCACCAGCTTAAGTGGTATGCTACGTCAAAGTTTCCAGGATTGGATCGTTAATCCCAATGGATCAGTAAAACATGACATATACCACCTACGATAAGGCACGTTTACAGCGTATTTACTGGATCATTTTATGACGCGTTCTTTTTCGAAGTATCTACATTGATCATTGATCTGTGTGCCATTACGTAGTCCCGCCTTAATTCCATTAAGCGATGGGAAATATTATATTAGCAGAATTATATAACGGATTTTTCGACAATAAAACATTTTAAAAAAAAATACTGAAAAAAATATGATCAACTTGTTTAAAATTACTTATTTAATGTTTTAATTTTACAATATGTAAACTGTTTAAGCTGATATTAGGGTTTTATTTCATACCCCGGTCAACCCCGTTTTCGCTTTTGGATGGGGTATGAAAGTTAATACTCGGACCACGTAATGCACTGTTGTTCTAATTCTGCTCTTTGTCTTTATATTGCATTAAATTTACTTAAAAGGGATTTGCATTTAACATGTTTAATTCGACGTTAGTTCTTTGTAGTAAATTTGCCATTCACTTTCTGCGTTTCAATTAATTAAAGCAGAAACTAAAAGCGAATTATTTCTTATATTTACATTATATTCTCGTCGTCATAGTATCCACAATAATGTGCCTTGGAAACAAATTGCGATGACAAAATGTTGCAAGATAAAGATCTACCGCCGTGTAATATCAGGTGTGTGTGTGTGTGTGTGTGTGTGTGTGTGTGTAGTTCTGAGGTTTGACGTCCCTCCACCTGCAAATTCAACAAGCAGTGAGGTATCTTGAAGAGATGGGTACAATAGAGTCTGTATAGTTGTATTATCAGACAGTGGAATAGCTATCAGACAGTGGAATAGCTAGTACAATAGAGTCTGGACAGTTGTATTATCAGACAGTGGAATAGCTAGTACAATAGAGTCTGGACAGTTGTATGATCAGACAGTGGAATAGCTAGTTCAATAGTGTCTGTACAGTTGTATGATCAGACAGTGGAATAGCTAGTTCAATAGAGTCTGTACAGTTGTATGATCAGACAGTGGAATAGCTAGTTCAATAGAGTCTGTACAGTTGTATGATCAGACAGTGGAATAGCTAGTACATTAGAGTCTGGACAGTTGTATTATCAGACAGTGGAATAGCTAGTACATTAGAGTCTGGTCAGTTGTATGATCAGACAGTGGAATAGCTAGTTCAATAGAGTCTGTACAGTTGTATGATCAGACAGTGGAATAGCTAGTGCAATAGAGTCTGGACAGTTGTATTATCAGACAGTGGAATAGCTAGTACAATAGAGTCTGGACAGTTGTATTATCAGACAGTGGAATAGCTAGTACAATAGAGTCTGGACTGTTGTATTATCAGACAGTGGAATAGCTATATTTTAATCAGACGCATTGGATACATACATGCGCGGCTTCACGTCTTGTAAAGTGAAATTGATACGAAATTAAAAGTTAATGTTTCAACAGAAAGTATTAAGTTAATGTATGTATAAGTTCAATAATTAATCCGTGTGGTAAAATAGTGTTTTTTCTGTGTGTTGTTGTTTTCCGTTAATTGTACACACTCGATGGCATGATGAAACGCATGTATTCGATATATTTACAATAAACCTTCGAAGTGTACACAATGGTAGTTCTTAATTATTAATTGTTACATGTCAACATACAGAATGTAATTTTTCTATTTTTATGATCAAATTCCACGCACAAAAATATGTATAATGTACTAATACAGTTTGAGTCTGTATTACTGTCAGACTCTACAATATAATGGTGTCACCATGAATGTCATACTTTACTACTGCATAATATCACGTGAAATTATATCACTGGATTATAAATAACGTAAGAAAATGAGAGGTAGTTTACTGAAATCGGTGAAAGAGGTTTGAAGTCGCAAAGAGTTAAAAATAGCAATTGCACCATATTGAGCGGATGAAGTCGCCTAAGCCAACGCGCACCAAACCTGCCCATGCCATTCTTTTTTTTATAACCACCCTGCGATTTACTATCACATTACAATATTACCTCGCGTCTGATTGTAAGAAATTACGCATTGTTATCTACGGGGATTTAGCATGGGGTTTTAATATGGTTCCTCCGTAAATGATACACTCGCCACCAGTTATAGTCATGTTATAAACTTACTAATGTACATATGTGACATGGTTCATACAATTATACTACATGTATGTATCCAACTTCCTTGTCTGGAGTCGCTTGATATATCATAATTAATGTGTTAATGCGCCATTAAAGAAACTAACCTGCCACATAACGGCAAAATTACACTACAAAACCGTTTATTAAAACTATATCCAGTTGTTCAGGTCATATAACAATGTATATGCGCTGATTAAAATTATAGTTTTTACACGAGTTCTTAAAATACCCGTGGTTGAATATGCGTAAAATGAATTATGAGTTGGTAACTCTTAATTCAACTCTCCAGTTTTGGGATTTTGCATGACTGGTTAAAACCATTTATATTGTGTCTATAGAGTTTGGATTCTCAAATAGCTAAGTTGTATAGCTGTATATACCTCGTCGTCAGTAGGTTTAGAAGCGGTGTACGTTTGTTGTAACGTTTGGCTGTTATTGGCGGGATAACTATTTTAAACAACAATTCAATACAGCTATAAGACACTAATTAAAGGACAGAACATTCGACGTTTGTAAAAGTTCTATTAACCATTTAATGCAACGTAACTATATGATGGTCTAACATTTCGTCTGACATACATAATTATGTATAGAACGCCTTTCCATTCAGTGCATACTGTGACCGTTATAACATACTATAAAACTGTCACGTTCTCTAGCTTCAAATGAATATTGAATTAAATACGGAAGGGTTATAACACGGTTGATACAAATATTTCAAAATGTCGACGTAAGTTACCTCCCTTACTCCCACAGTTCAGGCTAATGACGATAGAATCTCTTTAATCTTGAAAATATGCCAGGATTTCCATTTTGTTAAGGAATAAAGAAATAGGATGATACTGATTACAAATAGCATAACTAATAGAGAAAGTTTATACTGCAATCTTTTTTTTTCAAGCTGTTTACAAACATAGAGAAAGTTTTCTTAAAACGTTTGGCGCCTCATAGCTTCAACTCCGTTGGATACTGCCTGTTAATGTATTGCTTTAATATAAAGATTGTTGCTTTTAAAGTAATTATCATATCTTAACAAAGCTATCTGAATTACAGCGTCATCTGGAAGACGATGTTGTTATTTAGATGTCTTTATAGCTCAGCGATACAAGAAAACAATCAAATACTTGAAACAATGCATTATCGTTACATAGTAATGTTGATAGTTGATACACCTTAAATAGCTTAAGTATGATATTGCTACTATTAAAACAGATATGTAATCTAATAGATTCATCGTCACATGTCTAAGAGTTTGATGCCATCATCTATAAACATATAAACAAAACATGGTTGCCCAATTTCTGTCTAAATGTACTATTTAGCAAAACAAATACACAGACTTTTAACATATACTTGATTATACATTGCAGGGGTTCAAAGGTGTGGTGTATGCGAGCGTTCTGGCCAGCTGTTTCAGCTTGGCCCTCCTGACTCCGGCCATTATAGTATTCCTTTCCTTCAGGTAATACTACCTACTTCTACATATTATTACTATTTCTTAAAAATCCCCCGCTTTTGATTGGTTAAGAGCCAAACTTATGATGTACCAGACCATATTACTAGCCGGTGACCGGTAATACAAAAGCATACTGAAAAATGAAATAAAAAAATCATCTATCTATATTCTTAAATTCTCGTCTATAGCAAAGACAAGGTGAATGTGTCTAATTAATCTATGTTTGTGCAGAATTGGATACATGTAGAGGGTACAGTTATTGTTGCGTGATTATTAATTGCTATAGCTGTGTTAATCAAAGGTGGTTGGTTACCTGGTAATATTTGTACCTTTATTAACCTCTATGTTTTCATTATCGTGTACTAGTATTCTAAGTATTCGTACACTAGTAACTTTATGTCTTTATAGAAGAATGACTTTAGAAGGGTGTTTGTGTAAAAAACACATACATTTTGAGAGATAGGTGCACATATTTAAAGCATACGAATAGTCTTTGCAATAGACAATGCTTTAAAGATATTAAAGTTAAAGAAGAAGAAAATATTATTGCCTCGGCATAGGTTTATGGAGGATGGCCTCGACACAATTCATGAAAATAAGTAAGTTTGTATCCTTGCTATTGATTTAAATGCAACTAACATATAACATAGTGTCAAATGTCACAGACGTTCATATAACAAGTTCATGCAAGTAGAAATTAGGAAATCGCAGTATACGATAAATACAGTATTTAAAAAGTTAATAGTATCTCCAATTTGACAGTTGGAATATCCTGAAGGTATATTTCCACTAAATGGTCGAGGTCTGACTTTCATACCTACATATATTTGATGTCTGTCGGAGTTTAACACTTTGATAACGTACGGAAAACTTGCCACCTCTATTCCCTCTACTTGTTTTATATATACCTTTTTATACAGATTTGATGGGAAGTAGAAAAGGCATCCAAATGGATGGATTATACTATTTAACAAGATATCAGTATACAACTATATACATATTTCTTCCATGAGATGCTAAGTGTTTGTGTTTACAAAAAGAGTCTTGCATGTATGCATACTAAAGGTTATATATTTGGAACACAGAGAATTTACCAGCTTCAGACACTGATCGTATCTGAATGGACACTGATCGTATCTGAATCAAAAACAAAAGAATTCCGTTCAAAATACATGTATTTATTTTAGGCATTTAAGAAGCCAGCCAAGGATCCAGCTGCATCTCTGCCTGTTCATCTCATTTATGTTTACCGCGCTGTTGGACATAATGTGGGTCTTACTTGTGTATAACAACCGGATTGACAATCCGTGGAAACAGACGTTTATGGTCAAACAGGAGGTAAGTTGCCAGATTAAAAATTGATTAATTGAATCATTGAATGCTACATTTCCTGTTCGACTTTTATCTCTAATGTTAGCCCTGTTAATGATATCGTGGATAAAAAGTAGGTATAAAAGTACTGAGCTTTCATAGAACACGGTCAACGAAAAATACGCGTTACATTAGACAACAATTACAAAGCTAATAGGAAACAAGGCATGTGACATCACATACGCAAACGGGTTGACAATAGAGCTACCGCCTGGGAATGGTCAAAACCAGGTACTATGGTGCACCAAATCTCACTCTTACCCTACTGGCATCCCCCAAAATGGGGGACAGAATGAATGAATGAATGAATGAATGAATGAATGAATGAATGAATGAATGAATGAATGAATGAATGAATGAATGAATGAATGAATGAATGAAGTTTTACGGCACGTCGACACACAAAAAGGTCATATTTTGCGCAAAGCTGACGAATAATGGCAAACATGAAAAATAAGTTATAAAAATAGAGTAAAATATATAGGTAACACTAAAATTACTAATAACATATATATGTATGCAGAAAAAAACTGAGCCCGTCAAAGGGGGTGTAAAAAGAAAACACAAACAGCAAACAGGGGGACAGTGTACATTAAGAAATCCCCACCAGGTTATATCTAACAGACAATGTAACACTAATAGCCAATATTGGTACAAACCATAGATGAACCTGTATATAGGAATACAAAAAGTAAAAAGCCTAGACAGCCACCATGCAAGTACGCAATGACTTGGCAGAAGCCAGAGCAACACGAGAACAAACTATTAAGGGAAGTTTGACAATGTGTTAATTTATCGAATGCACTTCACAGTTGTTGTTCATGATGTTTGTAAATATAACAAAAAATAGTGAAAATGGGATCTCTTGGAAGCAACAAACACAAACAAGAGATCAAAGTAGCAGACTCGGTTTTATTCTGGCATATTTAATTTTAATACCTACATTTATATACATGTATTATTTGTTGTTTAATTTGAAGACTGAGTTTGACTGTCAGCCATATATGTATATGTGTATGTATATCCCCATGGGCGGTTAGCCTATTGGAAATTTGAACTATATATCATGTACCGACGTTTTGGATGTTCGTCGACCTGAGACTATTGCACCCGTGACTAGTTAATATTCCTGTTACTTTTTGTTTATGCAACTATCAAAATGAAGAAAATAAAAAACCAATTTACCTTAACGTATCATTGAAAGTAGATATAAAAGTCGAACAGTAAATATACCATTAAACCAAAAACACGCATAGAAACAAACAGTTATTACACATATGAATAAAAGACAAGATATGACATAACGAACATAAACGGGTTGACATTAGGGCTACCGACTTGAAACGGTCAGAGGCAAAAATGGTAGTTGGGAGTTTAAACCAGGTTCTAGGTTGCACCAAACATCATTCTTACCCTATTGACATACCAATAAAAAGGAGCAGTGTAAATAAAGAAATCAGCGCCGGTGTATATTCTCTAACAAACATGACAGAATTAATACGCAATATAAGTATAACACATAGCTAATCATGATATCACATAACTATATCTATACTTGCATTAGACATACTTGTAATTCAACAAATGCAATAAATTTTTGACGCGAAGAACTAAAAAACAGTAAACACAAAAAATCTCACCGTATCGCAATTAAATAATTGATACCCTCATTAATGTTCGTAAATAACTACTAATGGCGGTAGGAAAAAGTCATTTATAAACTTGATGGATTGTAATGGTTAAAACCTAAGTTTTTAAAGTTTTTAAATTGGTGGTTGACTGACTAAGTAATACTGTTTCATTAAAGGTATTGGAGGAGACATGGGCAATGTGTCAATCCAAATGCAAATAAAATCACCAACGTGCTCTTCAGTTAAATGTAATGTGTGCATTTGTATTAAATATGATACAGGTGACCTTTCGGTTGTATAAGTGCTGTGTTAAGGTTGATCATATAATCATATTTTGGCATAATCAACAACGAGCCCAAGTTTGGTGGCTTTGAAGTAAGTCGGTGTCTAGACGTGTTGCTTCTTAAATTACCTCGCATGAACAGATTCAATCAAACCGAGTCTGCTGCTTTATTTTCGTGGTTGTGTTTGATCTGCCTAATCAGTATATATTAACATTCACACTAGCGTGCGTTAAATGCAGGATGGCAGCTGTAAAGGTCTCCCCGTGCTACGAATTAGTAGTATTCTTTTGGATCAATGAGTCCAATATAGGTGGCTTTAAAGTAGAATACTGCTTAAAGCTACAGAGTCCCTATATCAATCGATTTCTTCTTTGTAGGCGTGTCTTTATTTGTTACTTCGTGTTCACCAGCTCATGTCGAAATCGGGTATTTAAGCGAGCAAATATAGTGCAGGAAATCATTTACTGTATATACATCGACCAGTGCACATCGTACCTGTACACAGGTAACAGTAATTCATACCGAAAAAAAAAGTTTCGGGGCTCGAACACACGACCTTCTGATTTCAAGTCCTGTGCTCTTTCCACTTAACTACAACGCTACTTGAGAAAATAGTATACTAACTACCATATATTATGAGGCAAAAGAATTAAACATGTTTGAACGCAACTAAAGATGGATCAATAAATATGTAGTCCATATTGTCGCACGTGTAAATTAACATTGCCTGGTGTAATACTGTATGTTATCAATATGAAACTAATACCTCGCCTCAAATCAACCAAATCTCGACTTGTTATTTAGCGCTTGATGAGTTTGTGTGCGCGTTTGTGGTTTGTTATTACGTAATGCCTATTTAGTGTTAAAATTGCTACTGCATACTAATAAATAGCAGTGGTCTAGTGGTTGAGCGTATAACTTTCAAAACTTACAAGTGCTAGGCTGTGGTTCAAATCCCGTGCCGGCCAACTACTTTTTATCACATATATTCTGGAGCCGTATATTTATCGATGTTACCTGTATGGAGGCTAAATAAATTTTTACGCATTGATTTCTGCTTATATACCGACTTGAGGGAGTTCGTCGATTTGAAACTTCTTCTTACATGACGCAGTTATTACCAGTTAAAATAGGGACTGTACAGCTTTTAGTCGGTGGAGGCATGGGAGTTTTTGCTGCTTACATTACCTCTCACGAACAGACTCAATAAACCGAGTCTGCGACTTCATTCTCTTGGTTGTATTTGATGCTTCCAAGGGACCTCCGTAACAGTATTTATGACGCAATCGCATGTATATATACTGAAATGCACAGTATTTCAATTTACAAACAGTCGTGTATATAAGCATTTAACCTCACGTTATTGATATGAGCATTTAGTAAGCTAGGTATAGGTTTAAGGTCAAAAGAGTGGTCAGGTGGGAACTACCTTTTAGGTATACCGATAAATAATCAAAATTCGGTCCTTGCTGTATACTCACGATACCTGGATTAATAAGCCCAACTGCCTTCCATAATACATCTGTACCACCTTATTTCTAATAGATTTAAAATACCATTTCAAATACATACGATACATAAGATGCATCGTAAATGTAACAATATAGTCAAGTGCATGTACACATTTAAAAGCTAAATCGTATTATTAAGTAGAATATCGCTTAAGCCGGTGCTAGAAGGCGTGAGGGGTGTTGTACTTCACATTACCTCTCATGAACAGACTCATTAAACCCGAGTCTGCTATTGTATCTCTGGTTTGTGTTTTTTGCTTCCAAGGGCTGCACCTTTCAGTATTTATTGACATTCACACTAGCGTTTGTTTCGTGCTGTGTGGCGGCCGTAAAAAAACGCCCCGACTGCAAATCAGTAGTGTTATTATTTACTGTCCTTTGGGATCATCAGACCCAATATGTGTGGCTTATCCCTATGGATACTAACTGTGTACCCCTTGTCGCAGATTGGTTTTTATATTGCTATGAAAGAGATGTCATGTTGAATCTTTCACCAGATACCTAGGCGGATGTAATTGAAACCTTTAATGACACCTTTCGGTATCTGGATGACATATTAAACATTGACACCCTTTCTTTTCTGCTATGGTTAATAATATATATCCTAAATAACTTTAACTTAACAAAGCTAATATTTATGATATTAACGCTTCTTTTCTTGATTTACATCTCTCTACTGAAAATGGTGAAATAATTATCAAAATCTATGACAAGAGAGATGATTTTATTTTTTATATTTGTAATTATCCCCATGTAGATGGGGATGTTCCACCAGCATCTTCTTATACACATAAAACTATGTGTCTCAACTTATTCGTTTTTCTAGAGCTTGTACTCGAGTTGATGACATTAATATTCGTACTCGTTGTATAACCAAAAAACTACTCTATCAGGGATACCGTTACCATAAACTTCGTAAAACCTTTGCAAAATTGTATTATCGTAATCCTGATCTTCTTTCCCAAATATAAAAGTAATTTAAGAACTCCAACAAGGATTATCACAACCTGACCTCTATGGTGATGTGATTTAAAAGCTTAGTGGTGGATCCAATTACAGTTCGCCACTATGCTTTCCTCTTTAATTGTGCGATGACCGGACAGACTGTGGACCCTATGATGACGTCTACCTAAAGCCCAAAAGGACGGAGACGTTTGATGTTTGTATGCAATCTTGTCTTGTCGCGCCCTCAAATGTTTATTCTGTTGTTGCTCTGTCTTTTGCCAAGTCATTGAGTACTTCTTTATGCATTGCTAGACTATTTTTTTTGGTATCTATATATACACGAGTATCTCCTTGTTTTACTTTTATTGTCTATTAATGCTGCCTTGTAGGTTAGAGAATAGGTCAAGGCGGGAATTTCTTTATTTTCACTGTCCCATTTTATTGGGATGACTGTAGGGTACGTGTGAGGTTTGGTGCACCCTAGAACCTGGTTTAAACCCCAGCGGACTCTTCTGCCGCCACTGACCGTTCCAAGGCGGTAGCCTTATTGTCAACCCTTTTTGTGTTTGTGACGTCATATGTCTTTATTCTTTGTTAACATTGCCATTGATGTTTGTCCTTTTGCGTGTATTTTGGTTTACTGTGTTCTGTGAAAGCTGCATTTACTTTTCGACTTTTTTACTTATTTTTTTGATAGTAGAATATCGCTTAAGCCGGTGCTAGGAGGCGTGAAAGGTGTTGCACTTCACATTACACCTCATGAACAGACTCAATAAAACCGAGTCTGCTACTTTTACCTTTTGTTTGTGTTTGTTGCTTCCAAGGGATCCACTTTTCAGTATTTATTTTATACTATATTATTTTTGTTTTTGTTTTTGTATTTGGATTGACACCAATTACTATTCAAGATCACCTTCATTCATTATACGATTAAAATAGACTAGTTTGATTGATTGTAACACATTTAAGTATTCGGTTTGTTTGATGTAAGTTTAAAGTTCATGTCTGGCAGTATCAATCTGGTGGCATATACGGTGAGATACAAAATATGACACACTTACTGAACACAAAAACACAAAAGGTGCGTAATAACTATGTTATTTGTTTTACTATCATCCTGTAATATCACCCTCGCGTCAGATAGTAACAAAAAACATATTGTTGACTATGGGGATTTTGAATGGGCGTTTTATGTGAGGTATAATAAGAAGGATAAAAATATCGGACAGGGAAAGCAGCATTCAAAGACGACAGTCAACCACAAGACACAAAAACAAACACGCAAACAGACAAAAAGAAAGGCAAAAGTAATAAAAAAAATGCAAACGACATCACAAACACAAAAGGGTTGACAATACCGCCTTGGAACGGTCCGTGGCAAAGTAGGCCAATGGGGGGTTTAAACCGGTTCTAGGGTGCACCAAACCTCACATTTACCCTACTGTTAACCCATTAAAACAGGACAGTGTAAATAAAGAAATCCCCGCCATGATTTAATCTCTAGCCAACAAGGCAGCATCAATAGGCAAAACTGAATATTCTGCTCTCTTAACAAAAATCCTGCAATCCGATTGGTCGACGCTCAACATTTTGCGACTGTTAAATAGTGCATAACCCGTCGCAAATCCCGTAATGTGACGTTAACTGTCAAAAACGTGACGTCATTTAGTTTTATTTCAAAGCGTTTGTGAGTAAAACTGTCAAGAACAAAACATGCGTCAGAAACGGGTTAAACAGAATTGAAATGCTGACTTTAGTGACAGCAGCTGTTTAATGGTCCCAATTTGCGACCAACAAAAATTAAACAACAAAAATGTGGGACCATTAAATGACTGATATACCGTCACAATAGTCAAAATTTCGATACAGTTAAAGTAAGATAAAAAATATCGGACAAGGAAAACAGCATTCAAGGGCGACAGTGAACCACAAAACACAAAACAGAGAAACGAAAAGGCAAAATTAATTAAAAATGCAAACGACATCACAAACACAAAAGGGTTGACAATAGGGCTACCGCCATGGAACGGTCCGTGGCAAAGTAGGCCACTGGGGGTTTAACCGGTTTTAGGGTGCACCAAACCTCACACTTACCCTACTGTCATCCCATTAAAACAGGACAGTGTAAATAAAGAAATATCCGCCATGATCTAATCTCTAACCAACAAGGCAGCATCAATAGGCAATATAAGTAAAACACGAATATGCTCGTGTAAATATAATACTAAAAAACAATAGCCTAGAAAGCCACAATGAAGGTACTCAATTTCTTGGCAGAAGCCAGAGAAACAAGAGAATAAACCATTAAGGGCACGACAAGAAAGACATACAAACATCAAACGCCACCGTCACTATGGGCTTTAGGTAGGCGTCATCATATCCTTATATTGAAAAACGCGTCAAGTTTAACTTTCTAATTATTCCCATTGGATTTATGAGTGTTATTCATTTGCGTCACATTTATACAAAGCTTTTATATGAAAACATAAAATCATTGAGTGTATGTTCAAACAGGTAATGCAAGATGCATATTAACTTTTCACCACTCCTACTACCAACCAAACATGATTCCAAAGGACTGGTAGGCGGAGAGCGACCTTGGTATGTTAGTCTCGATCTATGACACCTTCACTTTACAACTACAAACTTTTGCCTCGCATGGATTCATTTCCATTGGGGGCATTTTTGGTGGCAAACGTCATCCTTTATCTTAACTCAGTCTAAGGTTGCTTTCCCAATATACTTTTATATGATCGGTAAACGTGACGTAAACCCACATGTTATTTCGTAGCTCGTCAAAATGGAATCTTTCGGAAGCAACTTAAAAATTAAAATTACAGACGTTGAGACTGTTCATGAAGACTCATTTGAGATGCAACACCAATCATTCCGCCTTGCAAATGTTCGTTATTTGTCTCAAAGCTACGATTATTCTTAAGCTGTTTTACGACCGCCACACTAAATGGGCACTGGATTGAATGTCTATACATGCTGAAAAAAAGATATCGTAAGGCATACAAGAGCAGACAGGAGTGGAATTGGTTTTCTTTGTTTTATTAGATGGGTTTTGTGAAGAAACATACGATAAAAAGGGGAAATATCACGATTCCTAGCACTGGCTTTAGCGGTAAACTGTTTTAAAGATATCATTATTTTGCAGAATGAAATTACCGCATTGAAACGCTAAATGAAGCTGTCTCTGAAATCAAACCGAGACTGAAATATTTGTGTATTTATCGTGATTTCCAAATGTCTCTTTTCGTACACCTTTTAGTATGTTAATATGCCAAGGACTATTGTGTTAAAACAGGGAAAGGATTACCATTGTTGAATCCGCTGTTTTTAACACGTTTTTCGCCTTCAAAACTAAGGCGTGGGCTTTAACAAAAGAAATTTCTACACTAATACTCGTATATAGACATATAATTAAAGATTAAATACATTTGTTCTTTTTGTTTTAAATGTGCACAACGTTTGACGAGAAAAAGGCATTCCGTATCTAATATATTTAATTATACCGGCGTCAAATCTTTCAAGGTTATACATTGGACTTACTTTGTGGAGTTCTAAACTTGATTTTTATATTCCTATATACAAGATCATCATTGGCCTTACTTATATCGCCTGTTAATGCCCCTTAAAGTGTTAGAGGATGCAGCCTGGCCGTGATTTTTTATTAGCACATGAGCGTAGGGACGATTCAGTTATTGGGGGAAGTTGGGGTGGGGTGGGGTGGGGCTTGGGGGGTGGGGGGGGGGGGGGCAGACTTTTTCACAAAATAATTGACAATCAAAATTAGTATGTTTCAATTATTGGCGGTTGGGGTGGTGGGGCCAAACTTTTTCACAAAATATTTGACAAGCAAAAATAAAACAAAATAAAAAGCTTATCCTCGCTCAATTACAATAAAACATACAACATTATATAGGGAAAAAAATACTCTTTGAGCGATAACAATCAAATGATTGTGGGGCCCAAGCATACTCTGGCCCCACCACTCTGAACATTGGGGTGAGGGGCTGGCCCCACCGGCTCCTACGCGTATGTAACATAGTCCCATTGGATTGATAATTGAGCTGACTATAGAGTAAGAGAGACATTTGTTGCACCCTAGAACCTGGTTTAAACCACGAAACTGGTTGTTGACAGTTTTACTTCAACGTGATTGTTTATCCATGTAACTGATTTGAATTCGTATGTTTGGTTGACTGCAGTCTGTATGCTACATGTCCTGTCCTTGTGTTTCTACCGCTCACAATGTTGAATCAAAATGGAGCGTAACATGTACATCGATGATGAGTCTATTTAATGCCTCTGTCTGAGTTAATGACCCGTATGCCTTGCCTGATGCACATAAGAATGTTAAAAATGGTGTTATCCATCTTCACGAAAAAAACAATTCTCTTCTTTCAACGTTTGTTTAGACACCTCAATGGTGAATTAAAACTCAGCAATGAACAGTATGACGTTCGAATTATGGATGCTCTTATCTGTCTTGTACACACGAAAACGATAGCTGCCGAACTTTTATGATCAACAACGCATTTATGCGAACAAGAAGAAACGGAAGCAATCCATTTGACTGTGATACCATGCTCATAATATAAGACGCAATATAATTATTTAAAACCCATTATTGAGGTAAATTTAGTGTACTATGTTACATAAGTTGCATAGCGGGATAGTAAGAAAGCCGTGTTATATTTATCATATTAAATATGCTGATAAAGGCCGCATCATCGTTTGACCTTTTCCGTTCAGCTCGTCGATTTCCGTAAAATGTAATATTGCGGAGGTTGACGTTGTTTGGTGTCGTACGGAGAAAATCGAGTCAATATACGACGTCAAACATACATACCACATACAAACATAGGATGTCATCTTAAAACAACGTTATATTACGGCATTTGCAATAACAAATGTTCCTTATAAAGCATTTTTGGAGTTATATGTCAGAAAGAATTTCACATACGTGCCTGTTTAATATTGAAATTAATAATCTCGTTTGATAAAATTAATATGATGCTCGACCAATCCTCGCATCATATACTGTTATCCAACGCGTGTATTAAATTCAATATTGAACAATCACGAACGAGTATACATTACACACCCAATATGACTTGACTACATGTCAATATGGCGAATATTGACGTTTCCTATTACATTGAAAGAAACGGAGCTTGTAAATGCGTATGCAATAATTATTTTTACATACAACTTAGTAAGTTTTTCAATATATGTTTCTCTCCTAGACTGTCAAGAAATGTTCATATGATGTTTGCTAATTGATAATACTGCACAAAGGGTGGCCATTCATATTTTAAATTAATGGAATGGTAAATACCGATTGAGCCGGTTTCAAACCTGTATTTATTCAATTAAAATGTTCGATAAAGAGTAGTAAAAATAATAACAATACATGTGAAGAGAAGTTTAAATTAATGTACGGCAATATAATAAATACACAACACTGAGTCAGGCTTCTTTTATCTTTAAAAAATAAAACATTTTTAGTGGGTTTATATTGTCCCAGATCAATACCTGGGCAGCTGGACTTTCGATGTGTTTCAAGTCCCAAACACTTGGCCTTGAATTCACCAACCATTCTTGAGAATATTCTTAGACTTGAGCTCTAGTACTGAACATTCGCACACTGATTTCCAAATGTCTCTTTTCGTACACCTTTTAGTATGTTAATATGCCAAGGACTATTGTGTTAAAACAGGGAAAGGATTACCATTGTTGAATCCGCTGTTTTTAACACGTTTTTCGCCTTCAAAACTAAGGCGTGGGCTTTAACAAAAGAAATTTCTACACTAATACTCGTATATAGACATATAATTAAAGATTAAATACATTTGTTCTTTTTGTTTTAAATGTGCACAACGTTTGACGAGAAAAAGGCATTCCGTATCTAATATATTTAATTATACCGGCGTCAAATCTTTCAAGGTTATACATTGGACTTACTTTGTGGAGTTCTAAACTTGATTTTTATATTCCTATATACAAGATCATCATTGGCCTTACTTATATCGCCTGTTAATGCCCCTTAAAGTGTTAGAGGATGCAGCCTGGCCGTGATTTTTTATTAGCACATGAGCGTAGGGACGATTCAGTTATTGGGGGAAGTTGGGGTGGGGTGGGGTGGGGCTTGGGGGGTGGGGGGGGGGGGGGGGGCAGACTTTTTCACAAAATAATTGACAATCAAAATTAGTATGTTTCAATTATTGGCGGTTGGGGTGGTGGGGCCAAACTTTTTCACAAAATATTTGACAAGCAAAAATAAAACAAAATAAAAAGCTTATCCTCGCTCAATTACAATAAAACATACAACATTATATAGGGAAAAAAATACTCTTTGAGCGATAACAATCAAATGATTGTGGGGCCCAAGCATACTCTGGCCCCACCACTCTGAACATTGGGGTGAGGGGCTGGCCCCACCGGCTCCTACGCGTATGTAACATAGTCCCATTGGATTGATAATTGAGCTGACTATAGAGTAAGAGAGACATTTGTTGCACCCTAGAACCTGGTTTAAACCACGAAACTGGTTGTTGACAGTTTTACTTCAACGTGATTGTTTATCCATGTAACTGATTTGAATTCGTATGTTTGGTTGACTGCAGTCTGTATGCTACATGTCCTGTCCTTGTGTTTCTACCGCTCACAATGTTGAATCAAAATGGAGCGTAACATGTACATCGATGATGAGTCTATTTAATGCCTCTGTCTGAGTTAATGACCCGTATGCCTTGCCTGATGCACATAAGAATGTTAAAAATGGTGTTATCCATCTTCACGAAAAAAACAATTCTCTTCTTTCAACGTTTGTTTAGACACCTCAATGGTGAATTAAAACTCAGCAATGAACAGTATGACGTTCGAATTATGGATGCTCTTATCTGTCTTGTACACACGAAAACGATAGCTGCCGAACTTTTATGATCAACAACGCATTTATGCGAACAAGAAGAAACGGAAGCAATCCATTTGACTGTGATACCATGCTCATAATATAAGACGCAATATAATTATTTAAAACCCATTATTGAGGTAAATTTAGTGTACTATGTTACATAAGTTGCATAGCGGGATAGTAAGAAAGCCCTGTTATATTTATCATATTAAATATGCTGATAAAGGCCGCATCATCGTTTGACCTTTTCCGTTCAGCTCGTCGATTTCCGTAAAATGTAATATTGCGGAGGTTGACGTTGTTTGGTGTCGTACGGAGAAAATCGAGTCAATATACGACGTCAAACATACATACCACATACAAACATAGGATGTCATCTTAAAACAACGTTATATTACGGCATTTGCAATAACAAATGTTCCTTATAAAGCATTTTTGGAGTTATATGTCAGAAAGAATTTCACATACGTGCCTGTTTAATATTGAAATTAATAATCTCGTTTGATAAAATTAATATGATGCTCGACCAATCCTCGCATCATATACTGTTATCCAACGCGTGTATTAAATTCAATATTGAACAATCACGAACGAGTATACATTACACACCCAATATGACTTGACTACATGTCAATATGGCGAATATTGACGTTTCCTATTACATTGAAAGAAACGGAGCTTGTAAATGCGTATGCAATAATTATTTTTACATACAACTTAGTAAGTTTTTCAATATATGTTTCTCTCCTAGACTGTCAAGAAATGTTCATATGATGTTTGCTAATTGATAATACTGCACAAAGGGTGGCCATTCATATTTTAAATTAATGGAATGGTAAATACCGATTGAGCCGGTTTCAAACCTGTATTTATTCAATTAAAATGTTCGATAAAGAGTAGTAAAAATAATAACAATACATGTGAAGAGAAGTTTAAATTAATGTACGGCAATATAATAAATACACAACACTGAGTCAGGCTTCTTTTATCTTTAAAAAATAAAACATTTTTAGTGGGTTTATATTGTCCCAGATCAATACCTGGGCAGCTGGACTTTCGATGTGTTTCAAGTCCCAAACACTTGGCCTTGAATTCACCAACCATTCTTGAGAATATTCTTAGACTTAAGCTCAAGTCTGCAAATTTAAATTACAAATATTTATATAAGTTTACAGAATAAACGTTCATAACATGCTGCTATGTATAAATATGATGCACACAAATAAATAACTTCTTACGATTGTCTATCTTTGATGTCATAGAAATATTTGTGTGCGAATGTTCAGTACTAGAGCTCAAGTCTAAGAATAGTTTGATGAATGGTTGGTGAATTCCAGGCCAGCAGGTTTTGATCTGGCACAGTATAAACCCGCTGATATGGATTTGTATGTCTTTAATACACACCTTTGCGAGCGATTGAGCATAAAACCAACAAATTCTCACAACGTACATGGTATGCCTCTCAGTACCAAACGAAGAAAATATACAGCTTTATCCTGTTTTTAACAATTTTAATTTGTGGTTCTGAACGTACCGTTGCTTTAAACTAACGTAATCGGTGTTTTGCATGTTTTCTGACGATTAAAATGTTAAAAATGACGTCCTAACGGTTAAATGAAGTGACGTCTGGGGTTTTGATAAGAAAAGAAATCCTCAATACGCAATTTCAATAGACTATGTTAGATGTTTGTTTACACTATTTCAGGAAAGTTGTAAGACAATCTATATTCTCCTGCGCTATGCCCGTTGTACAAACTTCAGCTGGATGTTTTGCGAAGGACTTTTCTTACACAGGTTGCTGGTTGCCGCGTTTGAATGCCCGAGGCACATAAAGCCTTACCTTGCTCTCGGGTGGGGTAAGAACTCTTATTGTTTTACCAGTTATTTACGCTAGTTTAATTTTAAAAAAAGTTTAGAATATTGCACGCTATGACAGACATGTGTTTTAACCAACTGAAATAATTCTTTGTTTAATATGTCAATAAAAGGTTGAAACAGTATTATATTTGAAAAAAAAGCATTAGCTAAGTAACGCCAGAATTCCAGTCAAAAGTACTCTCTTACTTGATCGGAAGAGGTATTGTCTTATTTTAGGAATAGTAAAGATAATTATATACACACAGTTCCTTCCGATCCGTCAATCAAGCCCATATTCACTATATAAATTTGAGAGAATTAAATGTTCTCTATGTATTCACACCAGTAAGGAAAGCACGTGTAGTCCAATAAACAGATCTAACATACAATATACAGGCATGTCCAATAAACAGATCTAACATGCAATATACAGGCATTAGAGCTCATGACCAGTGTAGGTGGAAACTTAACCCATAAAGAATGAAGTGCGGTACAGGAAATTTATCATTCTACTTTTTTTCAGGTGTACCGATCATACCAGTGACCATATACTCTGTGATGAGATTGGTGTTTAAAAATGACATGTAAGATGACACACACACAATCTCCTAAATATAAGCTAGACCCACCCCCACCCAATGTTACCACAATGTTAACATTAGGTGGACTATTGTTCACACACAAAACAATACAACTTGTATTCTCAGTAACATTAGGTGGACTATTGTTCACACACAAAACAATACAACTTGTATTCTCAGTAGCATTAGGTGGACTATTGTTCACACACAAAACAATACAACTTGTATTCTCAGTAGCATTAGGTGGACTATTGTTCACATACAAAACAATACAACTTGTATTCTCAGTAGCATTAGGTGGACTATTGTTCACACACAAAACAATACAACTTGTATTCTCAGTAGCATTAGGTGGACTATTGTTCACACACAAAACAATACAACTTGTATTCTCAGTAACATTAGGTGGACTATTGTTCACACACAAAACAATACAACTTGTATTCTCAGTAGCATTAGGTGGACTATTGTTCACACACAAAACAATACAACTTGTATTCTAAGTAACATTAGGTGGACTATTGTTCACACACAAAACAATACAACTTGTATTCTAAGTAACATTAGGTGGACTATTGTTCACACACAAAACAATACAACTTGTATTCTCAGTAGCATTAGGTGGACTATTGTTCACACACAAAACAATACAACTTGTATTCTCAGTCACATTAGGTGGACTATTGTTCACACACAAAACAATACAACTTGTATTCTCAGTAGCATTAGGTGGACTATTGTTCACACACAAAACAATACAACTTGTATTCTCAGTAGCATTAGGTGGACTATTGTTCACATACAAAACAATACAACTTGTATTCTCAGTAGCATTAGGTGGACTATTGTTCACACACAAAACAATACAACTTGTATTCTAAGTAACATTAGGTGGACTATTGTTCACACACAAAACAATACAACTTGTATTCTCAGTAGCATTAGGTGGACTATTGTTCACACACAAAACAATACAACTTGTATTCTCAGTAGCATTAGGTGGACTATTGTTCACATACAAAACAATACAACTTGTATTCTCAGTAGCATTAGGTGGACTATTGTTCACACACAAAACAATACAACTTGTATTCTCAGTAGCATTAGGTGGACTATTGTTCACACACAAAACAATACAACTTGTATTCTAAGTAACATTAGGTGGACTATTGTTCACACACAAAACAATACAACTTGTATTCTCAGTAGCATTAGGTGGACTATTGTTCACATACAAAACAATACAACTTGTATTCTCAGTAGCATTAGGTGGACTATTGTTCACACACAAAACAATACAACTTGTATTCTCAGTAGCATTAGGTGGACTATTGTTCACACACAAAACAATACAACTTGTATTCTAAGTAACATTAGGTGGACTATTGTTCACACACAAAACAATACAACTTGTATTCTCAGTGCATTAGGTGGACTATTGTTCACACACAAAACAATACAACTTGTATTCTCAGTAACATTAGGTGGACTATTGTTCACACACAAAACAATACAACTTGTATTCTCAGTAGCATTAGGTGGACTATTGTTCACACACAATACAATACAACTTGTATTCTCAGTAACATTTAGATATGTATCCGAGATTGAAAAACAAACAAAACATGTATATATGGTCAAATAGTATATTGAAGTAGTTACTAACACACAAGTATTGCTTTGATTTATTCATTCAATGCAGGAATAAAATAGTTTGTCTGTCTTTCTTTAGTACTATACAGTTTGTGAAGAATGTTTATACTGACCACTTATTTATATATAACATAGTTAGTCTGTCTTTCTTTAGTACTATACAGTTTGTGAAGAATGTTTATACTGACCACTTATTTATATATAACATAGTTAGTCTGTCTTTCTTTAGTACTATACTGTTTGTGAAGAATGTTTATACTGACCACTTATTTATATATAACATAGTTAGTCTGTCTTTCTTTAGTACTATACTGTTTGTGAAGAATGTTTATACTGACCACTTATTTATATATAACATAGTTAGTCTGTCTTTCTTTAGTACTATACAGTTTGTGAAGAATGTTTATACTGACCACTTATTTATATATAACATAGTTTGTCTGTCTTTCTTTAGTACTATACAGTTTGTGAAGAATGTTTATACTGACCACTTATTTATATATAACATAGTTAGTCTGTCTTTCTTTAGTACTATACTGTTTGTGAAGAATGTTTATACTGACCACTTATTTACATTTATAAAATATTTGTTTCCCCTTTTTTAAATATCAAACGAATTAATATGTCAAAATAATTCAAATACTAAAATACGTTCGATTGTTTTGAGAAACCTAACATATGGAACACGTAAGAACGGTTTAAAACATGTATTGATTTAACAGTTAAACGATTGTTTTAAACGAAAGATTAACAAAAAGTACACTAAAATACTCGCTACGCTTGTAAAATAAAGTTACACTTATTTTACAAATATCTTTTGAAGACATAACATTCGTGTGTAGGCTACTTTAAAAGAAAAACAAATCGCATATTTTAACAAATTTACATCTTATGTCGATACATCAAAATCAAACAATCTGTAACACTTATTTCTCTTTTTTATGTGACACATGACAGATGTTGGGTAAAGAACGCAGCTGGCTTTGAATGGATTTTGTATACACCGAATTTGCTATGTATCTTGGTAAGAAAATAACATGTTTTTAACAAAACTATTTGAAAAAATGTCCTGAATAATAACATCAATCATATCCCCTGTATTGGTAAGTGGTGCATACAGTGCAAAACATGCTGTAGACACAGATATAAATCTCATGTTACGCGACATATATTTTTTTTTTCAGCACATTTTAGGGTATATATGACGGTCGATCTTTTAGCGGTAGAGGCAGACCCCCTGTTTTTCTGGGTAGAACCTGCATCGTATACCTGCCATCATACGTATGGATGTACAGACTATACATAATACAGAGACAAGTATATTTATTGGCGGACCGGTTTCGTCATCTTCACTTTTCCAAAGCCTAAGTAATAATGATTAAATAGTTGTCATATATATATTACTATTAGTTCCCCGGCATTATTTGTTGTGTTAAAGCCTTTTAAAAACGTATTTACTTTATACAATTTGTTTCAGATAAACCTGGTGTTCCTGCTGGGTATTATGCGAATATTGTTGACTCAGCTACACCAACATCCGAATGAACCCAGCAACTATAGGTAGAAGTATACTAAAGGAAAAAAGAAACGCAACTCGGCAATTTTTGCTTCATAATGTATACACTGCACACTGAATTCCACGTAATATTTCAGACAAGTTCCAAGATGTTTTGTAAAGAAAACAGGTTGCAGCTCGTTAGACAGTGCTGTTGTAGAATTAATTTTTAAAGCACATTATATAACATTTGTACATTTTGTACACTAATTCCATGAAGGTAGAAGTTCCGCTTTCCAAATTTGAGCAATTTCAGAACATTACTATATTTAATGTAAAGGGACTGCAAAATGATACATCCTAAGGTTGCTAACGTGCTTGAGCAAAACGCTTATTCTATCAATAATGAAACGTTGGAGGGATGACATTTGGTGTGTTACGTATGTGTTGTCTTAGTTCTGTTTCCGGAAAGACACGTCTAATGCAGCCGTGTACCATTCGAATAATAGCAGATTAATATACATACAATATATAGCGGACATTCCCGAATTGCGTTCCTTTTCCATTAGATCTATATATGACGTATCCACTACGCACGTTAGTATTGTCAATCTCAAACTATGTCGGGGTATGTGAGGTATGTTATACACATATTGAAAGCAAAATAATAATCAAGCCACATGTCAACCTAAGTGCATTATGTCGGTCTTTATGTCTTCGCATTTAAAATGTAGATATAAATGTCGAACAGGACATCATGAAACATTCACAGAAAACAGTCAACAAACATACGCATTCAGCAATCATAAATAAAAGCAGGGCGAGACACCACAAATCTAAAAGGATTGAACAAATTGAACAAATTGTACCGCTGTGCAATTGTCAGTCTGTGGCAAAAAAGTCCGTTGGGAGTATAAACCATGTTCTAGGGTGCACCAAATATCTTTCCCAAATGTAATCCCGGTTCATTTTATCGTGAATATATGCATATAAATCTAAATACAGAAAGCCACAAAGTAAGTAACAAGTTGAATTTTGTTTTAATGTGTTTAGTAGTTTATCATTAGGTGGACCCGCCTTAATTCCATTAAGCGATGGGAAAGCTTATATAAGCAGGATTTTACGCTTTAAAACAATTTCTACCGATAACCTGTTTAAAATGACCTATTAAATGTTTTAATATTATAATATGCAAACATTTTAAGACAAAATCATACCCAGGCCCGGTTTCGCTTCTTGGAGAAGGGGATGGATGGGGTATGAAAGTTAATACTCGGACCACGTAATGCATTTGAGAACTAATTAAAACATTTACATTACATGGTGGAAGGTTTTCTCCTACACTCAACCTACCTTTTGCGCATTTCAAGGTGATTGAACGTCGAATATTAATATAGATGTTTTTTTATTACTTGGGCCAGCCTTAAAAAACGTTTATGTTTGTCGTTTTCCGACCCTTACTTTAATATTTTGGGTAGGTAGGTAAGCATGCAGATGTTTCAATATTTTTTAATTTTTGTGTAATACAATTTTTAAAGCAAAATTAAACATACACGGAAATAAAAAATGTTTTTTGGAGAAATAAAAAATGTTTCAATAATATCGCCCATTCCGCTCGACTTTTTCGAAAAAACAAGAAAAAACGAAGAGATCACTTGATCGTCGTCTGCGTCTTCTGCGTCGTCTGTGTCCCGTTAACGTTATGTATGTAAGTGCAGGTCACATTGGCCTTACGACTTCTTGCGATCAAGAAAATGAAGAAAATCGCAAGAGATCGCAGAAAATCGTGCAGTAAGTCGTATGCAGTCGCAGACGATCGCAGATACTCGTACAACCAAAATCAGTCGCAGCAAGGTTTCTGAACATGCAAAAACCTTGTTGCGACCGATGTGATCGCAAGAGGTCGCAAGTAGTCGTGCTACTTGTTGCACGACCTGTTGCATGCTGTCGTGTACGATCGCAGATGATCGCAAGACTTTTTGGTCTCCGCCCCTCGCACGACCAGCTGCTACCGATTGCACGACCCGTTGCACATCCGTGCGATTGTTCGTGCAATAGCTCGTGCACGTTCACGACATGTGGTACGAGAAGTAGTGAAATATCACGACCTCTTTGCGATCGGCAGGCCAGTTGCAGAATTTAAATATATATTTATATTGTAATTAATATTTATTTATTAAAATAGTCAGTGTACTAACTTAATTAAAAATACAAATCAACTATAACCTTAGAAAATAGCATTTCATGAAATATTAAAACAGTCTTTCGTTGAATGTCAAGTTGCAATTAACATAATACATGTATGAAACGTTTATTCTCTGTATACATAAAGGAGAAAAAATATTTTCGACTTGATTTTATTTATTTAATAAATATTATTAGGAACCGAAGAGCCACAGGCAGGTCACCCAGGAGGTGGAGTGATATGTGTGTATCTGAAGATCAGCTGAAAGCAGAGAACAAAAAAACACCCGCAAGATTGCAGACTCGGGTTATTGTGTCTGTTTTTCCGACACCCTGGCTTTGAGGCCCCGGTTTTAGCAGCACTCATATATCTGCTTCTACCTCGCATTTTATGAACAATTTCCCGAACTTCGGGATTAAAAAAATCGCCGAACTAAACAGCCTCTCACGCTTTTTCTCCGTGGTATCGTACCCCACGTTACCCCACAACCTAAAGGTTCGAACATCAACTGAACAGGACCGCCAGGGAGTTCCCTCCATATACATGTATATTATATATACACTAGGGGGGCGGGGTGTTGTTTTATATGTACTCGTAGCTTTGACCCCAGGGATGAGATCCGCACTTGGATCGGACTAAATCGGACTAACAGGTCAAGGTTATATGTCAGCACGGGTTACATAAGCTCTTAGAACGATTGAAAAGTGACCGCATTAACTAATTTTCCTATTTTAAAGTATAGGACTATTTGATTATCTGCCCCTATCAACCGAGGGGGTGCTGCTAAGGGGGTTGTTGTATATGTACTCGTAGCTTAGACCTCTAAGGTGGGATGCAGACTGGGTTCCGACTTATAGGTCCTTACAGAAGCTGTTAGAGGGATTGAAAAATAACGAAGTATCCTAAATTTAAAGTACCAGCCTTGATTATCTGCCCCTAGCAACCGAGGAGGTGTTGCTAAGAGGGTTGTTTTATATGTACACGAAGCTTAGACCCCAGGGGTGAGAACCAGGCTCGGTTCGAACTTATATGTCAAGGTTATAAATTATGTCAGCACGGGTTGCATAAACTCTTGATTAAACGATTGAAAAGTGACCGCACTAGCTTTAAGTATAGGACTATTTGATTATCTGTCCATAGCAACCAAGTGGGTGTTGCTAATGGGGTTGTTGTATATGTACTCGTAGCTAAGACCCCTAGGGTGAGATCCAGACTGGGTTCTGACTTATAGGTCAAGGTTATATGTAAGCACGGGTTGCAGACGTTCTTAGAAAAGCTGAAAAACAAAACTTTTTATTGAAAGTGGCCTGAGGTTCGAACCTTAACCACACGGTCATGGTTAGCCGGGACCCGAACGAGGGCAAGGTGTCTGGTCTTAGAACCTAGGGTCGGACCTGGACTAAATTCGGACTGATTGGCCATTTGTGCACTTAAACTCGTGCATTGAAATTTATAAATCTTTATGAAGTATTGGTTTGTTTATAAGTCGGAACCCAGTCTGATGGAGAATGACTTTGTGGGTTCGACCCCCGCTACGATCAACCGACTCCCGACTCTTTATGGGAAAGAAACCTTGGTGGTTTTTGTTTTATACTGGTACTTCCAACGAACATTGGTTCGGAAACTATGTACCTGTAAATAACTGTATGCATTCAAAGTTTATTTAAATAACTGTATGCATTCAAAGTTTATTTAATCTCCGAAAGTACTTGACATAATGGATTGAAACTTCACAATTATGTATTTGGCCTCATTATCACATAGAGCCAGGTTCTATAAGTCTTGCTTTTATTTTAACAACAGTATCGCCGTTTTTATACTAAGAAATGACACATCACACATGCATTCGCTTTCATATGAAGAACTCAGAGGCAAGTGTCATAAGTCTTTTAGGCAGTGTCTTATAGATACGGCCTCGAGACTCGAGCGTCTGCATCGATATACGGCCTCGAGACTCGAGCGTCTGCATCGGTAGGCAGTGCGTCTTGTTGTTGCAGAACAACGGAATTGACTAGATATTACAAACGTTAGCAGCCGACACGATTATCCTTATGATAATTGACTTAAATACAAATCTAAAAATAAAGGAAACGGCTGAAATAATAAATTATAGCTGTTAACACACATGCCATCAGAGTAGTATGCAAATGAAACAGAAGCATTTAAATAAATATAAAAAAAATAAATATATAAAAATAATCATATACGGGCATAGGTGAACAATTAATAAATTAAGAAACACTGCCTGAAAGACAAACATCACACTTTTTTTAGATTATATACATATCCAACACAAATCCTACAGAATTTAACAATGTGTGCAAGATTCACAATTGTCACCTGCATGAAACAATTTAAAGAAGGCGAAGTGTGATGTCTTTGATTGCACCAGGAAAGCCCATCCGGTTGATTTAGTGTAACTAAATAGAGAATATTATGTCAGTGCCTTTTACTATCAAGGTTATTAGGCGAGGCTTAGAAAACGAAGAATGGCGAGGCTCTCTGCCGAGCCATTCTTCGTTTTCGTGCCGAGCCCAATAAACTTGGTAGTAAAAGGCACTGACATAATATTCTATTTATCATGTAGATTATCCATTTTCTGTATGAATTACTATTATAACCTTTTTCTCAGAATGTTACGCTTATCGAGAACGCCTCCATGATGTTGTTTTGCTTGTGTTATGACGTCAGGCAACGTTACGTGCATGACGTCAGATAACGTTAAGTACAATAAACGCCGAGGGATTCCGCATTAATTTGCTCTATTGGTCAGTGCCTAATAAAGAAAAATGTATTAGGTCACCCCTTTATTAGGCAGATAAGTGCATATCTGCATGATTAACCTAAATATCGACCAAATGAGATTAGGGTAAGCGTTTTACATAATAACTCCGTCGTACGTGCACCCAGCGAGCTGTTATCAATCGGCAAAAGTACAGTACTTTTTTTATTAAGCAAATAAATCTTAAAATGGGTTTGAATAGGGTAATTATTTTCGGGTCGGTCTGGAAAAGACAAACAGTAAATATTTTTAAGTGTGACCTTGCTATCCTAGAAACATGGAATGTTCCGTCGGCCATTTTGGTGTTCGGTTGATTTTTTGGCTTTTCGAATATGGAAAGTAATAACCAAATCTCGATTCATACTCGACGTCTAGGCACCATGAAATGCACAATATAGATTCGTAATAGATAGAGTATGATTGATTTAAACATCGAGATGGGCGAAATTTACCAACAAGAGGAAATCTTCCGATATCTGATAGTTAGTATGCACCCGTTATCATGAAAGGTGTTATTTTCGTTAAAATATTTACTCCTGTGTACATACAAAGGAAAATTCAGCGACCGTGATACAAGTTGCTAAACTTTACCAAACCTTGCGTGTAAAAATAATTATTTCAGCTATGTAAAATTACTGTAGAATTATATACATAGCTTATAAAAGTTAAAAAAAACATCTCATATAATGTTATTTATATTTTGAAAAACACTTTTTAATGTAACATGACTATTACGTGACCGGACTCATTATATCACATTATTTACAAAATACATTGTAAGGTTCTGATATTTGTAGTAAATATATTGTTGTTATTGTTAAATTGATCAGGTCAACGCATTTATTTATTCTAGTTTTGTTTGCTTTCTCAAATAAGTGTAACGTGGTCCGAGTATTAACTTTCATACCCCATCCAACCCCTTATTCAAGAAGCGAAAACGGGTTTGGCTGGGGTATGAAATAAAACCTTAATTTCGGCTTAAAATGTTCACATAGTATATAATTAAAACATGTAATAGGTAATTTTAAACATGTTATCGCATGTTCCAGTAAAAAATTGTGTTTAAGCATGTTTTATTGTCGAACTATCAGTTATAAATCCTGTTAATATAAGCTTTCCCATCGCTTAATGGAATTAAGGCGGGACCACGTAATGTGAACAGAAAATATAGCATTCACATAACACAGAAAACCAAAATCAAAATGAGCACGCATACATGAATATAAAAATCCTAGACAGCCATAAAACAAGTACAGCATGACTTGTCGAAAGCCAAAGCAACAGTAAGGAGGGCATGACAAGACAAGATTGAAGACATCAGGATTAAAGTAGAGGTTATCATAGTGTTCATAGGGTTCACAATATGTCGTAGCATCGCTCAGTCGAAGTGAGAACTGTAATTGGGTCAATCACTAAGCTAAATGATAGAGTCATAACTTCTTTTGATAACTGGGCGGTTCCTACATAATGATGAATTAGATACGTGTATTACCGCACAGTTTATGTATACGATCCAGTTCATAAATTGTGATATATACAAATGTATAAACATACAGCACTCTATCATATTCAAACAAAGGCAAGTAAACAGTTGTCTGACAGTAATTACTTGTTCGTTTTAATTTCGACGCACCTTTTACACATGTATTGGGCGATGCCACATTTCGCGACGTTCCTATCACCTACGTTTATAGCTGTGGTATAATGCTGAATGTGAGTAAACATTGTGAAAGGTTATTTAGAACATGCAATGATCTGTGAAAGGCCAACACAAAATTCAATTGTACATCGATAATGCAACATAAAAGCTGGTAGTATAATTATGAAATAATTATGTCAGTAGTTTGCTATCGTTTTATGTGTGTGATCAAGGAAACGTAAACCAAATATGTGTTTCTAAAATAAAACTGCTTGGTTAAACCACGATCTACCTACTTTAGGTTTAACTATTTTTATTTTATCATTTCGATCTATGTACGTCATCTAATAAATTCGGTGTTTCTAAATATATAAACTATCATGCAATACAAATAACAAAAACATGGTTCAGTTAACCTTACCTGTATATGTTTATCATTCTGATTATCTTTATTGATCTTAGTTAAATAATACAGACCTGGCGACGATGCCATTACGCATAACGTCGCTTCTTTCTCAATGTGTATCTCACAATTGAAAACGGGAAAATAATTAGCAGCATTTATAACAAGAGAGCTTACTTTAAATTCGATCTATTAAACATCCCTACTTAGAGGGGTTTGTTCCAAGAGCAACATCATACTGGGTATACGTTTCTCAATTTATTCGTTTTCCTAGAGCGAGTCGTAATAATACTGAAAACTGGATTCCCCGGAAGCAACAAACACAAACAAAGGGATACAAAGAGCAGACCCGCTTTTTTTTAATTCTGTTTATGTGAGGTTATGTTAAGTGCAACACCTCTCACGCTTCCTAGCACCGGCTTAAGCGATATTTTACTTTAAAGTCACACAAATTGGGTTTGATGATCACAAAGGACCAGTAAGTACTAACACTACTGATTTATAGTGAGTGGCGACATTTTACGGCCACCACACGCCACTAAACAAACGCTAGTGTGAATGTGAATAAACATAAATAGTGGATCCCCCGAAAGCAACAAACACAAACAAAGAGATAAAAGTAGCAGACTCGGTTGTATTGAGTAAGTTCATGAGGAATAATGTAAAGTTCAACACCTCTAACGCCTCCTAGCACCGGCTTAAGCGATATTCTACTTTAAAGCCACACAGATTGGATTTGATTACCCCAATGGACCAGTAAGTAATAACACTACTGAATTGTAGTCAGTGCGACTATTTAGGGCCGCCACACAGCACTAACCAAACGCTAGTGTAAATGTCAATATATACTGAAAAGTGGATTCCTCGGAAGCAACAAACACAAACAAAGAGATAAAAGTAGCGGACTCGGTTTTATTGAGTAAGTTCATGAGGGTAATGTGAGTGCAACACATCTCACGCCTCCTAGCACCGGCTTAAGCGATATTCTACTTTAAAGGCACACATATTAGAAATAAAAAAAGATCGGACAGGGAAAGTAGCATTCAAGGGGGACAGTCAACCACAAACACATATTAGGTTTAATGAACCCAAAGGACCAATAAGTAATAACACTATTGATTTGTAGTCGGGGCGACTTTTTACGGCCGCCAAACAGCACTAAACAAACGCTAGTGTGAATGTCAATACATACTGAAAACTGTATCCCCAGAAAGCAAAAATCACAAACAAAGAGATAAAAGTAGCAGAATCGTTTTTATTGAGTATGTTCATGGGGGTTAGTGTGAAGTGCAACACCTCTCACGCCTCCTAGCACCGGCTTAAACGACATTCTTATTTAAAGCCACAACGATTAAGTAATAACACTACTAATTTGTAGTCGGGGCGACTTTTTACGCCGCCACAAAGCACTAAACAGTCCCGTTTGGATGACACTATGGTAAGGCCGCTGACCATTCCAAAGCGGTAGACCTACCGTCAACCATTTTATGTTTTTTATGCCATATACCATACCTCTTATGTATACTTATATATTGTTTTGTATGTTTTGGTTAACTGTGGTTCCTGAATCCTACATTTCGTGTTCAACCTTTGTATTTAACATTTGAGATTAAATGATTTCAATAACATCAAATGTATTTACATGCATGCTTGTATACAACTAATCGTATTATTTTTTATCATAAGGCAGACATAACCGCTATGTTTGGTCGAAACTAATTATTATACGCCTAAAACAGTGTTTAAGTCTATTAATTAAGTCACATATTTTGTCATCATGTTTAAAATATGTTACATTAATGTACGGAATTCATTATTTTGTAGTTTGCTTCTGTCTGCGTCAGAAATAAAACGTGCTATAAACGAGACACGTTTCTGACTATGCTCACTTACATTAAGCTTTTATAATATCCCGTAATATGTTATGTTCACACTTAGCTATGTTTTATGTGGTCGTGTTATATTTATGACACTTCCTTCTTCTTTTAGTTCTAATTCATTAATTTTACTCACGTTTATCTTAACTCAAACTATATCCATGGTAGGCAGGCAAAACCATTCAGTGGTATCTGATTTAGATGGGGACAATCCAACTATCAGAACATTTACGACTGTTTTGATCGGAACTTCACCGGAGTCCCACAGTTAAAACAGTCCCACAGTTAAACTGGTTGAAATCCCAATACGACGGGTGTACGAAAAGAAATTCACTTTGGCGAAATTCTCGAAAAGCACGTGTACTTTTACATTGATATTTAGCTATCTCTATTCAACACCTACACAGTGATGTATACATGTATGGGTAGGTAAACCTGTTTCCTCAATAATCTTTCTTTCAATATAGTCAGTCGTTGACCACTGTTGCTCCAAAATCTGGCCGGCCGAAGACCGCCACCACAAAAAGATGTAGTGTTGAAAGTGAGACAGAGTATTGAAACTACTAATGCAATGTGCGTCAAATTGCTCGTATGGTAGGGGTATCCCTATCCGCAGTTAATTCATTTCATTCTGAAACGCATCATAAAAGTTAGGAAGATATCTGACTGATGAGCAAACGAAGGTATGCATAATGTTGGCCAAAAGGTTGCTGAAAATGTTTCCGAAATATGACGAATTGTTATTATTTGCAAATGTGGTAACTGGTGACGAAATGTGGGTATATTATGTCCATCCAGAGCGCGAAGAAAACTTTGTATGCTATACGTTTTACAAATCAAGGTTTAGCCATACAAGTTCCATTTGGAAAAGTGTCACAGGCAGATTTAACCGTGATGTGGTGCTTAAATGTCGCACAACTACAGGTTTCCTATATGTTCCTCTCTTACATGACAATGCACCGGCTCATATGTCTGAAGTTGTAACCAATTTGCTGAGGTCGGATCCACATCCCCCGTATTCCCCAGACCTGACACCCTAAGACATTTTCCTATTTCCAAAAATGAAACACTTCCTTTCTGGTCACAAATATCATTCAAGACATGCTCTTTGTTCAGCTATAAATCAGTGGGTCAGGGAATGGATTCACAGATTTAAACTATGCATTTCTAATCGTGGGGGAATATTTTGAAGGGTTGCTATAGAAATGTCAGCATTTCAGTCAGTTTTAGCTAGATAATTCGCCAAAATGCATTTCTTTTCGAAAACCCCTGGTATCAATATTATTCCCATGCAATATGACACCACAACGTGTTCGAGAAGAAGGTTACACTAACTTAATTAAACACAAAAAAAGGAAATGTATATATGATCTTGATACAAACCTGAACGTGAGCTATGACCATCCTGGCTGATGCGACCAATTTAACACTTGGATTACTTACGTAAATAAATGATTGTGATTGCATGTGTGTGTAAATCCTGTTGTAGGTTTCAAGCAAATAAGTAAGAATTGGAAAATGTTTATCTTATGTATACCGAATGTGTTTCAGTTATAAACAAATATTGGCAATTTTGTTCATTTGTTAGATATCATCCCGTCTGTATCAAGTACAGATGTAAGAACATAATGAACAGGACGAATCTCATTCAAACGTACTGATTATCCCCGTTCACTTTGCACTGGGGCAACGGAGCTCTGTTTACGGTACTGTGTGTATATTAGGCATTGTAAAGTACATAATTTTCAAATGAAAAGATACACGTAAATCGCATAGTTTGGAAATAAAAACGACGGCAACAATCTCTCTCTGTTAGGTTAGAGGAACGTAGATGAATATTAATTGGGAATAACCAGTAGGTCGTTTTGCCAACTGACTGTTCCAAGTCGGTAACTCTGTCTTTTCCTCTCTTTTGTGGGCATTGTCCTGTTTGATGGACAATTTAACTTTAATTTTATTTGTGATCCAGTGCAAACCTGCATTGCCGTTGTATTGGGGTTTTCTATATATCCATGTTCTTTTCATTTTTCCATCGTGCTTTGCCAAAACATCTCATCAAACTATATATCAGTGCAAATTCAGTGATCTCCATTATCTGTTTGTACATTTCAGACGTGCCCTAAAGGCTACCTTTGTATTGGTGCCTTTGTTTGGATTTCAGCTATTCCTTGTTATTTATCGGCCTGCTGATGCCAGCATACAAGATGTGTATGAAATTGTGTCAAAGTTGATCATAGATTCTCAAGTAAGTTTGTTTTAGTAATCGTATTTACACTATTCGAAAGAAAGACAATACTAAGTTTAATCTGACACATCCCTAAGGCAGCACCACTAATTTTAGAAGGGCTTCCTGCACATGATGTTTGGGTGGAGAGTTCTTGCTTTTTATTACGATATTAAACTTGTTATTGGATGTTCTTTTATTTACATTGTCGTGTCAATTTGAGCGCTGAAGACAGGTTAATAGCGAGTTTGTGTACACTTAAAATCGGTTTAAGCTAACCAGTGGGCCATATTATCTACTGACCGTTCCAAGTCGTTAACCCTGTCTTTCTGTTGTGTATATTTTTCATTGTATAGTTAATTTGCTCTTTGTTTGTGGTATAGTGTCGATCTACGGTGCCATTGCGTTTGGGTGCTGTGATTTCTGAAGGACCATTTTTCTCATTTTTGATTCAACTTATCGTATAGTAACATATCTCTATTTTCACAAATTTTGCATCGTTTACCGCATTATGGGGCCACATAAATAACAAAAACGTATTGATTTACAGTGTGATAATTAAGAATAGATGTATTATCTTTGAAGTATCATACGCTCTTAATCGTTTAATTGGATATGCATCATTACCATTGTGTTTTTGTTTTTTTAGGGTGGAGTGATAGCGGTGGTATTCTGCTTTTTGAATGGCGAGGTTCTAACATGCATCAACGGGGCAATACGCAAACTTCGGTACCACAAGGCCGCTAAAGGTCCTTCCTTTGTCACAACGTACTCTGTGGTTACTCAGAGAGGAAAGGAGACTGACAAGCAAACAAATACATTCAAAAGTCAATGCGAAGAATATATACCTTTGCAGGAGAAAATGCACGTGAATGGGCATATTAATGAGTAACATGAAGCTAAAAACACGGTTTAATAAGTGAAAAGAAGTCAAATGAAACAGCCAGACATATTATTAACATTGTTTTTGTTGTATCATACATGATGGATTCTCAGTCCTAAAAAAATGTAAATGGGGATTAAAAAAGTCAATTTACATGTTTTTATAACTGATATGATATCTTGCACATTTGTAACTGTATATGCATTAGGTAATCGTTTAACGTGATGTATTTGTACAGAATATTAATATGTTTCCCCCAGATTTGAATTTCTGTAAATTCAAATGTAGCAACAAATCTAAAACTAGAAGAACCGAATATTATTTATCGATCAGACAAAGCAAAGTAAGTATTTTCCAGTCCTGGATTTTTACATCTGTTGTACCATTCCATCTTCTAGACCTAATTACTAGTGTTATGTATTAGAGGAGTCATATAAACAACAACGTTGAGAATGACGTAGTCAATACTATAAACGATATATCCCGTACACTATATTCTAAATTAGGGCAATAAGCAAAGGTCGAACAAGTACGGTGCTTTAATATAAGTACAAAAATGATATATATTTTTTTAATTTAGAGTTTAATAAGAGATACACAGAAATCTAATTTTATAAAAGGTTACCGTTACTATACTTAAATTAACCACGTATAATGCCTTTGACTTAAAGACGGATTGATATAAATAAACAGGAGACAATGGAAATTACTGGAATTTATTGGAAGGAATAATCTGCTCTGGACAATATATCTTACGGTTTAGAAACTAAATGCAGATACAGACAGGCACGTAGTGAAATAAACATCTCTTTTTTTATTATGGAAGAGCATTAGCGCAAAATATCCAGACGTGTATAGTGTACATATGTACATTTGTAAACCAACACATGTCAACTCCAGCCTTGTATAATGTTCATATGTAAACGTGTAAACCAACACATGTCAACTCCAGCCTTGTATAGTGTGCATATGTCAACTCCAGCCTTGTATAATGTTCATATGCACACGTGTAAACTAACATATGTCAACTCCAGACATGTATAATGTACATATGTACACGTGTAAACCAACACATGTCAACTCCAGATATGTATAGTGTACATATGTCAACTCCAGCCTTGTATAATGTACATATGTACACGCGTAAACCAACATATGTCAACTCCAGACAATTATAATGTACATATGTACACGTGTAAACCAACACATGTCAACTCCAGACGTGTATAGTGTACATATGTACACGTGTAAACCAACACATGTCAACTCCAGACATGTATAATGTACATATGTACACGTGTAAACCAACACATGTCAACTCCAGACGTGTATAGTGTACATATGTACACGTTTAAACCAACACTGTCAACTCCAGCCTTGTATAATGTTCATATGTACACATGTACACCAACACATGTCAACTCCAGACATGTATAATGTACATATGTACACGTGTAAACCAACACATGTCAACTCCAGCCTTGTATAGTGTACAAATGTACACGTGTAAACCAACACATGTCAACTCCAGCTTTGTATAATGTACACATGTGCACAAATAAATTAACACAAAAATGTCATACAAACTCCAGACTTGTATAATGTTCATATGCACACGCGTAAACCAACACTTCCAAACTCGAGATTTGTATAATGTTCATATGTAAACGTGTAAACAACACTTGCAATTAATAACTTGTATAATCTTCACAACTACACGTGTAAAACCAACACCTGTAAACAGTATAATTGTATATTGTGGACATGTACACTTGTCAGTTAAGGCATGCATGACCCTATATCTCATTTATGCAAACTCAAAAAGTATATTCTACAATTGTAAATACGCATGCTTCAGATCGATATTGTTCAACTATACATTTCTCAAATTGACATGTCTCAAGTTAACATGTCTAGGTTTACAAGTCTTTAAATACATCTATAGATGATTTCGTACGTGATGACCTTACGCCGAGAGAATGCTCGAAATTTTACGGATATACCCGAAGTTAAAATGACGCGCGACTTAGCACTTGGGATTATTATTATTAGGTTAGCCTCTGGTCTGTATCTTTTGGTTCTGTATATACGTAGGCATGCGTATGTTTTATTTTTGTTTGATTGTTTGATTAAGAGGTGGGGGTGAGGTCGGGGCTGGAGAGGATGGGAGGAGAAAGACGTTTCCGTGGGATGTACTGGCTGTGTACCAGTTATCGTCATTCACCAGATTTCGTCATTATCAATAAAACGATCAATATTGTGATTATTTTTCGACCCCACTTTACAAATCACTACACACTATCATCAGACAATTGGAGAGGAAAAAATATTTTAGAAATATTAACATACACTCTCAAACCAACCCGTTTACCTATATAAATACCGTTATAAACAAAACACAATCGGGGGAATCACGCGCTAATGCGCATGCGCAGGGAAATTTCCTTTTAAAATAGTTGATCTTTTACGCCGAACCATTGAATCAATCTGACATGCCCAACAAACTAAAAGCATGTACTAACAATTTTCAGCCAAGGATGACAATTAGTTCACGTCAATCAATTTAAATTTGCGGACAGTTATTTCCTTTTAAATTTGAACGTCGAAGTGAAGTAAATTACATCCGATACCTACAGTTGAAAAAAATAATTTTAAATTGTAGATATAATTTTTTTCTAGATATGTTTTTTGTATATTCATATGCAATGGTATATTTATGTTTTTATTAATAACTATACACATTTTCATCATCGCAAACATGGATTATTCGGTATTAAACTGAACATGACGATAACTACTACATTCAGCTCAAACGACCGGCCCAATTCAGTCTATATTTAGTAACGGTCACGTGACACTTGTTACTGAGAATAGGAACAATGTAAACACAGAATATTTACGGCAAAGGGGTAAGCTTCTCTAACGGCAAAAATATTTATGAGATGACTAGTTTTGATTTAAATATATTAAAGAATCAACATAAAAATGACGATATCTGGTATTCAGCCAGTAGTTGTCCAACCGTGAAAAAGTACGTAAACGTCACCTAAATAGGCCTTATCAACGCTTTTTTGGAAAAGATACACCCACCCTAAAATGAGAGCCTAACCGGGGGTGGGGCGGTGTAGTGGTGGGGTAGGGTTTTTCTCAGATATTTTCTGAAATATTCTTTAATACGTATTAAAATGGAAGTTAGAAGGACTTTTAATTCAAGTTTTAAATTACACCTCCCCCACCCCTCCACAAACACACACAATTCAACCCAGCGTCACTTGCGTCTCAGGAATTATTTCACCACGTCTTTCATGGCAATACATTTTTTTTTATTTCTTATCTTCACCCAATCATATCTCACGAAAACGTGTTCCCTCCAATCTCACCTCACACACACATACACACACCCACCACGCATCCCCATCTCTTAACCTTTTGACGGGTAAAACATCCACTATGAAGTTCAAGACCAACTGAACCAAAAATAAAACATACGAATATATAATGCATGTACAACGTAAACATACTGATAAAAAAGACAAAGATACAGACGTAATCGTAGTACGATACATACGTACGAACGTACACGTGTACTCACAAAGTCCCACTATACACATCAGGGGCAACCCTAATAATGAAGAACGTAGGCCACTGGGTGTTTAAACCGGTTCTAGGGTGCACCAAACCTCACACTTAGATCATGGCGGGGATTTCTTTATTTACACTGTCCTGTTTTAATGGGATGACAGTAGGGTAGGTATGAGGTTTGGTGCACCCTAGAACCGGTTTAAACCCCAGTGGCCTTTGTTGCCACTGACCGTTCCAAGGCGTTAGCCCTATTGTCAACTATTTTGTGTTTGTGATGTCGTTTGCATTTTTTATTACTTTTGCCTTCTCGTTTGTCTGTTTGCGTGTTTGTTTTTGCGTTTTGTGGTTGACTGTCGTCCTTGAATGCTGCTTTCCCTGTCCGATATTTTTATATTTCTTTACCCTACTGTCATCCCATTAATGAGATATAGGGTCCTATAGAAACCACAGCGTCCGAGCGCAATGGCATCGTAGGTCCACACTGTACTGCAAACAAGGACTTGAAAATACAATGAAAGATATAAAAAACAACAGAAAGGGTGGTGAAGACAGGGCTACCGACTTGGAACGGTCAGTAGGTAATAAGGCCTACTTGTTAGTTTGAATCGATTTTATATGCGCACAATTCTCACTATTATCCTGTCTTCAACGCCCAAATAGACATGACAGTGTAAACAAAACTACATCCCATCAAAAGGAATTCTCTAACAATAACTAAAGAAACACATACAAAATAATAAACATCTCAGGATGTATCCAGAATCGTACTGAACAACCATAGTAGTTGCAGCTAAAGAGAAAACCAATCTAGGGTACGACCAGAAAACCCGAGGGACGAAAGCTCATGCACGCCACCTCCCTTTGTTGGGGTTTCAGTAGGTACAATCATAGAGTCCCAAGAGGTAGTCCAGTCATCGCACAAGTGAAAAGTGAAGCGTAATGACTGACTGTAGAGGGGTCAATCACTAAACATACAGGACAGTGTAAATAAAGAGATCCCCGCCCTGATTACTAATCAATAGGCAATATAAGTAAAACACAAATATGCTCGTGTGAATATAATACAAAAAAACAATAGCATAGAAATCCACAATAAAGGTACTCAATGACTTGGCAGAAGCCAGAGCAACAAGAGAAAAAACCATTAAGGGCACGACAAGAAAGATCATAGACAAACAGCAAACGCCACCGTCCCAATGGGTTTTAGGTAGGCGTTATCATAGGTTCCACAGTCTGTCCGGTCATCGTACAATTAAAGAGGAAAGCATAGTGGCGAACTGTAGAAGGGTCCACCACCAAGCATGCAGTATGATAGAGTCATAACCTCTTTTGATAAAGTTTTTAACAAGTTTAACAAAGATAGTATGAAAGTGATCATGACAGAAGTTATTCTGTCACAATACGCAGATGATACAATCTATGGTTCTAGACGGATCTCCATCTTCACTTAGAGAAAGTTTATCAGAATTATCGAAATATGCAAAATACTCTGGTTTAAATGTAAACTTTGATAAAACACAAATAATATGGATAGGCAGAAAAAAATATAGCCAAGACACAATTAAAACTAAGTGGAAATTAACTAGGGGTGAAACACAATTTAAATTATTAGGTATAAATTTCAATGTTGATCTAGATAAAATGTTACACATAAATTATAATGAGAAAATAAGAAAGATTCAAAATTTGATCAAGATATGGAAAAGAAGATATTTAACTCCATTAGGGAAAATAACAGTTATCAAATCACTACTCGCACCAATATTAAACCATCTTTTTATATCTCTTCCAAATCCTACAGAATCCATTATAGCAAAAATTAATGGCATACTGTACGAATTTCTTTGGGAAGGTTCAGCAAAAATAAAAAACACAGTTATAGTAAAGCAATATTTAGAGGGAGGTCTCAACATGATAAACTTAAAGGCTTTTATCTTCAGTCTAAAATCCACGTGGATAAGAAAATTAATTGTGAGTGAAGGTAAATGGAAACATGCAGTTGAAAGTGTCATTGATATTAAAAAATTAGCAGTTTTAGGCAAATGCTATTGTGAAACAATAATGAAGAAAACTAATAATGCATTTTGGATTGATGTTTTATCTGCTTTTGCCGCAGTCATTAACAGTAGTAAAATTGAATCTGTAGATACGTTTTTATTAAGTCCTATTTTTTACAATAACAGTATTTCAATTGACAGTAAGCCAGTATATTATAAAAATTGGTTTGATAAAAATATTTACCTAATAAATGACCTATTTAAAGATAATGGAGAACTATATTCCATTAGTGAATTCGAAGATATGTATGGTTTAAAAACAGATTTCTTACAATACAGTGGCTTAATATCAGTTATTAAATCCTTTCAAAAGAAGATATTGAAAACAACAGTTTTAAGTAAAATGCCACTTCCAAATAAACCATCAAACATCACCCCATTTATCCAAAACAGAAAAGGTTGCAAAATATTTTACAATATTCTAAATAAAAACAGCGATAAACCAACTTCAAAATTAAAATGGGAACTTAGTTATGATATAGAGGAAGAAACATGGACAGATAAATATGCTTCACCATTCAAAAGTACAATGAGCACAACGTTGCAATGGTTTCAGATTAGAATAAATCACAGATTACTTCCAACTAATCTTTACTTACACAAAATAAAAATAAAAGATACCCCCTTATGTTATTCTTGTAACGAAGAAGAGACCATTACTTACATGCTATGGACCTGTCCCACAACACAAACTTTCCTTCAACAACTACAAAGAATACTTGTATCAAAACAAATAATACTGCCATTTACAGAAGAACTTTTTATATTCAACATTGGAAAATACATAACAAAGATTGAGTTGCAAATATTGCTAGAAATCAATACAGGCACTTAAAAACATACTTAAATGCTCTCATAACACACATAAACATATTGCAATAAAAAACAAAAATGTGGAACAATTTAATAAAGATTGAGAGATGCTAAAAGAAATATTTAACAAGGTACATAATAGTATCAAATTAAAAATACTCACCTTCACTGAATCAAAAGTATTACATTTCACTTCATTTTATTTTTCTTAAAATACTTCCCCATTGCAAATCTCATTATTTTATTATAAAGCAAACATACAGTAATTTTCAAATATTCTATAATATGCTTGTATGTATGTTGTAAGGTGTGGCAAGGGATGGTCCTCCCCGACCCTTGTCTCACCATGTGACGGGGAGATTAAACGGGTCATCTTAAGATGGCTGAAAAAAAAAATATCTTTCAAAGTTTATATAAATCACATCAACATAGAAGTCAGGTTGTGATAGTCCAAGTCTGGAGTTGAAATTGTCCGATTACATTTTCATGCCTCTTAATTACGTGTGTACATGTCAGGATTGTACATTGGTAAAGTATACACATGTCTGTGTTAACATCTTCATGTTTCGCAATTACATGTATACACGATTACACGTCTGAAATTTTTACAAATGTAAAATGTAATATCTACATGTCTGCATTTCTAAGTTTACAATGTAAAATGTAGTATCTACATGTCTGAATTATTTTTTCGTCAATGCTCTTCCATAGGTTATACACATAGAAAGAGCTAATATATTAATCGACGACAATATTGCAATGCTTTTAACATCTTCAGATAAAAAATGTTCATATCAACGATGTTTTGTGACAAACTAAAATCCAAACTGTTTATTTATTTATATATTTATTTATTTACTGATTGATTGATTGATTGATTGCTTGCTTGATTGCTTTACTGATTGATTGATTGATTGATTGATTGATTGATTGATTGATTGATTGATTGATTGATTGATTGATTTATTGCGTTCCGTAAAGAAATATGCATATGAGCCATTACATAAATTTATTTATTCTCAGACGATAATCATCCTTATACATGTTATATACAAGATCATTTTCCTTTAATCCAAAGAGTTTACAGAGTAAAACTGTGTGTAACCACAATTTATAATACAAACAGGTTATATAGTAAAACTGTGTGTGACCACAATTTAAATTTAAAAGTGTGTAACCACAATTTAAATTGAAAATTTATATCGTCTATAGTAGTATAAATGATACAATTGATAAACTTGTTTTTTATTGCGTTAATTGCGTGTTTCCGCATGCTTAATTTACCATTTAAACCCTATATTTGTTTTTACAGCATCAGTGACATGATACTAGTGTTTCACATTCTTTTTTATTTATATATTTCACACAATCGCATATTAAACCCGTACATTATGCACTTGTGATGTATTATATAATGTAATGATCTTTTCAACTACAACATTAATCTTGTAAAAACTCGTGATTCATTGGTGTTATTAATAAGCGCTTATTATATGTATACAAATTACTACATGCATGTAACATATATTGCTTGTGTAATATATTATATTTCTCACTGACAATCTCTGCCGTGTATTGTTTATTGTAAGTCCATAGTATTCATTACCAGAGAAGTGACATCTTATATAAAATATAGAATAACATAAAGAATGTTACTCAACCTACTCGGTTTTCTACAGCTTGTACTCCAGTTGAGGACTTGAACATTCGAAACGTGTGTATAATGTCACGGGTAAAAAGTAACGAGAGCAAAGCCCGCAACAACCATTTAATCCAAATTTGTTTCGAGTCTTTCTTGGTTTAGTTCTCCACGTCTTTTACTAAAGATGAGCAGAGTAATGTTTAATATAAACCCTGTCACAATATATATATTTTAATACAAAAGAGTCCAATATATTCACAATGTTTTCTTAATATAACTTTATACTGACTACTGAGCTAAATACTGAACAACTTATACTGTCACAAGGCCTTAATTATACTGTCACAGAACTTAAACAGAATTTAACCTAAACATGCTACTTATGTAATTGATATTGAATGACGGAATCAAATATAAACATATCTTCAGAATTATCCAGGAACAATTATATGTAACCAACTTGAAATGACCTTGAATGACAATAATAAGCATGTACATCAACATCATGAATATAGAAAGAGGCGTCAGGAAACACTTCTCCCTTAAAGACATTTTCTATAGTTTTTTCTGCATAACAGATTTTTTTTAAACTATCTGTACAGTAAGTCTGTTATACATATAGACAGAAAAGGCAAAAATAATGGTAGGTCACCATGCTTGTTAAAATTTTAAAAAATAATTTGTAATGCCACCGTCATGTCAATCTGTCCAAAAGTTGAACAAGTCCATGAAATAGCTAAATAAGATATTTTTGAAGTCTAATCATTTATTCTTTGGTCACAATTCTGTTAAAATTATATTAAAGTAAAGAACATTTAATTAAAATAACATTTAAAGCTCATCTTTATGTAAAACCTATATTTCTTTACAAAATCTGTTGAGACCATTACCACAATGTATGCACAAATTAGCCCATAATGATACAATTTCCTTTTTTTTTGTATGTTCCCAATAACAGATTTTTTTTAACTTTCTAAGCACATAGTTTAACATATATATAAAAACAAAATGTACAATAAATATGATAGGTCCCCATGTTTGTTTAGAAAACGAATTTGAAAGCCTACCCCTATGCTAAAAGGCCAAGTTTTGTATGAAATTATATAGACATGGTATATTTTCCTTTTTTGTTATGTTCCTAATAACAGAATTTGTTCAAACTTCCTAGGCACTTATTTGAACACATATTTAGACAATATATTCAATTAAATTTATAGGTCACAATGCATATTGAAATTTAATATTGGTTTTTTGAACCGTACCATTATGCTTAAATTTTTTAATTTTGTTGGAATTTTTACAAAATACTATATTTTTCCTATTTTATGTGTCTAATTATAGGCCTTTATTTAAATAAAGACAATAAAAAATAAATAAAAAATAATAAATTTAAATAAAAAAATAAAAAATAAATAAAAAAAATAAATTCAAAAAAAGACAAAAAATACAAAAAAATACAACTAGACATCAAAAGCAACATTCCTGTAAATTTGTAGGAAAATCCATCCTATAGTTTTAGAAAAGAAGTCGCTCAAAAAAGCTGCGAATGGAAAACTACAGCAAATGCCTTTAAGCATTATTTTGAACAGCATGTAATAATATAATAATGTGTCAGTTTCAGTACTTTTGTCATATAATGTATTACAGCATGACATACATGACATACTTTTCAAAAATCAACAATTGTCAACACATATATTGAATTACAATGATTTACGTTTAGATATATAATAGGAATAGGTTTAAGATGGGCGTTGGACTCCTTTGATTGGGTTTTCCACCACTTGACATTTATGGTCAGACCTACAGTATTGCGAAACATCCTTCTTGATATTTGGCCTATACGAATGTCTTATAACTGCCTAAGACATCAGACATCGGAGTTTCGTTGACAAAACGGAGAAGTTCCTGAATATCTAAACTAGAAACCACCATTTGGTAACTGACAGTCCATTTATCATCAGCAGGGCATCAGGTGGTCGCCATTTTCTCATCAGAATCCCATGTTTAATAAAATAACAAAGTGGGACTTGTGAGAAAAGTATGAATGGAGAAATTTGGAAACGGTAGATGCTTGCTAGCTTCATCTTCACTAACGACCCTATCAAAAAGACATTTCAGGATCTTTATACAGTTCACAGTTATAAGTTTTGATCTTTATAGTTTGTCATGTTCTTTTTTATTCAAATTAATATAAGTAAAATGATCAGGTAGGTGGATATGTTTCCTGTAGCCCGTCTGCGATTCTAATATCAAGATAGTTGTTAAACTCTATATTATTATATTGACCAATGACACTATCAGCAAAATCAATGTCGGAACAAAGATCATTCTCAATTGCTCGTTTTGCCATAGCTCGAGTTTGTGGTTGACTGTCGTCCTTGAATGCTGCTTTTCCTGTTCGATTTTTATATCTACATTAATGCACTAACCAAAAATAAGTCAGGTATTTCCTGTTCAATAGGATCAGGGGATTGATCCAAAGAAAGAATATCAAATCCAAGTGGATTAACAACGACCTTTTTGCCAGCTAGGTCTTTACCTAGTAATAAATGGACACCTTCCAATAGTAAAGAAGTTCTTATTCCCACAGCCACAAGTCCAGTAACTTAATATGATGACAAATAAATAGTATGGTGAAGGACAGACAAATAACCGCACTCAACCCTTTAAATAAGGACCCTAGTACCAGAATAACTCTTCTCAGAGAAAGCAGGGTATCTGCTAATATAATAGATTGAGAAGCTCCTGTGTCGCTAAACATCTTAAGAGCGATAGGTTTAAAATTCTTTGAATCAGCAAAAATGTGATATAGAATCTTCAGACATGAATGGTTCATAAGTCTCCATAACAGAAACAGATTGGGATTTTGGTAACCCAAAAAAAGCATTGTTTCCAACGAAAAACTGAAGTTTAGACCTTAAAGCGGTGAGACCGGTAGGTTGTATACCCTCATTTCGTTGTTGATTTCTTTTAGAACAACACCATGATCGGGCGGTTAACTACGTTGTAAGCCTTCTCGCCTCTCACCCTGCAGTTGGAGCTTAACTTTTAAGTGGTAAAATGCAGATTAATACGGATGGCGGCGGGAATAAAGTACTGGTACTACCCAGTTATAAGTGGGTGGTCTGACTTCACCACAAAATTCAACCGTCATACATATAGCTTAAAACATGCTGAAAAGATATATTGAAAACACCAAACAAAGAACAAACCTTTTCAAAGCAAATCACTCAGAAATGCGTTGACCTCATTTTGCAATAAGTTCTCATTAGGTGCTTGATGTTTAGAGGTTCTGGTACTTAATGTACCAGATTAAGGTTTGGAAGTACTGTCGTACGAGTGAAAGGGTTTCTTAAATGAAGAATGCTGCTGAGGTTGTGATTTGTGAACACAAGAGACCTTGGGAGTTAACGAGTAATCATCTGCCAAACTCGCAGAATCTTCCAACGTGTGTGCATTGGTCATGTAGCATGCCAGCAGCAAATAAGCAAGCTTTCCATGTTTTTTCACTGACCAGTTAGCGTTGGGAATTATGTCTTTTTAAGCTCTTCGGTTTTGAGATACGAAAAGTAATTTGCTCACAGGAAGTTGAAAATATGACAAGAATATGACAGATATCTTAGGAACGCGGGAGTACTAATTCGTATTTTCCATTGCAATCTACTGAAGATTAATGCTGTTTCGACGCATATCATTCAGTGCAAGATGTTCAAGGCTGGAATAGACGAAAGGCAAAACGGACTTCGAACGATTCCCAAATTACACAAACAACCATATAAAGCCCGTTTTATTTCCAGGTTTAGTTCTTGCACCTCTACAAATATCTCCAAACTTTTAACATCTTGTCATACTGCCGTTAATGATCACGTTAAACAATATTGTGCGAAAGCTTATTATGAAAACTTTGGGATTAATTTATTTTGGTCTAATAAAAGATCAGGCGACGTTCTTGAAATCTTTTGCAATAAACGTCAAGATACATCTATAAGTACTTATGATTTTTCATTATATACAACTTTACCACACGACCTTATCAAAGATAAGCTTATTGCTTACATCCAAAGGGCTTTTGCTAGGGAAAATACTACATTTTTGGCCTGTAACAATATTAACGCGTTTTTACTAACGGTAGTTTGGACAATTACACTATGTGGACTTGCCATGAAGTTTGAGAAATAATATTTTCAAGTATGGAACTACCGTTTATAGACAAATGATTGGCATCCCTATGGGTACGAACTGTGCATCTTTTGTCCCAGATTTGTTTTTATATTTCTATGAAAGAGATTTCATGTTGAGTCTATCACCAGATACCCAGGCAGAAGTTATTGAAGCCTTTAATTACATCTCGGTATCTGGATGACATATTGAACATTGACAACCTTTCCTTTCCTACTATGGATAATAGTATATATCCGAAAGAACTTCAACTTAACAAAGCTAATATTTCTGATATTTTTTCGCTTCTTCTCTCGATTTACATTTCTCTATTGAAAATGGTGAAATAATTAGCAAAATTTATTACAAGAGAGATGATTTTAATTTTGATATTGTTAATTATCCCCACTTGGATGGGGATGTTTCCTGAGCAACTTCTTATGATGTCTATGTGTCTCAACTTATTCGTTTTTCTAGAGCTTTACTGGAGATGAGGACTTTAATATTCGTAATCTTTGTATAACTGAAAAGCTACTCCATCAGTGCTACCGTTACCATAAACTTCGTAAAACCTTTGCAAAATGTTATTATCGTAACCCTGATCTTCTTTCCAAACATAAAAGTAATTTAAGAACTCTTCTGCGACAAGGACAATCACAACCTGATTTCTATGGTGATGTGATTTACAAACTACAAACTCTCATACTCTTTTGTAAGATCCTTGGTCATGATCACTTTCATACTATCTTTGTTAAACTTGTTAAAAGTGTTATCTCTTTAATTGTGCGATGACCGGACATACTGTGGACCCTATGATGACGTCTACCTAAATCCGTTGACGTTGGATCTTGGTCTCCAATCTTGTCCTGTCTTGCCCTCTGTGGTTTATTATCATGTTGCTCTGTCATTGAGTAGCTTCTTTGTGGCTTTCTAGGCTATTTTGTTTTTGTATTTATATATACACGAGCATCTTTGTGTCATATATTGCTTATTAATGCTGCCTTGTTGGTTAGAGAATAGTTCATGGCGGGGATTGCTTTATTTGGGATGACATTATTAGGGTAAGTGTGAGGTTTGATAAACTCTAGAACCTGGGTTAAACCTCCAGCGGTCTGTTTTGCCACTGACCGTTCCAAGACAGTAGCCCTATTGTCAACACTTGTTGTGTTTGTGACGTCATATGCCTTTATTCTTTATTAACATTGCCATTCATGTTTGTCCTTTTGCGTGTTTTGGGGTTAACTGTGTTCTGTGAAAGCTGCATTTTCTGTTCGACTTTTATACTTATCTGTATTTCCCATTAAAGGGAAGCAAAAAAAAAATGTTACCGAACTGTGCTATAGATGAGCACAATACATTTTAATATAAACCCTCCTGCAATATATATTTTAATTCAAAATCCAATGTAATATATTCATAATGTTTCTTCATACTGCACTACTGAACTAAATACGGAATAACTAAGAATGTGACAAGGCGTTATGTATACTATCATATAACTCTCTAGGTAGAAGTTTCTGTACCTGAACATTCCAAACAAGAATGCTGTTTAATTAAATCACATTGAATGACGGAATCAATAATAAACATATTTTCGGAATTATCCACAACAGATACGTGTTACTATCTTTAAAGGTGGGTGCATGAGCTTTCTTCCCTCGGGTTTTCTGGTCGTACCCTAGATTGGTTTTCTCTTTATCTGCAACTACTATGGTTGTTCAGTACGATTCTTGATACATCCTGAGATGTTTATTATTTTGTATCTGTTTCTTTAGTTAGTTTCTCTGGATGTGGACTTTATTGTTAGAGAATTCCTTTTGATGGGATGTAGTTTTGTTTACGCTGTCTTGTCTATTTGGGCGCTGAAGACAGGATAATAGCGAGGATTGTGCGCATATAAAATCGATTCAAGCTAACCAGTAGGCTTTATTGCCTACTGACCGTTCCAAGTTGGTAATCCTGTCTTCGCCACCCTTTCTGTTGTTTTTTGTCTCTTTCATTATATTATCAAGTCCTTGTTTGCAGTGTAGTGCGGACCTACGATGCCATTGCGTTCGGACGCTGTGGTGTTCATAGGACCCTGTATCTCATTTTTGAATGACATAAACAATAAAAAATATTACATCAACATCATAAATGAACTAATAGACGTAGGGTATAAATATCTAAAAACGCTACTCCGTCAAGACTACCTTTACCATAAATTTCGGGGGGAAAAATGTGCACAATTGTATTATCTTAACCATGATTTACTTTTCAAATAGAAAAGAAATATTGTGTGAAAAAAGACAACCTTACATACACGGTGATATAATTTACTAGCGTTGTAAGATCAGAAATCATGATTTCTTCATGCAGTTTTTATTAAACCTGTTAAAATCGTTATCAGAAGAGGCTTTGCTTTTATCATCATGCTACGCACCGCACGTTTAGTGTTTATTTATCACTGAGCGATGACTGGACACATTGTGAACATATTGTGAAACCTATAATGACGATTGCTTAAGACCTGAAAATTTAGTAACGTTTAGGGTTAATTCTGCGAGGGTCATTGAGAATTTGGTTTATCACATTTTCAGTATTTATTGACATTCACACTAGCGTTTGTTTAGTGCTGTGTGGCGGCTGTGAAAAGTCGCCCCGACTTTCAACCAGTATTGTTATCATTTTCTGGTCCTTTTGCGTTGCTTTAAAGTATCTCTTAAGCCGGTGCTAGGAGGCTTGAGATGTGTTGCACATTTATTACCTCGAACGAACAGTTTCTATAAAACAGAGTCTGCTACTTTTCTCTCTTGTTTTGTATTTGTTGTTTCAAGGGATCGCCTTTTCAGTGTTTATTGATATTCACACTGGCGTTTGTTTAGTGCTGTTTGGCGACCGTGAAAAGTCGACCCGACTGCAAATTAGTAGTGTTATGATTTACTGGTCCTTTGGGATCATCAAGCCCATTATGTTCTGCTTTAAAGTAGAATATCGCTTAAGCTGGTGCTAGGAGGCGTGAGAGGTGTTGCATCTTATAATTACCTCTTATGAACAGACTCAATAAAAACGAGTCTGCTACTTTTCTCTCTTGTTTGTGCTTGTTGCTTCCAAGGGATCACCTTTTTCAGTATTTATTCATATGCTTTTGTGTATATTTCAAGATCATCTGTTTGTTTTACTTATATCGTCTATTAATTCTGTTATACATTGGCGGGGATTTATTTATTTACACTCTCCCATATAATTGGAATGACAATAGAGTAGGTGTGGCGCCTTGCTTTGGTGGATTGCGTTCCATGAGTGATGCAAGGTCAACGTGTCACCGTATGTCTTTACTTTAGATCTTTAGTTGGCAAACGCCTTCGACAACATATACACGTTGGTACAAATGTTGAACTGGAAATGTAGCTTTCGCATAACGCAGCTAAATACAGGCATTCAAAATACATAGAAATTACACGGTAAATATGATGTTAAGGAACTAATTTTAAGAGAACGATTTATGTAAATTTGTAGCGTTTTCACTATATGTATCTGACAGTTTCAGCAATAATGAACATTTGAAGAGCTGACGGTATAAAATACGCTTGTATATTACCATTCATTGTTTCGTAGTTTATGCAAATTTAAATTGTATTTCTGGCATTTAAAGGATTGAACGTCTGAATCGGCTCAATTATATTTCTTTCACTCACTTTGTGTCATGTTATTAAGTACACGATCATATTACCTATCATGTATAACTATCATATCACATTACTCGCCGAAAATGATCAATTGTTTTTTTTATATGAAACCACACAATTAACATATGAATCATAATGTTGCAATGCGCAATACAAATAGATATAAAAATCGACCAGGAAAATTAGACAGTCAACAACAAACACATACAGAAACAAAGAACTGTATATAAAAATGAATAAAGGGCAAAATAAGACATCACAAACACACAAGGGTTGACAATAGGGCTACCGCCTTGGAACGGTCAGTGGAAAAACAAGGCCGCTGTGGGGTCTAGACCAGGTTCTAGGGTGTACCAAACCCCACACTTACCCTACTGACATCCCAATAAAACGGGACGGTATAAATAAAGAAATCCCCGCCATTAACTATTCTCTAACCAACAAGGCAGCATTAATAGGCAATATAAATAAAACACAAAGATGCTTGTATATATATAAAAAACACAAAAAAGCAATAGCCTAGAAAGCCACAAAGAAGGTACTCAGTGACTTGGCAGAAGCACTTCACCGAAGATAGGTCAAACACTTGTAAATATGTTTTCAAATAAAAAGGTAAGGAACTACATTAAATTTGCTTTTAAATAAGTTAAACATAGAAACAGCCGCAGGAACGGTCATAAAAATAAAGAGGTTTTCATGAAGTAATTAGTAGAAACGAGAGCGTTTGGTTAACAGTTGTGTAATGGGATTGCTAGATACTATTATGAAATACTAAAGAAACACTGAAACAGGAAGATATACTACGTTAACGATAATACAATAAATACTGAAGTTCAACATGGATTTCTTCGTAGGAAAAAGAAGAAAAAAGAACAGAAAGAAAGGTAGCAGGCTCAGTTATACTGAGTGTGTTCGTGAGAGGTACTATAAGTTGAAACACCTCTCTCATCCCCTAGCAATCGGTAAAACGATTTTATACTTTAAGGCTGTATAAACTGGCTTGATGATCCCTAAAAAACAGTAAGTAATAACAGTACTAATTTGTAGGCGACAGTTCACAGCACTAAATAAAAGCTAGTGTGAATGTCAATACATACTGGAAATAGGATCTTCTGGAAGCAACAAACACAAACACAAACAATAAATACAATTGAGCCAGTAATGGACGATACAACACCTCTCACGACGCCTAGCAAGGCGTAAACGGTATATATACTGGTGGTCAATGAAAATGCCCCATTAAATTATACGTGTGTTATATCTGATTACTAAAGTAGTTTATAATAATAGGCGCATACTTTGAAATTGAAGCATATTAATTAATAATGCCAAACGTGGTGTGTCTAACAATTCCGAAACATTGTGTATATTGTTCTATTAAAATAATACAGGTAGAGAATAAAAGTCACACATCGTCATACCGGGTTTAAACTCCAGGCCAAACTCAGCAAAAGTTAGAAGTGACGTTATCGTGCTGGAATAACATGACGCCGGGATATTTTCATAGGAACGGTGAAACGGTTGCACAAACCCTTTACTAAGATGTGTGACTTTTGTTTTGTAATGGTGTGACTTATATTGAACACCATACACCATGTTTATGAATTTTGAGACAATCAGTGTTTGCAATTATTAATCAATGTCCTTCAATTTCAAAATATGCTCTTATTGTTATAAATGACTTCAACAATAAAAGTTTACACCCATATAATATACTGGTGAGTTTTCATTGACCGCAAGCTAATACATATCACTCCATTTCAATGACATGACGTAGTGATTAAAAAGAAATTACAGGTACATAGAAAGTATCTAGTTATGGATATTTTCATCGAAAGGTGTGTTGTATGTCTGTGTTTACGGGCATGTGGGTTGTGAATGCAGATATAAGTGGGTGCATGCGTTAGCTTTTAGTTTCTGTCATAACTATGACCAATAAGGCGTTGATACCATTGCGCAATTATGCGTAATTGGTAACATTGACAGATATGTCCGGAAAAAATAGCAGTCAGAGTAATGTTGCAAAACACTGTGATAAATTGAATATTAAGTGATATGTTAACACACACATCCAACATTTTTGCACTTTGTAAACTGCGAGATGTCTACAATGTAATTGATATTGCCTGTACCAAAGCAACCCACGTAAAACCACAACTTTACAATAAACTAAATGAAACATCTAAAATAATAAGAATTAGAGATAGAGGTCGAACAGGGAATGTGGCATTAAAGGACCGCAATCAACAAAAAACACGCACATAAACAATAATTACAAAGATGAATAAAAGGCAAAATACGAAATCACAAACATAAAAGTGTAGACAATAGGGCTCTGGGACGGTCAGCGGCAAAAACAGGTTTTTATGACATATTAGCATGGCAGCTTTAAATTGTAATTTTAACATCAGCCCATGGTTAAGTATTACGGAAGTACGACGTATACTAAGTATGTTTTAATGCTTTAAATTGTAATTTTAACATCAACCCATGTTTAAGTACTACGGAAATACGACGTATACTAAGTATGTTTTAAATGACTTTGCACGTCTCTAACGTTTAAGTTGATGTATTTATATAAATTAAATGTATGCTTTTATAAACCTGATTTTGTCTCGTTGGTAGCGAGACATAACAGTCACTTTTCCGTAGGCGGCGGCCACACTTTAAATCAACTATATCTCAACAACCGCTTCTCGAATTTTTCTGAAACTTTCTCAGATGCTTTATTGGGTCAAGGGACATCATGTAATGCCAAAATTACCAAGGCCAATGTCATATTTTGAACTATTTCCCCAAACTTAACCTTGGTTAGGTAACTTAACTTAGTTAACTTCATGTGATTGTCTCGCTTTATGTCTTTGATACTTGGTCATATATATTGTTGGCAGTGGTGGACATCGCTGGACGATAAAAATACCAAGGTCAAGTTGATATTTTGCCTTATTTTCTCAAAACCTTAGATAGGTAACTTAACCTTGGTTAGATAACCTAAACTCACTTAACTTTATGTGATTGCCTCACTTTATGTCTTTGATACTTAGTCTTATGTATTGTTGGCATTGATGAACGACAACAAATACCAAGGTCATTGTCATATTTTACATCATTTTCCCATAACTACACTCTGTTTAAACACGTCTTCTTTTTAATAATGAGAGCACAATTTATTTATAAATTCATTTCGTATAAGAAACATTATTTATCGTCCACATAGTATCATTTTATCTCGCTCCATTGAAATATGTATATTATTATTTTTACACCTCTATTAAAGGTAGATCCATAACATATATAGAAACAGACGTATGTATGACAGTATTAAAATAGATATAACAGTCGAACAGGAAAAGGACCACAGTCAACCACAAACACCACAGAAACAAACAACAACTACAAAAATGAATAAAAGGTAAGATATGACAATGTTATCACAAACACAAAAGGGTTGACACAAGGCTACCGCCTCGGTAGATGTCGTTTGCTTGATTATGTAGATAATGCAATATTAGTCTAATGATTTGCAAAACACTTCATACTAAATGCATTGCAACATAACAGGTCACGAAAAGGATCAACAAGTTTCTTATTATACGGGATGCAATAAACGTCATTTGTATTAAAATAAACAATGTGAAACACCGTGTATGAAAAAATAAATCAACAAAAACAGGAAGGAGTCATTCATCTTAATTGTCGTCAATGTATTATTTATGACATAAATAATGCAAAGTTGTTTTTTTCAACACTTTCTTAATGCATTAGTTACTAAAAAAAAAGAAAGATATAAAAATCGCCCAGGAAAAGTAGCATTCAATGACGAAAGTCAACCACAAAACACAAAAAACAAACACGCAAACAGACAAACGAGAAGGCAAAAGTAATACAAAATGCAAACGACATCACTACATAAAAAAAGGTTGACAATAGGGCTTCCGCCTTGGAATGGTCAGTGGCCAAAAAAGACACTGGGAGTTTAAACTAGGTTCTAGGATGCACTAAACCTCACACTTACCCTATTGTCATCCCAATTAAACGGGACAGTGTAAATAAAGAAATCCCCGCCATAAAATATTCTCTAACCAACAAGACAGCGTTAAAAGGCAATATATATAAAACACCTAGATGCTCCTGTATATATAAATACAAAAAAAAAAGCCTAGAAAGTCACAATGAAGGTACTCGATTACGTGGCAGAAGCCAAAGCAACAAGAGAATAAACAATTTAGGGCACGAAAAGACAGCACCGCGGACAAACATCAAACGCCACCGTCCTAATGGGCTTTAGGTAGGCGTCATCATAGGGTCCACAGCCTGTCCGGTCATCGTACAATTAAAGAGGAAAGCGTAGTTGCGAACTGTAAAAGGGTCCACATAAACCAAAATAATTCAAAATGCAACGACATCACTACATAAAAAAGGTTGACAATAGGGCTTCCGCCTTGGAATGGTCAGTGGCCTAAAAGGCCACTGGGAGTTTAAACTAGGTTCTAGGATGCACTAAACCTCACACTTACCCTATTGTCATCCCAATTAAACGGGACAGTGTAAATAAAGAAATCCCCGCCATAAAATATTCTCTAACCAACAAGACAGCGTTTAAAGGCAATCTAGGTAAAACACCTAGATGCTCCTGTATATATAAATACAAAAAAAAAAGCCTAGAAAGTCACAATGAAGGTACTCGATTACGTGGCAGAAGCCAGAGCAACAAGAGAATAATCCATTTAGGGCACGAATAGACAACACCGCGGACAAACATCAAACGCCACCGTCCTAATGGGCTTTAGGTAGGCGTCATCATAGGGTCCACAGTCTGTCCGGTCATCGCACAATTAAAGAGGAAAGCATAGTGGCGAACTGTAATTGGATCCACCACCAAGCATGTAGTGCGTTGAAAAATGATAGGGTCATAACCTCTTTTGATAAACCTTTTAACAAGTTTTACAAATATAGTATGAAAGTGATCATGACCAAGAATCTTACGAAGTTTGTAAATCACATCACCATAGATAGTCCTTGTCGCAGAAGAGTCCTTAAATTACTTTTATATTTGGAAAGAAGATCATGGTTACGATAATAAAATGTTGCAACCTTTTAACAAGTTTTACAAATATAGTATGAAAGTGATCATGACCAAGAATCTTACGAAGTTTGTAAATCACATCACCATAGATAGTCCTTGTCGCAGAAGAGTCCTTACATTACTTTTATATTTGGAAAGAAGATCATGGTTACGATAATAAAACTAAATTCACTTAAGTCAGAGTATATACATGTAAAACTTATAACTTGTAGGCGTAACATATGTGTATAATGTTGGCGACAAATATGTTATTTTTTAAAACAATTTATTTTGGTTCGCATTCAAATAGTGTACTGTCGTTTATCTTCACAATTGCATGATTGATAAAGTGCATATTATCGTTTATCTTCCACACTTGCCAAACCTTTATTTTTGACATCAATTTAAATATAAATTGATTGATACGATGCACACTATTAACAAGCTAGCCACCCTTGCTAACAAAAATATACGACTTAATTTTGAAATAATGTAAAAGTTTTCAACACTGTCATTATTTTTCAATTATAAACAATTACACATACAATTGTTTTAACATTTTGAAATCCCACCCTAAACCCATTATTAAAAGTAAGTAAGATGGATAAAAAAGTATGAAAGGAGAAATTTAGAAATCGTCGAACACAAAATATACAACTAAAAAAGTATTGTAATCTGTTTGATTGAGACTGTTTGTTTGCTACCGTTTATTCCTGACCCCGGGTGGTTGAGCAGAACTCAATATTTAAAATGACAATAGTACAGACATTTGAGTCATCCCGAAGATGGCATGCGTATGTCGGTGAACATGGACCTTCAATGCGGCGTATGGTCCCAGGTTCTACCAAGAAATATAAAAAGATCGGACAGGGAAAGTAGCATTCAAGGAGGACAGTCAACCACAAAACACAGAAACAAACACGCAAACAGACAAACAAGAAGGCAAAGGTAATATTAAATGCAAACGACATCACAAACACAAAAGGGTTGACAATAGGGCTACCGCATTGGAACGGTCAGTGGCAAAGTAGGTCACTGGGGGTTTAAACCGGTTCTAGGGTGCACCAAACCTCACACTTACCCAACTGTCATCCCATCAAAACAGGACAGTGTAAATAAAGAAATCCCCGCCATGATCTAATCTCTAACCAACAAGGCAGCATCAATAGGCAATATAAGTAAAACACAAATATGCTCGTGTAAATATAATGCAAAAAAAACAATAGTCTAGAAATCCGCAATGAAGGTACTCAGTGACTTGGCAGAAGCCAGAGCAACAAGAGAATACACCATTAAGAGCACGACAAGAAAGATCATAGACAAACATCAAACGCCACCGTCCCAATGGGCTTTAGGTAGGCGTCATCATAGGGTCCACAGCCTGTCCGGTCATCGTACAATTAAAGAGGAAAGCATAGTGGCGAACTGTAAAAGGGTCCACCACCAAGCATGCAGTACGTTGCAAAATGATAGGGTCATAACCTCTTTTGATAAACTGTTTAACAAGTTTAACAAAGATAGTATGAAAGTGATCATGACCAAGAATTTACGAAGTTTATAAATCACATCACCATAGAAGTCAGGTTGTGATAGTCCTTGTCGCAAAAGAGTCCTTCAATTACTTTTATATTTGGAAAGAAGTTCAGCGGTACGATAATAAAGTTTTTTTTTGCGAAGGTTTTACGACGTTTATGGTAACGGTAACCCTGATTGAGTAGCTTTTTAGTTATAGAAAGATTACGAATATTAAAGTCCTCAACTCGAGTACAAGCTCTTGAAAAACGAGAAAGTTGAGACACATACACCCCATAAGAAATTGCTCGGGGAACATCCCCATCAAGTGGGGATAATTAACAATGTCCAAATTAAAATCATCTCTCTTGTCATAGATGTTTCTAATTTATTTCACCATTTTCAATCGAGAGATCTAAATCAAGAAAAGAAGCGTTATTATCAGATATATTAGCTTTGTTAAGCTGAAGTTCTTTAGGATAAATATTATTATCCATAGTTGGAAAGAAAGGGTTGTCACTGTTCAATATGTCATCCAGATACCGAGAGGTGTCATTAAAGGCTTCCATAACATCTGTCTGGGTATCTGGTGAAAGACTCAACATGAAATCTCTTTCATAGCAAAATAAAAACAAATCTGCGACAAGTGGTGCACAGTTCGTACCCATAGGGATACCAACAATTTGTCTATAAACGGTGGTTCCATACCTGACGAAAATATTATCTAATAGGAAGAAACGCGTTGACCGAAACGAGAAAACAATGGGCGAAATAAATCAAATGTAATTGAACTGGGATCAGAGGTTTAAGTAGCCTGCGTACCAAAGGTCACAGTCAAAATACTAAATTAAAAAAGCAAGCAACATATCCTAATGGTGATTAAACAATACTCACAACCTTTAAAGCCTGGAATAGTGGAACCATCTATTCGCAACACGTATTTGTGAATGTACCACCGATATCTGTAAATATCTGGCTCAGCGATCTCTAAAGATCGGAATGAATAAGTGGCACAAGTGGTACAAATCCCCATAAGCCTTGCTAAATCAAAGACAAAGTGAATTATGCGAACATATAATGCTAAAGTAAAAAATAAACGCATCTCTGTTTATAATCATTTATCTTAACGTGTATTTATTTAACAAAGAATATTAATTTCAGGCTACTGTAGTCCTTGAATGCTATTTTTTTATAGATCTTGATTTACTGTAATGCATTATCAATGAATGAAATAAAAATGGGAACATTTACATACATATGCTTCTTGCAGAATTAACGTGTACATGCATTGTGTGGCGACATGAATTAATATATATACGTTCTTTTCTGGTGTATACATGCACATACTTCATGATCCCAAATAATAATTAAAACATATTTGCAATGTCAATGTTATATGAATTAAGTACAAGGGGCTGCCCACACAAATACGCATTCATGCAGGAAAAAACAAATCGGTACATCCAAATTGACTTCGTCGTGAGGTTTTATATATACTGCTTCAAAACGACGCTAGGCAAAAAACATTATTCTAGCCAGGTTAACGCTTACATTCGACTATACGTTACATTAATAAATCAACACTCATCATTTATTCATTATTGACAAAGACATTACACCCATGGAACGGATCTTTTTGATGAGTTTCAGTAAGGTGTATGTTGCGGGCACTTTATGTGTGAAAAATATCCTTTCTGCAATCTCAAACCAATATCGCATTGGTTAACAAGAAAGATACAAATATCGGACAGGGAAAGCAGCATTCAAGAACGACAGTCAACCATAAAATACAAAAACAAACACGCAAACAGACAAACGAGAAGGCAAAAGTAATAAAAACAGCAAACGACATCACAAACACAAAAAGGTTGACAATAGGGCTACCGCCTTGGAACGGTCAGTGGCAACAAAGGCCACTGGGTGTTTAAACCTGTTCTAGGGAGCACCAAATCTCACACTTACCCAACTGTCAAGTTAAGACTGGACAGGATAACAAATAACTGTTGCAAAGTGACACTGTGTGACAATGACCTTGATTACTTTTATCTGGGTGTTAGCGCAAAACGTCGTTGTTTTGCCACCAACCGGTTTGCAAATTAGTATTGTTCTCTAAATTAATATCGAAATCCATCCGTACACATTGTGACTTTGATATTGATTAAAATAAAGACCTTGCATAACAATGTAACTAATAATTAGTCAGGATATGTATTTTATCTTTTAAATAATGTATAATTGTTTATGTAATGGTGATTGAAACTCGCCACCAATACATCCACCATAATTGCTATTGATAATACTTTTGAGTAAATATATAAATATAGATATATAAAAAAGCAGCATTCAAGGACGACAGTAGCCTGAAATTCATTTCTTCTTTGTTAGATACACGTTAAGATAAATGATTATAAACACACGGTTGCGTTTCTTTTTTACTTTAGCATTATATGTTCGCTTTTAATAATGTTATTAGAGAACTTGTTTCGCAATCGATGTAAAATATGTTTAAACAAACAAATATTTAAGCAATTCAAACCACAAGGTCACAGAATTACTCAAACACATCAGTTGTTTTTCAAGTGTACAATAACTTTTACTCTTGGTAATACAGATTCTTATTTTAGCTATCCAATAGTCTAACCTCCTCACGAATAAGTGCGCGTTGCTACATTAACTTCTACAGTTCAGTGATCCGTGTCATGGGCAAGACGTTTCTTTTGCGATATGCGGTCTACTACCTTTATATTCCCTTAAAGCGTGATGAATATATCGCCCGAGGCAATAGCTAACGATTAGGCAGTTATAAAACAATAGACGCAAAATTGCGTCGATTGACGGTTAATTTTATTTCAGCTTGTGCAATCTGAATTTGAAATCCAACGTGATAAGGTAGGTGTATTTATCGTATATGTTTCTTTTAATTAATAATGGTTATACAGTTCAATCGGATAAGGCCGGTTTACCATACGTATGTGTATGGTATATGGTTTGGATAAGTTAAATGTAGATTCGTAACAAGATGTTTTCTCATGTACATTAATTTTAGTTTTGCAACATATCTTTTCGCATAAAACACCGATATCAGCTCAGGAACTTGCCAACATTGATGTGCAGAGTTATACTAAAATGATATTTATTTGCTTATATTTCGTTTCTTTTTCTTTTTGCTGACAAATCCTATTAAATATTATTGAAACGAACACCTATTTTACATATAAAACCCAACTAAACTAAAAAGTATAATAACGTTCACAATGGTATATCTTAGACTTAGATTTACTAACACTTTTCGTCTCTTTTCTATACAATACATTGACTCGGAGAGTAAAAACAATCTTCGACATAAACACGCTATAAATGTCATGCTTACGAAAAATGATTAACACTTTTTTCATAAATGTATACCTTTATACTCAGGTCAACGCTCTTTGGTGGTCATTGTTTGTTTTTATTTTCAATCAGATTGAACGTTTAGCTTATTTTGTGACAACCAGTGCTGCATAGTTTTTCAGATGATTTAGCGGGGCAGGCATTTCCGTATTTACACCGTATTGTTAAATTGTGATGACACAAAGGGAAAGAGTGAAGTTCTTGGCACTTGCTTAGCTATGCAGTACAAGTAACAGAAGCAGGTTTACCTGTCGAACTCGAAATGTAGCATTCACAGAACACAGTCAACAAAATACACGCACGAAAAAACACAAATTACAAGAAATAATAGTAGCAAAGTATCCGACGCTGCAAATATAAACGTATTGACAGTAGTGGTACCTCTTTGAAATGACCAGTGGCACAAATGCCACTAGGGTTTCAGCCAGGTTCTTATGTGCACCAAACCTCACACAGTCCTAATATGCTGAAGCTGACTGTGCTGATGAGTGTCGATCAGTATTGCAATACTCAATCACCGCACGCGTATTAATTTCCCGTAATAATAGTGATTGTACATGTTGTAAGTAAAGTCGATGATGAGTTAAATTATTCTTAACTCGAAAAAAGTAGTCGCAATAAGTTAATAGAGCGCCAGGTGCTGTATATGTGTTAGCCAACTACCATCATTCATATAAGTAAATGTTTATGTGTCGCAAGAAGGCCTTGTCAAAAAAAGAAGTATGTTATTTGTTGTTAATATGTAACGACACAGCCAAACATCCTTAGTACTTAGAGGTCTGAAAACCTTGAGTAAGGATGAAGGCATTATCAAAATCGGAGGAAAAACAAAGAAAATAGGATTATTTGAAAGGTTCTGTTGAAACGGATACGGAAGCTGCCATCTAGAGAGCTATGACATGACAGTTCTAAACGACCATATATGGAAAATGTATCAATATAAAAATGTATTGATTTATAGGAAAAAAAGACGACAGCAACTGTACATGTATAAAAATATGTGTACTAAATTGCAATTATGCTTTATATGAGCAGTAAAAGATGTATTAATTTCAAGTGATTTTCTTTTCTTTAAATGATATTCATCACTATTCCATATATTCCATATATGTTAATTTGACCCTTATGACATCACAGTTCTCAAATTGGCGGCCCCATATCCGTTTTAGAACAACATTTAAATGGTCGTATCGTTTTTGTTCATCATCGGATTTTGAAAATTCTTGTTAAGTCCGTTAACGTCTCACACCGTCTCACATTACAATTTTCCATAGGGTCCTATTGTAATGTTTTTGTTCGTGGCATAAAGATAAACAAAATTTACAACATGTAGTTATGATTACATTCTTCATTGATCCAATATCTGCAATGTATAACACAATTAACAAATATTTACCAGGTTGAACATTTTTAAAGTTCACGTTTGCTTAATTTACTTAGTTGTGGAACGAATACATTTTCTACAAACGTTGGGAACGTCCTTTATATGTTCTTAGATTTGCTACGAAATGCACGAACGCTTTAATGGAAATACGTACAAAGGAAAATGAAGAAATGTGCGTTTCTGTGGTTGATTGTCGTCATCGAATGCTACCTTTCCTGTCTATTGTATATCTAGTCTTACTACATAACATATCGATAAGAGTTATTTTTTGAGTAAAAAGTCAACTATTATACCTGGTCAATTGTAAAATCGTGTTACTGGTTGGGTAGGTCGCGTGTTACCTTTTGGGTTGGTCGCGTGTTACCTTTTGTGTAGGTCGAGTGTTACCGTTTGAGCAGAAAATGTTACCTTTTGGAACGGGTTAGCTTTTGGTTCATACAATTCAAAGCAAAAGTCGGCAATAAACTTTCCAAATGATATTGTGAAATATATCCTGCAGTTAAGCATTGATTGATTATTTAATTTGCTCTTAGATTGTGGTAAAGTGCAGACGTACAATACCATTGAGTTTGTGTGCTTTTATTTATATAGGACCATTTTTTCTCATTTATTTATTTATATGCATTTGCTGATATAATGCCATCAATCTTTTTAAAAGTTAAACAATACAGTGTAGCTCCCTTCCATTACATTTATGTTAAAAACTCTATACATATTATATCATCATTCGGGGACACTTTCTAAGCATACACCTGATCTGGAGTTTTTTTTTTTTGCTGGCTTGGTTTAAACTTATTTTATTTCCAATATTTATACAATCTGTAAAAAAGTATATAATACAAAATGTGAAAAAGGATGGAACGAAAGAAACTTTTGCTGGCTTGGCCATTTAAATATTTAAATTTAATAATTAATTGGTATACAGCGCTCCCACTAGTATCTTTCAATTTGAACTGCTTTGATACAATATTTCAACCTTAAAAAAAGTGTTTTTAAAAGTATATGCATATTAAAATTTTTGTCAGGAAAAAAACTATACATATCATGTTATCATTCGGGGACGCTTAGTTTCTAATCATATATCTTTTGGAAAAAAAATGTTCGCTGGCTTTGTCATTTAAATATTTGTAATTGGTATACAGCCTTTTCAATTTGAAATGTTTTGATACTATATTTCCCCCGTTAAATTAACTCAAAATAAAATAGTTTTTACAAGTACATATTTACGTATGGCCATTTTCCTGTAACACCGAAATCATGAAATTGTTTTAGTCGTAATGTGAATGTAATAAGAAGGAAATGGACAACGTTTGTTAAAGGCTGTTATAATTATATGTTATATTTTCTTCTTCTCATTCATGTATAAAGTATGTTGCAGAGTTTATCTCTGTAATTATTGTTTGTTTCTTTGCTCCCCGTGTGGTTACCGTGGTAGAATACAACCACTACAAATCCCCGTAGGACCCACCCCCTCTTCATGTTCATTTTGTCAGTTTTTATCATGCTCGTTCAAGGTCTTCTTCATGACACCGTATATGCAAATATGGAAACATCGTGGCTACATCGTAAATTGAGTGTCTACAATAGAATGTGCAGCAACTCTGCAATTCTGCAAATTAGAAGGTTCTAGGCCCATTCTCCATATTTTATTTAGATGTAAATGGAGGATGAGCCTGGCATGTTCAAACTGTTTGGCGCCATATAACCTTTCTTGTGTTAGTACGCCGTAAAACCCCAATTCAATTCAATTGTTTCTGTGCCTGTAAATGTATTTACTTATATACATTTGCTGATATAATGCCATCACTCTTTTTAACAGTTAAACACTACAGTTAGCTCTACCTTCCATAGCATATTAACATTTATGTCAGAACCATATTATATCATCATTCGGGGACGCTTAGTTTCTAAGCATATATCTTTTGGATTTTGTTTTCGCTGGCTTTGTAGTTTATATATTTGTAATTGGTATACAGCCCTTTCAATTTGAACTGCTTTGATACTATATTTCCCCGTTAAACTAACTCTAAACAAACGTGTTTTTACAATTACGAGAGGTGTTCAACTTATAAATGAACACTTTTGTTTAAGATGGGTTTTTTCAGCGGAAGTGATTTTCATAAAAAATACGTGATTTAATGATGTGAAACTGTCATTTAGAACGTATGCATTTAAAAATAATATCCAATTTCACGCGGTTCTTTTTAAATTACATTTTGAATAAGGTGTACACCATTTTCTAATTTTAAACCTATATGTTGCTGTTGCCGTGGAGTTTTACCTTAAACCAAATAATTGCACTAAATGCATATCATAATATATTATTTTTACATTATTTGTTAGTGTGTGTGTTTTGCCTCTAAATTTTAAGTTAAATAATTTCCTATCTTTTCTTTTGAGAAACTTATGAAACTTGTTTTTTATAGCGGAGGAAGTCACAAAAATGCCTGCAGTTAATGTTTTGAACTAGAAGCATTCGTACATTTAGTCATTTTCATAGTTGAATTTCATGTTAATTTTCGCTAAAATCTTGAAAATCGACAAATTAAAAAAAATGCATATTACACTTTTCTACGTTCAGGCATGGACATATCGGATTACTATAACCTTTAGCGATACTTTAAAAGCATTTGTGTTAAAATTTGTATTGCAGATATTTTTATAATTGACGATTTTTGCTTCAAAATGTCATTCTCTATCCATTTTCAAAAATGCGCATGCAGCAACATTAGGAAGCACATAATAGTGCATGTCATAATGTTTCATATCGAAGGAATCATTAGACTTGACATTACAATCAACATATTCGGCGAGAATTTCAAGATAGTTGATTCAGTTACACAATAAAAGTGTTCAAATATAAGTTGAACACCTCTCGTATATGTTTACCATTTTCCTGTAACACCTAAATGATGAAATTGTTTTAGTCGTAATGTGAATGTAATAAGAAGGAAATGGACACCGTTTGTTAAAGGCTGTTATAATCGTATGTTATCATTTCTTCTTCTCATCGTGTATAACGTATGTTGCAGTGTTCAACTTTGTAATTATTGTTTGTTTCTGTGCGTGCTTTGTTTTGGATATGATCCTTGATTTCTGCTATGAAACTCTAGAAGGACATGTTTTAGCAACGTACTACCCACAAGACCACCGATTTTAAGATAAACCTGGTAAAGTGATTGACACTTGCTTCCCCTTATCGATGTTTTATCTATATAGCCCCTACTATTGTTGTCCTTTCCCACTGTACGTCTTTCTATCCCATCGTTCTTGATATCGTGAATGTGTGTCTGTATGCCCCTCCGTTCCTTCGTCCGTTAGTACGTGAGTATGTTTGTTTGTCTGTCGGTCTATATGCATGTTTGAAATTTGAGATATTCAATGTAGCTCGTTAACTTTTCACAATGGTATATTTACATACAGAGACGCAGACAACACACACGTACATGCACGAACGCTTGGATGGAAACACCTACAGAGGAAAATGAAAAAATGTGGGTGTTTTCAGTTCACTGTCGTCATGGGACATTTTTCTTACCGAGAAATTCAAGTTTTGCTGAGCCTAAATGATTTAAGACAATATTGTCGAATCTTTGCATCCATGATGTACGGTAATGATGTCCTCCATTTTTGTTTTGCTTTGGTGTGCGCATGTCTAAGCGGAAGGAGCGTTGGTACGATGGAGATGACACGATGGTACGATGGCGATGGTACGATGGTCCATCGCGTCAGCGCCATCGTAACATCGCCACCGTACCATCGTACCATCGCGCATCGACTTTTAAAAGGTCGATCCGCGATGGTATGATGGACCATCGTACCATCGTACCATCGCGTTTAAAGTCGATTCGCGATGGTACGACGGCGATGACGCGATGGACCATCGCGTCATCGCCAACGAACCATCGTACCATCGCCATCGTACCATCGCGTCGTGTTACCATCGTTCCATCGCCATCGTAACATCGCGCATCGACTTGTAAAGGTCGATGCGCGATGGTACGATGGCCCTAACGGTTCACCGTATACATTAGCAGGATTTTATAACGGATATTTCGACAATAAAACATGTTTAAAAACATTGTTTACTGAATAAATGCGATAACCTGTTTAAAATCACCTATTAAATGTTTTAATTTTACAATATGCAAACATTTTAAGCCGCAATTAAGGTTTTATTTCATACCCAAGCCAACCCCATTTTCGCTTCTCTGAAAAGGTGTTGGATAGGTTATGAAATTTAATACTCGGACCACGTAATGGATACTGAAAATAGGGATTGCCATTAGATTGTTAATACACGTTAATGTGTTGGTTAATATCTCAAAACTGCAACGGTATAAAAAGTGGCAGATTTACCGTCTAAAGAACTGCACGACGTCATATTATATCTAAGTGGAAGATGTCACCAAAAGGAGGGCTCCAATGAAATAGAGTTTCCATATAAGCAAAAACCTTTGCAGAATTTAAATGTAATTCAATTAAAAGTTAGATAACTATAACGATGTTTTCAATCTTGGAATGATTGTGGGTGTTTTTTGCGGTTTGATATAAGTTTAATGGCTCCGATATTGTTTTTGTGGTATATGATACTGCATTAATTGTCACACCTGTGTAATATAACATTAATCAACTTATGTAAAACAATGGCAATTACATAATGTTTTCCTATTTCAAATGTGTCTCTAACATCAAACCTAAGGCAAGATTCAATTAAAACTGCATACCGGTAATGATTATGAAAGTGTCAAACATTAAATAGTAAACAAATAAAAATTTAAAAAATGTAATGAATTATACATTTTAGTTTTCATTATATCTATCATGTATATATGTTTACAAATAACGCATATGTATGCGGTCAATGTTAGGGGAGTAGTCAAATTACATTTATGTGAAAACTGAAATAATGAGATATAGGGTCCTTTAGAAACCAAAGCGTCCGAACGCAATGGCATCGTAGGTCCGCACTGTACTGCAAACAAGGACTTGATAATACAATGAAAGAGACAAAAAACAACAGAAAGGGTGGTGAAGACAGGGTTACCGACTTGGAACGGTCAGTAGGCAATAAGGCCTATTGGTTAGCTTGAATCGATTTTGTATGCGCACAATCCTCGTCATTATCCTGTCTTCAGCATGAAGTTCTAATTGAAGCAGACTTTTATCACGGTTAAATTTCAGCTATTTGAACTTAAAACAAACGTTATTATCTTATCTATTATAATAATTATCAGTTATTTAAATATTCTTCTGGAACAAGGACAATCACAACCTGAATGCTATAGATACACACTCAAGTTTCTCTGGATGTCGACTTTATTGTTAGAGATTTCCTTTTGATGGGATGTACTTTTATTTGCACTGTATTTCAATTTGGGCGATAAAAGCATAGTAATAGCGAGGTTGTGTACACATGAAATCGATTTAAGCTAAACCGCAAGTCATGTTACCTACTGACCGTTTCACGTCGGTAACTCTGCCTTCACCACCCTTTGCAGTGTATATTGTCGTTGCTCCAATTACAGTTCGTCACTAAGTTTTCATCGTTGATTGTATATGACCGGACAAGCTCAGTACTCCTAAGATGGCGTTTTCTTAAATGCATACATTTAAAGACACATTTCCCAAAGATACTTGGTCATTGAAAAAGCATGGGAAGCTTGAATATTTACAGCCAGCACGCTTCATGGCTGATCAGCTCAGGCATATAAATTGAGACCCGCTCTTAATTTTTTATTTGTTTAGCATTGCTATATTGAGGGTAGGAATAGCTTAACAACACTTTGTAATTTACTTTAATGAAGAAATATATGTTCATAAGTCAGCTTTTGAATACAAAATTTATCTGGTATTTCTTAATTGTTTTTAGACCAAAAATCAGAGCACAACACAATACATATATAACATTCTTTAATGTGTTATTATGTGTACTGGTCAAATGAGTGGGCCTCATAATCTGAAGAAAAATTGAATATCACACTTTGCTCATGAAATTGTATGGCTAACACTGATTAACAGTTACCTATAGAAATTCTCTCCCCACTCCCCCCAGCCCCACCCCAAATACAATAGGCTCGAAATATGTCTTTAAGGAAAAAAGGAAAAGCCATTATATTAAAAATTGAGGTCATGATGTTGAACTATTTTCATATTTCTTAATCTGGCTTAATAAGATTAAGAAGGATAAAAATATCGGACAGCAGCATTCAAGGATGACAGTCAACCACAAAACACAAAAACAAACACGCAAACACACAAACGAAAAGGCAGAAGTAATAAAAAATGCAAACGACATCACAACATAACCCATTTGCTCACTCCACACTTCAGTCATTCTCAGACACCTAAATCATCAATACAGAGGTAGTGTCACGAATTAAATTGTATCAGTTTAGATAAATACCGACGACACATTGCATTCATTGCAGGTTTACCAACCGTGACAAAATGGCAACTCATTATAATACAATCCATGAATCATTTCCTTAGTTATCATGTTTAAACTGGTGACATGAAATATATTTATATTGGATATCGCATCCATTTTAATGACAAATGCGTTAAATAACAAACGCACACACATACACACATTGTCAGTGTATATTTTATTTTCGTATATTTAAACACATATTTCCATTTGATAAATGTACTATACTGACACGTAAACTACGTATACAGATGATTGCAATGCGTGTAATTAAACTATATACTTTAATAGACAGGCAGAAACGCTGTACATAACGAAGCAACTACCACATATAATAAAACAGCAATTAAGGGTCATGATCTGTGGCCCGCAGTTTAGTTTATTAGTAAGTCTGACGGGGGGCAGGTTCATATTATACCTATTGAAATACATAATGCCTATGCAATGTTTAAAGGGAGTACATCAGGATTTTTCTAGAAATATCTTAAATTATAAAAATGTTCCAATTCATGATAAAACACTTATATCCATCAAAATATGATGTTCGAACCATATTGTTAAGGTTTAAACTTCGAATACACCATATAGCTAGGACGGAATTGGGCATACAATGCTGAAATTAACCCTGGTGCGTAACCTAGGATAGCACGTATTACTGTACAGAATGAATTTCCTTGTAACTAAGGGGTCATTTTTAGGATCATTCATTATGTTTAGGTGCTTTAAAATGGAAGATATCATTATTTGTCAATTTTAAGTCGGATCCCTAGACCCCTTTGAAAAGCCTGATGTACTCCCTTTAATAACGCACTCGGGAATAGTATACGAAGGAATCACATATCGATTATAGTATACGAAGGAATCACATATCGATTATAGTATACGAAGGAATCACATATCGATTAAGTAAGGAATCACATATCGATTAAGTTGGAGCCCTAAGAACAATTGTTGCGTTTAAACTCTGAAATATGCATTACACATTTTCTTAAAATGCTCATGGCGATACTTATGCTTGTGTCTATACGTCTCAAATGTCAATTCCACCGTCCCAACGCGTTACTAGATACATGTATACCCTATACGGTGGCATGTATATGTACCCACATTTCAATGAAACAATAAATGTCGGAAAATGTACCAAGGAACCTATAGCGTTGATGGAAAATGGGACACTATAAACGATTGTTAACGCCAACGAGGTAAAGGAAACAAATGAAACGTTTCAATAGGGTCCAGGGTTCCAACCTACAATTTCCAAATACTTATATTTTCTATTCTGAAGGTACAAATTATAAATGATAACAAACTTACAAGATAACAAACTTACAATGATACAGTAATATGTACTAGCTTATGTTATGCAACATACATCAGTACATTTGATAATAAATACTCGGTATTTTTTGAATTTCTAGAGATGTTAAAGATGCCAAACTTAAATGTGTTTTAACTGAAATAAATAGAACACATATAATACAACTGTTTATCGCCATATGTTAACCTAAACAAAGAGACTTGTGTACTCACATAAAATACAATCTTGATTTAAACAAAAAAACAGCCAATCAGGTTTCATTTTGATGGGATGTACTTTATTTACGCTGTATTGTCAATTTGAGCGCTGAATTGTTTGTTTGTATGGTGTTTTAAGTCATTTTTAACACATTTAAGGTTACATATGACGGTCAATGTTGTTGTGGTTGAGGCAGAACGCCCACTTTTCCTTGGTAGAACCATTGTACTGTACAACTCCTGCCATCAGACCATTCCAAGTCCGTGACCGTCTTCACCACTCTGTATTGTGTATTGTCCTTTTCATTCTATAGTTGATTTGTTCTCTGTGATACAGTGCAGACCTACGCTGTCATTACGTTTGGGTGCTGTGATTTCTACATGACTGTTTAAAATCCCATTTTTTAAGGATAAATTTAGTAATTCCAAATCTTGAATTTTGAAAAAGACCTTACCATAACTGGTTTTAAATTAGTGCATTTCAATATGTAATGTTCGTTTTTCGCATGGTGGTTATAACCAGTAAATACCACACAGCACTTCGTGTAAGCGCTTAACCTCATTTTATATATGTATATACATAGTACAAATACACCCCCGAACATACTAGTTATTGCATAAGTAGTAGATACTTCAGATATATAATACCTTAAACATTCCGGCTGCAACACCCTTTGTTCAGTGATGAGGTGCCGAGTGGTTAGAGTCTCTGACTTGAGATCACTAGCCCTTCACCGCTGTAGGTTCGATTCCTCAGGGGCCTAGGAATATTTATGTGAGGAAGCTATCCAGCTGGCTTGCGGAACGTCGGTGGTAGCTGGAAAGTTGCCATATGACCTTAGCTGTTGGTGCGACTATAAAATCCAATGCATTCAAATGATGACGTTTATTTCACAAATTCCAACCATATACTATTTGTTTCAAAAGGTCATCACCATTTAACTTACTATCCGCTAATCGGAGGTCCGTGGTTCAATCACCGACTATGGAGAGGTCGATTTTTGGACGTCAGTATTTTCAAATATTTCTTGTCACCTCAGTTTGGTGTAAATCAAATTTATTCACATTTAATATGTATTTACCATTGCGGGAGAGTATTTATATGATCTCAGCGTAATCGCCTAGTGTAAATGACGTCGCTAGATAACAGCAAATCATGGAAACAGTTCATTACGTGGTCCTAGTATTAACATTCATACCCCATCAAACCCCTTCTCCAGGAAGCGAAAACGGGGTTGGCTGGAGTATGAAATAAACCCATAATTTGGCTTTATAAGTTTGCATATTGTAAAATTTAAACATTTAATAGGTAATTTTAAACAGGTTGTCGCATTTTTTCAGGAAAACATGTCGAAATATCCGTTATAAAATCCTGTCGCATTTTTTCAGTAAAACATGTCGAAATATCCGTTATAAAATCCTATTAAGATAAGTTTTCCATCGCTTAATGGAATTAAGGCGGGACCACGTTATGTTCAGTGACATTTTGTAGAGCCATATTAGGGTGTATATATGTGCAGAAAAAGAACACAGTCTAGATACAATAAAATGTAACATTTACAGCCGCCAAACATAAAACACGCATTCAGAACAAATACTTATTTATTATTATTTAGTATTAAGTAAGGGACACCAACTACAGAACAAAACATGTCTTGATAACAGGGTACGGCCTTGGAACATTGAATTGAATTGGGGTTTTAAGGCGCACCAACACATGAAAAGGTTATATGGCGCCTAAAAGGCATGAACATGCCAGGCTCATCTTCCATGTACATCGAGATAAAATATGGAAAATGGGCCTAGAACCTTCTCACCCTGAACTGCAGAGTTGCTGCAAATTCTATCGTAGAAACTCCATTTACGCTGGAGCCACGTTATTGTTTTTCTGCCACTGCGAGATAGCACCTGAAACAATGCAGGGATCATGATGAAGACCTTTAATGAACATGAACAAAAAATGATAAAATGAACATGAATTTGGGGGGATTCTACCCATCTGCCTACCACTCCAAAGGGATCTGCAGTGGCCCTTTTCTTTGCCCCATGACCAAACGGGGGTACCACACGGGGCAGCCTTGGAAGAGTAAATGGATAAAAGGCCACTGGGTAAACACAGTTAAGGTTATTTAGTAATGCATAAATGTTGACAATAATTTTTCTCTACTGTTGATATTTGCAGACCTTAGTGGCCACGATGCGACTACATGTTATCGTGTGTGTGCTACTGATAGGACAAAGCCTAGCACAGCTTGATGCAGGTGCTGCTGTTAACATTTTAGCAGGCTTATTCAGTGGTAAGTAATTAAGCTGTAGTAAACTAATGGTAGAAATAAATAAAAAATTGTCCCTACAGGAACAAAAACATCAACTTAAAATGTCAGGCGTACTTCCACGCTCTCCGTTTATTTTAGCTAGGCAGTGAACAACTCGCAAACGTATGCTCATTAGATACTCAAATGAGATAACGTCAAACCAGGTTCTCATGTTATTTCAATTAGAATGGAGACACTTTCTCAGATTATGTTCTGTAGATGCTCAAGTGCGATAACTGAAATAGTTGTTTTTTGAAACGATAACGGTTAGAGTTGTGTTTTGAAAAGTAATGTTTAACACTTTATTTTAGCTTATTAATAATACTAATATTGTTTCAACTGGTCAAAACCAATGACTCCTTAAACTATATTAAAACAAAGGCTCTGAAACGATACATCTCTTATAATCATACTAATCGATATCCGTCAATGACGTATCATTTAAAACTACTGTGGACCACGTAAATGTTATAACCATGCATATTGTAAAGGTTAGATCAATACTGTTGTATGTACTTTTCCGGGGCTGGCGTGGCGCAGTCGGTAGCGCGGCGGATTTGTAACCGGAGGCCCCGGGTTCAATCCTCTGTGGTGCCACTGAGTTCCGTCGGTGTGTTCTTGGGCAAGACACTTTCCGTTAGCCTCGTCCGTCGGATGGGGACGTAAACCGGGCGGTCCTCAGAGCACGTTAAAGAACCATAGGAATCTATTTGATAATAAGAGTAAGAGTAAGGTAGATTCCCGGATTTTCCTATGTATCCTTCCCCTAACTGGGGCGGCTCTAAATAACTTATACTGTGTTGATGAGCCGTTAAACAACATTCAATTCAATTGTATGTACATTTCCCCATACATTCTAATATAGGAATATCGTACTGAAGATGTTGCTGTATTTTACTGCAAACGTCGAATGGGGCATGGTGATGTTTTTTTCCGCTTAATGAAAACAGTATTAACAAATACTTAAACAATACAACAGTTACATATAATTTTGACGTCACCCGTTTTCTGTTTCATAACGTCATTTCACAAGTATCATATTATCACATATCGTATCATTAAATGAAATGACGTTCAAATATGTTATACGTGACGTCCAACTCTACTAGTCAAAGAGGCATATTATTAGTTATTAGGATTCTTGACAGGGGACATGGGCTCACATTCCCAGCCTGGAAATTATATTTAACCGAGCCGTTACTTTCCAGACAGGTAATGTGAGCCCATGTTCCCTGTCAAGAATCCTAATAACGAATTTGTCATACTTCAAAGTTGTTACTATTTATTTATGAAAAGAAAACAGCCACAAACACGTTTTCATTTTTATTGCGCCAATTTCCCCGTAACGTGCCTCTAACTAGACGTTATTTTCGTGACGTCATCGCTCTCACTTCGGAATATTTGGCGGATTTTTTCATACAATAAACGTTTTTTATCACTATGTTAATGTTTTATTATCTGTAAAATTTCAAAAAAAATATATACTTACGATTATTTGACCTTTACACACAATGGAAAGCGAAAAAAAAGCAATAGAAAGGAAACAATCGGCGGTTTCCAAAACGAATCGGCAACGTTATCGTCGCCATTTTGTCTTTGTGTATTGCATGTATGGGGTATCTACGAGGAAATTGTCCTATGTTCACGTCGCAAGACCAATAGAATCCCGAGAATTTTCTTTGCAGTATGACAATGCTTGTTAGTCCATTGTAATTAACATAATCACATAAAATATCGAAATGACATATTATCTTTCATAGAACAAAAATTGATATTCATAAATATTAATGCTGTATGAAATAGATAAAAAATAAAATAAATGGGCCATAAAACCCCCCAAAAAATTACGCTTAACATATAAAATAGAAGACTCGACTAAGGTATTTCCTAACTATGGTTACACGCCTCGATAAACTATTCTGAATTTGGAGGTTAACAAATGAAAGCACAATAGTGAACGCTCGGCTTATCCCGTCATTCTTCGGGATCCCGCTGCGAAACAGTGTACGAGATGTTGCGAATGATGAAAGAAATGAGAGCGTCATGTGTAAATAATGCCGACGCGCAGCACGTGATAGTTATTTATAACTTGGGGATTCATATATGGCCTGATAATATTGGTTGTAATGTATAAGTATTGCGCTCTATTAAAGGAAACTGTTAATGTTCCATCTATATATTTGAACTATTTACGTTTTAAATTGGCCATTTAATAGTTATTTTTTTAGACGCCAAAGCCCGATGAAAAACCTAAAAGATGACATATTTTTTGTATATATATATCGAACTGAGCTATAAATGAGAAATATATGTGAGCGATATAAACGGGTATTCCTTATTGAATCAGTCGTTTTATGTTGGGACCTGTATTCAATGACTTACCCGTTTATTAGTAAGGTATTTAATCTCTGATTTACGTAAGAAAATACTTTTTCAAATCCCAATTTAGGAGCTCGACCAGGGACTTGTCCTACAGTGGATGACGTAGGTACATGCGTCGATGAATGCAGCATTGACAGCAACTGCACAGATGGGATGAAATGTTGCAGTAATGGATGTGGTAAAGTGTGCATGACAGCTGTATCAGGTATATATCTTTGTTCCGGTTTGACTTTGTACACATTCTTTTTTTACTAATTGTCTCATCCATTTAACGTTGTATCTTTCTTAATAGTTCTGCTCCCCGGGGCTAGGAGGCGTGAACGGTACAACCCGGGGCTAGGAGGCGTGAACGGTACAACCCGGGGCTAGGAGGCGTGAACGGTACAACCCGGGGCTAGGAGGCGTGAACGGTACAACCCGGGGCTAGGGGGTATGAACGGTACAACCCGGGGCTAGGGGGCGTGAACGGTACAACCCGGGGCTAGCGGGCGTGAACGGTACAACCCGGGGCTAGGGGGCATGAACGGTACAACCCGGGGCTAGGGGGCATGAACGGTACAACCCGGGGCTAGGGGGCGTGAACGGTACAACCCGGGGCTAGGGGGCGTGAACGGTACAACCCGGGGCTAGGGGGCATGAACGGTACAACCCGGGGATAGGAGGCGTGAACGGTACAACTCGGGGCTAGGGGGCATGAACGGTACAACCCGGGGCTAGGGGGCGTGAACGGAACAACCCGGGGCTAGGGGGCGTGAACGGAACAACCCGGGGCTAGGGGGCGTGAACGGTACAACCCGGGGCTAGGGGGCGTGAAAGGTACAACCCGGGGCTAGGGGGCGTGAACGGTACAACCCGGGGATAGGGGGCGTGAACGGTACAACCCTAGGCTAGGGGGCGTGAACGGTAGGAAGCATATTTTACTACCGTCTCATTCAAACCGAGACTGCAATTTTTCGTATTTATCGTGTTAGGCCGTTACCAAAGGTCCACTCTCATACTCCTTTATATAACACATTGGCGTTGCTTGTGCGGTGTGGCGCCAGTAAAATGTCTCCCCGCGCTTGCAATCAGGACTGTTATTCGTTCGCTCGTTGGAGATCGCTGAGCACGATACTTATATTTAGATATCTGTGGTACATTTTCAATTGTTTATGTCTTTTTTATTTAAATTTCAATTTGGTGGTTCCACTACCCCGGCCGATAAAGGCTCTGGGTATTGTTTAACCACCCATAGGATAGGTTGTCTGCTTTTAAATGTAATATTTGACTGTTACATATATTTTGTTTATTTCGCTCTTCGGGGCATAGCATTTTGTTTGATACTGGGACCATACGCAGCTGGACATGGAATTATGACATCAAAAGTAGCATGTCCATCGCCATATGCATGCCATCTTCGGGATGGTTAAAATTCTGTACTATTGATTTTATGAATATTGAGTTCTGCTCAACCCGGGGCTACGGGGCGTGGACGGTAGCAAGCATATTTCACTACCGTTCATGAACAGTCTCAATCAAACCGAGACTGCAATATTTCGTATTTATCGTGTTCGGCCGTTTCCAAAGGTCCACTCTCATACACTTTAGTATTTTTCTGTATTATCATTGCATTTTTCAACGTTTAAATAGCATCATTTTCAATTTGCAACGCTAATGTTCAGGTTATAGATTTAACACTGTTTAGTAATCACGATTTAAACATAGTATCCAATGTACTACTAGTATATGTCTACGTGTTTCATGCTTCTGATGCAGTTGCATTTCCCTCTCGTCTCAGGTTCTAGCGTTGGTGCCGGTGATGGTGAATTTCCTACGAGTGGTGCTGGTGGAGGTGAATTTCCAACGATTGGTGCTAATGGTGGTGAATTTCCAACGAGTGGCGCTGGTGGTGGTGAATTTCCAGCGAGTGGTGCCAGTGTTGGTGAATTTCCAACTAGTGGTTCTAGTGGTGGTGACATTCCTACACCTGGATCTGGAAATCAAACTGGTGCCGGTGATGGCGAATTGCCTACTCCTGGTTCTGGAATTCCTGATGGTGCCGATGGTGGTGAATTTCCTACTCCAGTTTCTGGAATTCTTACAGGTACGTGTATATTCAGTTGTGATAATAAGACAGTTCCAGATGCATTACCCTTAACCCGCTACATATATATAATGTAATGTTCTTTCTTTGAATTAGGACCATTCCAATCATATGAAAAAGGGGTGTTTTAGGGAAATATGACGGATCATCAGCTGGACATTGTAAACCCTGATCTGTCTGCGAGTCTGATTGGGGTTGACAATGGACGCAAAGGCTATTATAGTCGTGCTTAGCGGGTTAAGGGTTAATGTTGAACTTGATTGAATTCCCTTTCAAGTTGGCACATACATGCTCTTTATAATTGTAATCACAGGTAGCGGTATCAATTTTGAGAACTAAACAAAAAATATATAAAATTAAAATAAAAAATAACAAAAAATAACAATAAATACAAAATTGAAAAATGAACATGTTATTTGTTGAAAACAAACATATTAAACATATTTAAAGTTTTCCTGAGGCAGATATATTTAAATATATATATATATATATATTAAGGTAGTCTGGTCGGACCCTATATTGTTGAATTAACAGAGCATAGATTACATGACGTCCGCTGCTGACCAAGGCTAAATTATGTTTTATCAATGTTTATATATCTTAAATGATATACGTATACACGTTTCAGTTGATGCTAGTGGAGCAGCTGTAAATGCTAGTGGAGCAGCAGTAGATGCTGGTGGAGCATCTGTAGATGTTGGTGCTGTAGCTGTAGATATTGGTGGAGCAGCTGTTGATGATGGTGGAGCAGCTGTAGATGCTGACGGAGCATCTGTACATGCTGGTGGTGCAGCTGTAGATGCTGGTGGATCAGCTGTAGATGCTGGTGGACCAGCGGTAGATGCTGGTGAGACAGCTGTAACTGTTGGTGGATCAGCTGTAGATGCTGATGGAGCACATGTAGATGCTGGCGGAGCAGCTGTAGATGCTAGTGGAACAGCTGTAAATGCTAGTGGAGCAGCTGTAGATGCTGGTGAAGCAGCTGTGGATGCTGGTAGTGCAGTTGTAGATGCTGGTGGAGCAGCTGGGGATGCTGGTGGAGGAGCTGCAGATGATGGAGCTGCAGATGCTGGCGGAGCAGCTGCAGATGCTGGTGGAGCAGTTGTAGATGCTGGTGGTGCAGCTGTAGATGCTGGTGGAGCAGCTGGGGATTCTGGCGGAGCACCTGCGGATGCTGGTGGACCAGCTGTTGATGCTGGTGGTGCAGCTGTAGATACTGGTGCAGCAACTGAGGATGCTGGTATAGCAGCTGTAGATGCCGGTATAGCAGCTGTAGATGCCGGTGGAGCAGTTGTAGATGCTGGTGCAGCAGCTGGGGATGCTGGTGTAGCAGCTGTAGATGCAAGTGGAGCAGTTGTAGATGCTGGTGGAGCAGCTGTAGATGCTAGTGGAACAGCTGTAGATGCTAGTGGAGCAGCTGTAGATGCTGATGGAGCAGCTGGTGATGCTGGTGGAGCAACTGCAGATGCTAGTGGAGCCGTTGTAGATGCTGTTAGTGCAGCTGTAGATGCTGGTGTAGCACCTGCGGATGCTGGTGGAGCAGCTGTAGATGCTGATAGTGCTGTTGTGGATGCTGGAGTTGCAACTGTGGATGCTGGTGGTGCAGCTCTAGATGCTGTTGGAGCAGCTGGGGATTCTGGTGGAGTACCTGTTGATGCTGGTGGTGCAGTTGTAGATACTGGTGCAGCAGCTGGGGATGCTGGTGTAGCAGCTGTAGATGTCGGTGGAGCAGCTGTTGATGCTGGTGCAGCAGCTGTAGATACTGGTGCAGCAGCTGGGGATTCTGGTGGAGTACCTGCGGATGCTGGTGGAGCAGCTGTTGATGCTGGTGGTGCAGCTGTAGATACTGGTGCAGCAGCTGGGGATGCTGGTGTAGCAGCTGTAGATGTCGGTGGAGCAGTTGTTGATGCTGGTGGGGCAGCTGTAAATGCTAGTGGAACAGTTGTAGATGCTGGTGGAGCAGCTGGAGGTGCTGGTGGAGCAGCTGGTGATGCTGGTGGAGCAGCTGCAGATGCTGGTGGAGCCGTTGTAGATGCTGGTAGTGCAGTTGTAGATGCTGGTGGAGCAGCTGGGGATACTGGTGGAGGAGCTGCAGATGCTGCAGCTGCAGATGCTGGTGGAGCAGTTATAGATGTTGGTAGTGCAGCTGTAGATGCTAGTGGAGCAACTGGGGATGCTGGTGGAGCACCTGCGGATGCTGGTGGAGCAGCTGTTGATGCTGGTGGTGCAGCTGTAGATGCTGGTAGTGCAGCTGTAGATGCTGGTGGAGCAGCTGTTGATGCTGGTGGAGCAACTGCAGATGCTAGTGGAGCCGTTGTAGATGCTGTTAGTGCAGCTGTAGATGCTGATGGAGCAGCTGGGGATGCTAGTGGAGCAGCTGTAGATGCTGTTGGAGCAGATGTAGGTGCTGATGGAGCAGCTGGAGATGCTGGTGTAGCACCTGCGGATGCTGGTGGAGCAGCTGTAGATGTTGGTAGTGCTGTTGTGGATGCTGGAGTTGCAACTGTGGATGCTGGTGGTGCAGCTCTAGATGCTGTTGGAGCAGCTGGGGATTCTGGTGGAGTACCTGTTGATGCTGGTGGTACAGCTGTAGATACTGGTGCAGCAGCTGGGGATGCTGGTGTAGCAGCTGTAGATGTCGGTGGAGCAGTTGTTGATGCTGGTGGGGCAGCTGTAGATGCTAGTGGAACAGTTGTAGATGCTGGTGGAGCAGCTGGAGGTGCTGGTGAAAAAGCTGTAGATGCTGGTAGTGCAACTGTAGATGCTGGTGGTGCAGCTGTAGATGCTGGTGGAGCAGCTGTAGATGCTGGTGGAGCAGTGATTACACCAGCTAGTCCTGCAGGTATGTACACCATAAAAAACGTACGGTATTATGCATATCGGTGTCTATTCATTACCTACACAATTCACTATAATACGTGTAGTATGCGTTTTGCCTAATGCACATGTTTTTCTTGACATTTGTTAATTAATAAATAGCCTCTGCTTTTATCTTTCTTTTTGTTTCACTTATCATTTTATAGATTATTTGATCTGGATTGATTTGAATGAGGCGCGTACAATCATGTCAAATAATAAAGGGACATAATGTTTAGATTGACAAAGTGTAACGGATTATCGGTATTATTACCACGATAAAATAACATGTACACATATAAACATAACGGGTTAAATAAATGTTACTCGTCTACACCCGTTTATTAGTCTAGATAAAACGTTTTGATAATTGTATTGCTTGAAACTATGCGAGTGGCATGTAAGGCGCGGAGATTGGTTGACTTCGCACAATAACGTTGACATACTTATGTACCGCAGCAACCGTTGGTGAAATGAGAATGTTTCATTGCCGTGCACTATTTCTGTTATAGTATGGATATTAAAATAGAAATGGAACATCGATCAATTTTACACATATAATTCAATAGCACTTTGGGATCGTGAAATTATTTGTGTCAGTGGAACTCCAAAATTGTTACTCTCTCATATTAAATATGTAATCAGAATGTATGAATTGACATAGATGATATGGTGCACCTAGAACCTAGTTTAAACCCCACTCTCATATTAAATATGTAATCAGAATGTATGAATTGACATAGATGACATGGTGCACCCTAGAACCTAGTTTAAACCCCACTCTCATATTAAATATGTAATCAGAATGTATGAATTGACATAGATGACATGGTGCACCCTAGAACCTAGTTTAAACCCCAAGCGGCCTTTTTGGTCACTGACCGTTCCAAGGCGGTAGCCCTATTGTCAACGCTTTTATGTTTGTTATGTAATATACTTTACCTTTTATTTATCATTTTAATTGTTGTTGTCTTCCATGCGTGTTTTGGTTGTGTGTGGCCCCTAAATTCTACATTTTGTCGGTGCAACTTTTATATCAACATATACTATTTTCAGCTTCGATAACTGATAACTTTACAGACACTAGTGGTGGAACCGAAGATGTAGGCAAGTAATATTTGCTATTGTTGTTTTTAGTTGTATTAATTCAAAATAGTTTATTCGTCAAATGAGTAGTAGTTGTTACATTATATAATCATTGCAACAGCTTAACCTATACAAATGGCAATGATAACACATCCAAAAACTGATAAAATGGAAATCGAAAATGTGTCACGCAGTTCAGACTGGTTTGAAAATATCTTTTTTTACAAAATAGTGGATAATAATACGTGTGTATGACCTTATTTTCCGTTGTCGAATAAATCTAGAATGTATAACATGTATAATACAATCAAATTTAGAATTTCTAGTTTTAAATGAAACAGAAATAATATCCAATCTATGACAAACAATAGTAATAATAATAATAATGATAACAACAGCAATAATAATAATAATTATCTTTCAGGTTCTAATACAGTCGACATTAATCCAGTGCCCGGTAAGATTTGTTATGTTCCAAACTAAAATATTTCTTAAACCGCTATCCCGCCCACAACAGGCTTTTTGTTTACAAACGATTTACTCTTTTTAAGACTAATAACGATAATTTATATATGTAACTTACATATGTTGCGAATAACTATACTGTTAAAAATAAGTTTAGCAAATTAATAAATCCCGCTGACCAGTTTCTAGGATATGTGTAGAAGCGGTCATGGGCAATATAACTTACATAATTATCATTTATATTAAGGGAATACGTCTCAAAACAAATATGCGAAAACAATAGCAAGAAGTGGTAATCTACATGTTTTACAGAAATTATATTTTCGCTCTTATTTCAATGTAAAGGGAGGTAATTTCACAAATGGTAAACTTAATATAAATAGTACGTTTTAACCAAATGGGAGATAGCTCTGATACTTACATTGGGATACAAATGGCAAGTGAAAAGAAGATCAACCTTAAAATACTTCAAATCAATATAAAATAACATTGCATCTATTTAAGCTAGATGTGCATAAGGGCTTGCTAAACTTTATTTTTTCAGTATGCAATATCTTATCAACTCTTAATTCAATTTACAAAAATTCAATTACGGGTATCTAAACACCTGTGAAAAAGTCTAGACTTAATCGATCACATGCATGATTCTATGACCCCCATCACATGCTTAGAGTTTGGAAGAAGAGTTTGTATTGCAATTATGGATAGATTTTGGAAGAACAGTTTTGTAGTGCAATTTGGCTATTTAGTTTCTTCGATATTATATTTTTAAAGGTATATGTATAGAGGATTTGAAGTGATAGTTATATATGACGGTCGATTTCTTTTATGGTGGACGCAGACCACCCACTTTTCCTGGGTAAAACCAGTACTGTACACCACACACCATCCGTAAAAATCGACACTTCCTCACTTACAATAAATACTGAAAAGGTGACCCCTTGGAAGCAACAATCTCAAACAAGAGATAAAAGTAGCAGACACGGTTTGAGTCTGTTCCTGAGAGGTAATGTAAAGTGCAACAAATCTCACGCGTCCTAGCACCGGCTTAAACGATATTCTACGTTAAAGCCACAAAGATTAGGCCCGATAATCCCAAAGGACCTGTAAATAATAACTCTTCGAGCTAATAAATAATACCACTACTAAGTCGAGCTCCCAACGGGATTCGAACCCGCAGCAAGGTGGTATTGCCAACTGACTGTTCCAAGTATGTAATCCTGTATTTACCACACTCGTATGGTTATATATTGTCCTGTTCATAGCTTAGATATGTTGCTCATTTGATATCTTGTGTAGTACAGTGCGGACCTTCTCTGTCGTTGCGTTTAAGTGCTGTGGTTTCCATAAGACCATTTTTCTCCTTTGATCTGGATTATACGTAATCGTTTTATGAATATTCAAACTAATTTGAAAGCCGTTAAAGATTGGGAGGTACAGTGTATTATGACGTGTTTTTAATAATTCTGTTTGTGAAAGCTAGAACAGCATTTTACACCTTTTTGGTAAATCATTCCGTTAAATTATAATTAATATGTTATATAATAGACCAAACTCCGCAAAGATACAACCGTTACATATATCTTTTGTTCTAAACATACAGGTGGCGCTCCTGAACCTAGTCGACCAGATGCCACTTCTCAGCCTATCCCGTCTACTGATTCTACTGCAGCTACTGAACCTAGCCCACCTACTGATTCAGGTGCCGCTACATTTGTTATTCCATCTACAGGTTCTAGTGGCGTTTCTAATCCTAGTTTGCCTACAGATTCTGCTGCAACTCCTCAACCTAGTCCACCAACAGATTCTACTGCAGCGCCAACACCTAGCCCAACTAAAGCGCCTACTGCAGCGCCAACACCTAGCCCAACTAGAGCGTCTACTGCAGCGCCAACACCACGCCCATCTATTGCAGCTCCTCAACCGAGCTCATGGATTGGAACAGGTATTTATTTATATTATAATGCAAAAATTGTGTTTTGCTTGACTGAATAACATTTAAAACAAAACTTACACTCATAATTGTAATATACTTTTACAAAAACACCCGATGGGTATACCCATGTACCCTAGATCCGGGACGGTTCAATTGATAGTTAGTTGACAAAACCAAAAATATTCAGGTAAATATTTGGTATTGTATTGGAGGGCAACCATGTGTTGTAGGGTGTATTTATAAAGAGCATGTTGAATAGAAATAGAGAACATCATGCTGTGCCGAGGGTTTCATTTTTTTCGTGCCGAACCTGATAAACTGGATGAGATCAGGCATTAACATGATATTCCCATTTCTTTCCGTTTAAAAATACCCATACGTCATCAAATATACCATTACGTCATCAAAAGAGGTGCTGGCGTCATCAAAAGAGGTGCACGTGACAGGAAAATAACTGCCGAGATAAGATTTTATCTCCGACACTCTGTTTCTCGGAAGAATTATACAGATCGATATGATAAAACAGAGACACAACTATTAGCAGCAGATGAAACTATTATCTTAATTATTATACATCGAGACATTTTAAAAAGGGATATGTTTATGTATACAACAATAAGCATAATCTATCTATAATATCAAAATTTCTTATCCAAAATGTTCGAAACTATGGCTAATGATATATAAAACCTATGAGTATAGAATGGTTTACTAGCTCTGAATAACGATCGATGTGCATTATAATGTTAAGTACAATTATGCTATGTTAGAGTTCCCCATAGGAGGGAAGTATGTACTATTGTACTATTTACATTGCATACCGGATAAGGTTATCCGCGTTAATATGGGTGACTGAAAGCCTGATCTTACACTTTGGGGGAAGATAAAAGTCACGAGCTTCAATAATGACATCAATAAAGTCAAACATTGCAAGACATATTGGGTAAAAATGCAAAACGTAAGTTACTTGCGACGTCAACGGACAAAACATCAATGAAATGCAAAAAGAAGAATAAATCATGGATAATTCAGAATTCCTACCCTTGGTATAATTCTTTCAATCGGAACCTGGACAGAAACTAATTATACCTCGAGTTGAAATTCCCGATCGTACCAAATACCCATGAACGATTCTGATAATGTTAGACTACTGCGAATGAAGTGTGTATTATTTAAAAAAGGTACTGAACGTGGTTTGTTTTGAACCGGCGTAATAAATAACATATAGTTTACCAGTTCAAAACCGACTGTTACATACACATATACACATAACCGACTGTTACATATACATATACACATAACCGACTGTTACATATACATATACACATAACCGTCTGTTACATATACATATACACATAACCGACTGTTATATACATATACACATAACCGACTGTTACATATACATATACACATAACCGTCTGTTACATATACATATACACATAACCGACTGTTACATATACATATACACATAACCGTCTGTTACATATACATATACACATAACCGTCTGTTACATATACATATACACATAACCGACTGTTACATATACATATACACATAACCGTCTGTTACATATACATATACACATAACCGACTGTTACATATACATATACACATAACCGACTGTTACATATACATATACACGTAACCGACTGTTACATACTGTTAATTATTGTTACAGGTGCCTCAAGGCCAGCAGATGCATTTCCACTTAATGGCGGCCCGTTTACTGCAGATGGTGGATTAATAGGTAAACAAAAATAAATACTGTTATGGAACACCAATTTCCAGCGTATTGTGTGTGTGTGTGTGTGTGAGTGTGTGTGTGTGTGTGTGTGTGCGTGCGAGCATCCGTGCGTGCGTGTGGTGTGTTAGAAGTGGATGGTCGGGGGCGGTGGGGAAGAGCGAGTATGGAGTATTTATCAAGATAAATCACCGCTAGAAACATAATTGCACGAGTAAATGGTGTTGTTCAACTTTGTGTTGGAGCCCGTTCCAATAAGGCTTGCGTATGTAGTATACATGTTAAACTATTTAATATAACAATACTATTAAAAACAGTTTTATCGGGCGTTAATGTATACACCTTATATAATCAGAAATATAGCATGTAAAAGTAGATATAAAATCAAACAAGAAAAGTAGCATTCAGGACGACAGTCAATCATAAACACACACAGAAACACACACAGAAACACACACAGAAACAAAGAACTACATTTTTTGCCTGTAACAATATTAAAGCGTTTTTTACTAGCGTTAGTTTGGACAATTACACTATGTGGACTGGCCATGAAATTTGTGAATCAATTGTTGTTCTATTAGATAATATTTCGTCAGGTATGGAACCACCGTTTATAGACAAATTGTTGGTATCCCTAGGGGTACGAACTGTGTACCCCTTGTCGCAGATTTGTTTTTATATTGCTACGAAAGAGATTTCATGTTGAGTCTTTCACCAGATACTCAGGCAGATGTTATTGAAGCCTTTAATGACACATCTCGATATCTGGATGACATATTGAACATTGACAACCCTTTCTTTTCTACTATGGTTAATAAAATATACCATAAAGAACTTCGACTTAACAAAGCTAATGTTTCTGATATTAACTCTTCTCTTCTCGATTTACATCTCTCTATTGAAAATGGTGAAATAATTAGCAAAATCTATGACAAGAGAGATGATTTTAATTTTGATATTGTCAATTATCCCCATTTAGATAGGAATGTTCCCCGAGCAACTTCTTATGGGGTCTACGTGTTTCAACTTATTCGTTTTTCTAGAGCTTGTATTCGAGTTGAGGACATTAGTATTCGTAATCTTTATATAACTCAAAAGCTACTCCATCAGGATTATCGTTACCATAAACTTCGTAAACCTTTGCAAAATTTTATTATCGTAATCCTGATATTTTTCCAAATATAAAGGTAATTTATGAACTCTTCTGCGACAAGAACTATCACAACCGTATTTCTATAGTGATGTGATTTACAACAGGGTCCACACTATGTCCGGTCATCACACAGTCAAAGAGGAAAGCATAGTGCTGCACATTACCAAACCTCCCATGCTTTTCCAATGATCATGGCGTGTTCGGAAAGTGGACCCTAACTTTTACCAACACTAATAGTATGAAAGTATATATAATTTTTTTGCAAATATGATATGTAGCATTAAACAACAAAACACAAGTATTCATACAAACTGAGGCATAAGAGTCAAGACGTGACATCACAAACATATAATAATTGACATTATTATATAACCTATAAATAGACGCGTTTTCATTGGCTAAAAAGTAATTTTTTAGAAAAAATATCTAGCGATATTGACCTGTTTTTTTGATATTGACCTGTTTTTTTGATATTGACCTGTTTTATATAATTGTTTTTTTGATATTGACCTGTTTTATATAATTGTAAATTGAGGGTTATATAATAAAACAGTTATGGACTTTTCAGCTGTTATACATGATGTTGATATGTACCAAAAAATCATTATTGACCTCGGCTATCGCCTCGGTCAATAATGATTTTTTTGGTGCATATCACATCATGTATAACAGCTGAAAAGTCCATAATTGTATAATATTCCTACCATTTTGGAACGGTCAGTGGCATAATGCCTGATGGGGGATCCAGGTTCTAGTGCGCACCAAACCACACACTAAGCTTATTAAATCCCAATAAAACGGGACAGTGCCAATAAAGAAATCCACGCCAGGCTATATCCCCTAGATGAAGATAAAATGATATAGAATAACATGTACATAACAACTCTTATTATATAACCTATAAATAGACGCGTTTTCATTGGCTAAAAAGTAATTTTTTAGAAAAAATATCTAGCGATATTGACCTGTTTTTTTCTGATATTGACCAGTTTTATAAAACTGTCCCGAGATGTGATATTATTGAAAAAATCTATTGTTTAATTGTTATAAACTGTCAAATTCAAATTGAGGGTTATATAATAAAACAGTTATGGACTTTTCAGCTGTTATACATGATGTTGATATGTACCAAAAAATCATTATTGACCTCGGCTATCGCCTCGGTCAATAATGATTTTTTTGGTGCATATCACATCATGTATAACAGCTGAAAAGTCCATAATTGTATATTATTAAAAAATAAAATGAAATACTGTATATTAAACGTTCTAAATGCCCATTACCAAGGGGAAAATCACGAATCTAAAATGAAGCCAAAAGGCACACATACTCACACACACACATATATACATATATTAAATATTTTGGAAGAAACAATCGCTTCAAACAATACACATTGTGCGTCATTTTATTTTAATTGAAATCGCTGGTTGGAACATAAGCACGATTATACATGCTATGCTCGTTTATTTCAATTGACAGGTCTAGTTGGAGAAGAATGGAAACGATCAAGAGTAGATGCAGGTAACGTGTTTTATATTCATTATCGCCATTTATTTGAACAAATTTAAATCAAACCTATTGTTATTATGCTCATTTACTATTTAAAGGGCTGTTGTTTGTTTATAGCCCCAGTATACGAGTACACCTAACGTTGGCTATTTATGCAAAGTACTAATTCCGACCAGTACGGAATATGCGTACCGATGAAATCTCGGCCAGCTTAATATCATTATGTTTTATAGCGAATTAATAAAACACCGTTTTAAAACGTACTTAAAGCTACATTGTCTCTGTAGCATTTTAACACTAAATAGGCATTACGTAATGACTAACGCACACACAAACTCATCAAGCGCTAAATAACAAGTCGAGATATGGTTGTTTTGAGGCGGAATATTAGTTTCATATTGATAACATATAGTATTACAGCAGGCAATGTTAATTTACACGTGCGACATGATGGACTATATATGTATTGATTCATCTTGCGTTGCGTTCAATTAGGTTAAGTTATTTTGCCTCTTAATAAATGGTAGTTAGTATACCATTTTCTCAAGAAGCGTTGTAACTCAGTGGATAGAGCAACTCATTTGAATCAGAAGGTCGTGTGTTCGAGTCCCGAAATAGGCACTTTTTTCCTTCTGTAAATCATAATGTTACCTGTGTACAGGTGCGATGAGCACTGGTCGACGTCTATACAGTAAACGATGTCCTGCTATATACTACTCCAAATTTTCTAAGGATCACTTTAATCCTTCCATATAATTTTATTAGAAATTAATTCACAGTAACGATTTAATTTCATTGATACTTCAACAGTTCCACAGTTTGAATCAAGCCATGAGATCACATGACCATACACTGCCCTAAATAATTTCATGTAAAATAGAAATAATGCTACTTATTTCTTCAAGAAATTTAGACAGCAAAAAAGTGATCCTTACCACATTTTGAGTAGTATATTTGCTCGCTTAAATACCCGAAATCGACATGAGCGGATGAACATGAAGAAATAAAGACACGCCTACAAAGAAGAAATCGATTGATATAGGGACTGTGTAGCTTTAAGCGTTTACAGATTCATTTAGCATTACACGTTTAAGATATATAATTATAATTTACAGCGCCATGTAAGGAGGCAAAGTGTAACCAGCCAATTTGCTATGTGCCTCACAAAACTGATTGCAAAAAATACATCGTTTGTCAGAGAACTTCGATTGGAACCTACGTGGCATGGAAGATGCGATGCGCCTTTGGTACATTATGGGGTCCCAAAAACCTCGTATGGACATGTGAAAACGTTGACCAGCTTCAGCTTCAGGGTCACACTTGCCCCAATGGTCAGTATAGCATGTGGGGATATTATAGCCAGAGTAGTAAATTGTGTTTAGTTAGATAGCAAGAGAACAGGATTGGTTACATTGTCAAATATGTTTTAAACCCGAGCACTGATTTGTTAAACGGTCAACCAAGATTGGTATGCGTGTTTTGGGGCTCGTATAGAAGTCAAATTAATATCTCCATTACATGTCATAATGGTAAGTATGTGTTTTTAGTTCGACTATGAATCTTTATGCATGGTTTAACGCTGCGGTTAACAATTCCTCAGGCATATCACGACGGGGTCTACTTGTAATGAAGTCACACTGGAATACCACGCCATAGACACATGACATAATACCACAAACACTGGAATACCACGCCATAGACACATGACATAATACCACAAACACTGGAATACCACGCCACAGACACATCACATAATACCACATTCACACTGGAATACCACGCCACAGACACATGACATAATACCACAAACATTCACACTGGAATACCACGCCACAGACACATGACATAATACCTCAAACACTGGAATACCACGCCACAGACACATGACATAATACCACAAACACTGGAATACCACGCCATAGACACATGACATAATACCACAAACACTGGAATACCACGCCATAGACACATGACATAATACCACATACACTGGAATACCACGCCATAGACACATGACATCATACCACTGGAATACCACGCCACAGACACATGACATAATACCACAAACACTGGAATACCACGCCATAGACACATGACATAATACCACAAACACTGGAATACCACGCCATAGACACATGACATAATACCACAAACACTGGAATACCACGCCATAGACACATGACATAATACCACAAACACTGGAATACCACGCCATAGACACATGACATAATACCACAAACATTCACACTGGAATACCACGCCACAGACACATGACATAATACCACAAACATTCACATTATACTGACACCGGACCGAGCAATACTAGAACTACTTGTAATGAAGTCACACTGGAATACCACGCCATAGACACATGACATAATACCACAAACATTCACATTATACTGACACCGGACCGAGCAATACTAGAACTACTTGTAATGAAGTCACACTGGAATACCACGCCATAGACACATGACATAATACCACAAACATTCACATTATACTGACACCGGACCGAGCAATACTAGAACTACCCTTTATATGAACGTCAAGCAATGGTGCTACTAGTACACTTGTTATGAAGTATCTAATATGACCCGGCCGTGGATGAAGCCACAACCTCCCGCAGGCGCATGTTCTTCTACTAAGCAACGCCACGTTAGTTAATTTAAGAATGCATATACAAATTATATTACACGGTCATTGGTGTCATAAAGCTGGGTGGTATGCGTTTGTTTAGTTAGACTTTTAATAAATATAAAGAATAGGGTACACGGCCAGTGATGTCATAATGATTACAATGCGTTTGTTTAGTTAGACTTTTAATAAATATAAAGAATAGGGTACACGGCCAGTGATGTCATAATGTGTTTGGTTATACTCTGAATATTTATTAAGATTATTATACACGGGCATTGGAGTCATAATGGTTGGTATACGTTTGTTACGTTAGACGATGAATATTTATTCATACTTAACAAACGCTTACTAACTCTTATGGCATCACAGACCGTGTACCATATCTGTATAATCATTCATCGTACAACTTAACATAAGCGTATAAACATCGACTTAGCTACTATTAGGACATATTGGGGTTGGGGTGGAGGGGTGGGGCGATGGTCGGTGGTATTTAAGGTCAAAATTTGTTTCTTATTTTATTTTACAGTATAGTTAATTCACAATTGGCAAATGTTCATTTTCACATTTGATTCTTCAATTACCACACAAGTGTTCTGTCAAATATACGCAAAACGCATCATTAGATAGCAAAGTTAAAAAAACGGGGTGGAGGGAGCATTCCCCTGGACCCACATATTTTTCGACATATATATCCATTTCAGGTCAGCTACCAACCAACCAGTATGTCATTAAAGAACGTGTAATATACTCGTTATATACTCGTTATTCGTTACATTTATTCATAGTCTAACGTAACAAACGAATACTAACCATTATGACATCAATGACCGTGTGCCACATGCTTATGTTTATTCATAGTCTAACTTAACAGACGAATAATAACCCTTATGACATCACTGACCGTGTACCACATTCTTTATCTTTATAAATATAAATATTATATCACACCGTCGGTGACATCGAAATGGTTAGTATGCGTTAGTAATGATTTATAGAAGGGTTATTTTACACGGCCAATGATGTCGCAGTGGACAGTATCTGTTTGGTAAGTCTAGTCCTAGAGAGAATGTTGATTAATTACCATCGCTGTCTTGACACGTTCGACTGTCTGATTGGCATGCTTAGATGATTGAATGGTATAGTTGATTTATTATTTAGATAATTGCTTGGAAGACATAATAAATTAAAGCAAATAATTGCTTGGTAGAGTAGGTTGATTTATAACTTGATTATGTTTGCCGTTTTGTAAAGTTGGTCAATTGCTATAGTATAGTGGTTAATTACAGTAGAGTATACCTGTCATTTCTATAGTATAGTGGTCGATTACAGTGATTACAGTAGATATACCTGTTAAATAGAAGCAATTGAAGTATGTTACATCTCAAAAGGAGGATTGAACAAACGAATAATGCTGGAACGGTCAGTTGCAAAAGTTGACACCGAGGGGTTGACAGATACATATATAGATAGGTAGGCACGCATCCAGGCAGGCAGACAAACAGACAGACAGTAGGTAGGTAGGTAGGTAGGTAGGCAGGCAGGCAGGCAGGCAGGCAGACAGACAGACAGACAGACAGACAGACGACAGACAGACAGACAGACAGACAGATAGATAGATAGATAGATAGATAGATAAGATAGATAGATAGATAGATAGATAGATAGATAGATAGATAGATAGATAGATAGATAGATAGATAGATAGATAGATAGATAGATAGATAGATAGATATGGATGGATGGATGGATGGATGGATGGATGGATTGATGGAGGATGGATGGATGGATGGATGGACCGACGGACGGACGGACGGACGGACGGACTGACGGGCGGGCGGGCGGGCAGGCAGGCGTGCAGGCAGACAGACAGACAGATAGATAGATATTTTATTCAATCATATGGCATTTATTACGCCCAAAAGTTCATATGCAAATTGTACACTCATAGGATATACAAAAGACATTTTCCAGATAATGACAATTTGTATAACTTTCAGGTGATTTCAAGAGAATCTGTATATATTACTAATTAAAACGTATTTAACAACTATTATGTATAACGTTTACCTGTCTCATTTATTTTTAAATTACTAATCCTAAGTATTAGTAAATACACATTTATATTTTGTGGACACTAATGGAGAAAAGTGATACTTATTTATAAAATATTTCGTCTTTTCTTTTAAAACTCTTACTAATGAAAACTGACAGTTTCTTAAATAAATTATTGTTTTCTGTTGTCATAAGTTCAATAAATTTTGGTATGTTTGACAGTTGCCAACTTAATTGTAAAGTAACATATTCTGATATATTGGTATTGTTAAATGTCTTTTTATTTGATTGGTTTAAAATATTTATAGGAACTGTTGAGTGTTTGGTCATACATTATTCAACATGTATTGGCATCATGCATGGCTACAACATAACACAAATCATTTCATGAGGAATATGGCTATTTCTATCTGTTAAACATAACTTCGTTGATTCTGTTCTAATTGCTGTTTTCTTGTAATGCTTGTTTCGTCTTTTGGATTGACTGCGCTCAGTGAATGCTACATTTCAACTTTGACATTCGGTTCTACTTTGTGTCTAGTAATTTACAAAGATCTTAAATAAACAAGTTATTAACTTTTGTTTATTTAGATCCATGTAAAGATACCACTCTAGATAGATACGCTGACGAGGATGCGCGGAACTGCAGGACATACTGGGAGTGCATTGGGGGCATATCTGTGCCAAAGTGTTGTCCTCCTGGTCAGCAGTTCAACAGAGAGACACGTCAGTGTAGCAACGATCCCAAGGAAACTTGCCGATCGCCGTGTCCACTGAAGATAGGTAAGTTAATGCCATTACAGACGGTGATATTGTATATATGTCTATCGTCAATAACCTGGTCATATGTTGCTTTCTATTGCGAAACCAAAATTCAGCAAATACCACATCAATACTTGTGCAACCCAGAACAATTAATTGTTAGTATTTTCATTCTTCAATGTAAATAGTCAATGCCAGTAAAGATCTTTCGCATTATTCAAAAGTGTAGCCTTCCAAGCGAAATGTTCAGTCAATAAGAAATATATGTAATATACGTAATGGTCAAAGCAAATTTTCGGCCGATCACTCTTGTCATGTTTTTATTCTACATATATATATGGGTTTGTGCATGCATGTATATTAGCAAACTATTGATATATAGATGAAACGAGAGGAGAGTTCAATTATATTTGAAACACTTCAGTTGCTGCATTTATACTAATATACACATATTGTTCTAACTGAGCACTAATCAGATAATGAGCGAGCCTGAAATTACCTTACATACACATCAAACTGATCTGTAGTTAATAAGAGTTACTATGTGTTAGATCAAACAAAACAAAGATAAGCCTGTTTAAAATTGCATTTGCCTGTTAGTGGGTTGGTCAAATAAAACAAAAATGAGCCTATTCAGAATTGCATTTGCCTGTTAGTGGGTTGACAAAACAAATATAAGCCTGTTTAAAATTGCATTTTATGTTAGTTGGTTGCAAGGTACAGGGGGCAAGGACGCAGCCCTTCTACGACGGCAACTGCCGTACACATTGGGACTGCAGGAGTGGAAACCCTCATCCAGTTTGCTGTCCACCAGGCCAGACTTACAATTCCGGAACTGGATACTGCGTTGATGATGCCTCGTGTAATGACGCTTGTCCTGCTGAATACTCTGAAAGTAGGCACACGTAATTACGTTTAGTTTCAGTTGACATTCCAAGTTACGCGGCATTCCCGAGGACGTCATAGAAGTAACAAATTGTTTTCGAAAGACGTTATCTGAATATTATGTGTCCGTCCCCTTTCTCTCACAATATCCTAACAATACCCTAACATAATATGTTAACAAGCCAACAAGAAACAATTCAATAACTATCATACACATCTCAGCATTCGAATGTTACATAAAGTAACGGCAGTTGTAAAGTTGCAGTAAAGCACAGTGGTTTTTGGCTTGGATATTGTTACTATTATATTTGTAGCGGATAATCTCGATAATCGGATAACGTTTCTTTTTGGAAATTAAGGAACCGATAAAAACATTAATATAGCGACACTATTATGTATGAGACAGAGTATGTGCAGTATGCTGAGAGAAATCCGAACATACCGTTGTCATTTATTTTGATTTTGTTTCGGCTATTGTTATATCTATTTTAAATTTTGTAATATAATTATTATTTTTCTACAGATGTCTGCGGCAAGGTTTTGGATGATACAACTGTTTCATCATACGTGTTGACAGATGGTAACTGCCGAACATTTATGAAATGCAATCCTAAAGGATTCGATGAGGCATATTGTTGCCGGCAGGAATATTATTATAATGCACAGAAAGGCAAATGTGAACCAGTGATGGATGTTCTTGATCCTTGTAATTCAGAGATTTGTCCCACAGGATACAAGGAAGGTTTGTTTATATTATAACCTTTAAATTCAGGAAGTATAAGAACTGTGTATGAAGAGTTGATATGTGGATATGTACACTATTGTAAGGCTTATTCATGAAACAGACTGAATATTCATTATACATTTATCAATCATTATTTGATTAACATGGAAAACCATTTTAGTTATACTGTCCAGCAGAACTTAGGGGATGACGAGTTGTCGGTCCGTTAACATTTACATTGTTAAGACGATAGGGTATCATTTTTCATTTGATATTTGCCAAACGTTACCAGCTTTTTAATGTCAATAAAAACTCGAGTAAGTTCAAACAACAGCTGGACCGGTGCAGTACCACCGGAGTTGATAGTATAGCTTGCCTTGTCAAGACGTTAAAGCCTTCAGTTGCATTGCTTAAAATAGCCTTAGACTTGCATAGGTATTCTCCAGAACGGCAAGATAGATTTTGACAAAAATAAAATAAAACTCAAGATACTTACTAAACTATCAAAACATTTTTTTCGTCTTTGTAATATTTTCAAGATGGCCACCATGAAGAAGCCACATTTATGTAACACAGAGTTATATAGGAAAATGTATATAAAAGGCCAACTTCCCTGAAATTGCTGTTACTAGTTCAATGAAACTGAAACTGAACATAAGCTGTTCATCGGATGATGCCCTTCAAATGTCTGTTTTTCGTTGTCGGGAGTGACCCAAGATGTTCTTCTATCAAAAGTAGAACATCGAACAGGAAAAGTAGCATTGAGGACGACAGCCACAAACACACAAAGTAACAAAGAACAACTATATATAAAGATGAATAATATGCAAGATAAGACATCGTAAACACACAAGGGTTGGCAATAGGGCTACCGCTTTGGAACGGTCAGTGGCAAAAAAGGCCGCTGGGGGTTAAACCAGGTTCTAGGGTGCATCAAACCTCACTCTTATCTTATTGTCCTCCCAATAAACGGGTCAGTGTAAATAAAGATATCCCCGCCAGATTAGACTCTCTTACAAACAAGGCAGCGTTAATGGGCAATATAAGTAAAAACACATACATTAAGCCAAATCGAGACCTTGGGGGGAAAATGTTGTCCCATCCCAGAGGTCGAATGTTTTACATAGCTTCATTAGAGAAAAACCTTAAACTGCCCTTTTCTTTGAAACCACAATTATACAAGCGTGCTTAGTATCTAACCAGCATAGGCTGCGGCGTGCATCCCCACATCTGGAGACATAACCTCTGGGTCATAACTTGAAAACCGTTGAGATACTACCTTCTGACATACACTGATTCGGCACGAACAGACCGATAAAACCATCCAACCAGTATCGCCCGATGTTAATTGACACCCTATAACCATGTATACACTTACTGGGCATAAACATAGTTACGACCGTCCAACCAGCATAGTTCCCGACGTCGATTCCCTCCTCTTGCTTACTGAGTCTGAACACTTTAAAGCGGGCGCGGCAATGTCGCGCCATCGACTGCGTGTTCTCGTTCTGTTATGCAATTATAAGCTTGTTTCACTTTTTATTGTCGTTGGGAAGGTGATCAGGTAAGCGACTCGATGCTATTGTGCTCATCTTTTTAGAGCATAGACACTGTGCTTTTCACTTGCATTCCACCAACTATATATTGCTAGAAGAGCGATTCTTTTTGTTCATATTCATTTTTTATGTTTTGCAGTAACTGTAATACTTGAACTGCCATCTTAACATGCAATTCATGTTTACATATATAATTGCAGTCAAACAATCACGTCAAATTGTGCATGGACTGTTTTCAATAGTTCAACTTTTGAATATCTCTGTGCAAATACGCATTTTGCATGTCTAAATATACTTCCAAATTATCTATGTATCGGGAGATGGGGAGTTGTCTATTGTATGTTTATTTTGGGCAGAGTATAATCAAGTGTGGGCTGAGTCTGCAAGATAACTCTGAACATTCCCTTTTGAATGACGGATTGAAACATAAATTAGAATGATTCAATTGCGGATAAGACCATTCGGTAAGATATCAACAGTCTGTATTAGAGGACCATACCTTTCACGATCCTAATAAGTGTCAAGAAAAAAGGGTTAGCTGTGCTATAGCGTCGCCTACAACGACGATTTACAGCGCAATGGTAGGATGATGGTAATTGTAGCAAGAAGACTTACTTACGATGTAAACAATTCCAGTAACAAAATATGAACGTGAGCCTTTTCTATACCTTGTCAAGAATGAATTTGAAAGAAAGTCCTCGGCTAGACTTAGCTAGAGAGCTTGAGCATATCTAACATTATTCACTACCGCTCACGAACAGTCTCAATCAAACCGAGACTGCAATATTTCATATGTGTCGTGCTCAGCCGTTTCCAAAGGTCCATTAACATACTCTTTTTTTAGAATCATACTGTTGCCTCAAGCTTCTAATCGAATTGGGACGCTAACGCACAACCAAATACCTATCATTTATTCTTCTGTA
>JAWPHD010001979.1:0-2500 GCA_037043455.1 Cyrtodaria siliqua | reverse complement strand
TCTATTCAGATTTAATATACATAATATACACTGTTTCAGTCCGTTTAATGACTAATGATGTTAACACAAGTTCTCACTTTTTATCGAATCCCGTTATCAGTTTTATTCAATTTAATTCACGATGTTGGTACGTTTGCACGTATTTAAGTGTGTTTTTCATTATTCACATTCATAACACCATATTTGAAACATATAATCATATTAACGCGTTTAATATGCAATGCTTGATTATGTATTCTAGAATCCTAATTATGACGGGTTGTCACGTAATCTTTCCTCATACGATGACAGTTTCGTTCATTGTCTTACATAAAATAAATATTTAAAATAATTGTTCACGGTACTGACTGTTTACAATTTTCTAATTTAAAATATGTTTCAGAAACAAGGCTGGAACACATATACGCTACTTTTTGATGGCAAAAGAGTTTTGGCTTTGTTAGAAGACCCAACGGGCATTTCCCAACCAGACAAAGCAACAGCAAAATTAGATGGTATATTTGCTTACACTATCACAATGAATATATTATTATAATGATACGTATGTCGACACGTAAATGCAAAACTTGTTGTACAATACATACTGAAAAGGGGATCCTGTTCATGAGAGGTAATGTTGGTGCAACCCCTCTCCTAGCACCGGCTTAAGCGATATCCTACTTTAAAGCCACAACTGATGGGGTTTGATGATCTCATAGGACCAGTAAGTAATAACATTACTGATATGTAACCAACACGTCATATGTTAACTGAGCGGATGTTATTTTTCAACAGAAGAGAGGGCTGACGTGGCCGATTGGTTAGCGCAGTGGACTTGGAATCAGGGAACCTGTTTTCAAGCCTCACCGGCAACACTGAGTTTAGTTGGTGAGTTCGGAGGCAAGACACTTAGCATAGGCCCTCGGGTTGGGACTTAAACACAGCGGACCTATATGCCAGTGTCTATTTGCCGAGCACGTTAACTAAACTTAGAGTGAAAAGGAGTAGGTCAGGTTTCCTTGATTCCTATTTATACTTCCCCACTCTCTAAATAATACTTAATATGCTGATGAGCCCTTTTAAATACTAATGTGTTACACACAAATCTGACAAGTAGAAGTAGAAGGACCATATGCAAACTATACAACTTTGTTTTTGATGGTTACACTATAATTGTATTATTACTCATTTCATTAGTTTGTAAATAAATATGTTTGAGTACTAACTTTCCACTGTACTTACTAAATACACTATATATAAGGTTTGCGTCTCCGAACATTATAATCTGAAATGTTCCCGTTGACATTGTTAATCGACAGGCCGGGATAGGCTGCTCTGTTGAAATCAGAAGTTATCTGTGTTAAAGAGCGTTCCAGTGTTGTTACTTGTTGTATTTCATTTCGAATTCGCATTGTGAAAATTAGTAATTGGCTGATGAAATCACCGTTTACATTCAATCACAATGTCATTGGCTGAACAACATTCATTATCCCGATGGTTGGAGATTTTTAGGTTGTGGTTCTAATGTAGGTTTTTCTTTATTCTTTTTTTTTAATTTGTGATGCTATTTCTCAAAACCAAATCCTACTAACTATGTTTCAGGACCTATTGTGTCTGGTGAGGGTGCCTTGAAGTTTGGACCTTGTATTGATAATAACAGCAATCCTAACTCGAATGGATTTATTGGGCAGATGTCAGAGGTAAGTGATTCATTTGTTCCTATTGTTTAGATCAGGTATACAAATAAACGCCCGAATACACGTTTTATCTCTAAACGGCATTATCATATTGAATTGCATCTATGTTATTCTATACCATGCATTGTATTTTACTTAAACGACCAAAACAAAGCATGTCAAAGTGATGCTTTACTAAATACAAGTTCTTCATTATTTCTCTGGAAAAAAAAAGAACCAAAACACATTATGAAAAACTGCTTCAGTGTATTTTACTTAAACGACCAAAACAAAGCATGTCAAAGTGATGCTTTACTAAATACAAGTTCTTCATTATTTCTCTGGAAAAAAAAAGAACCAAAACACATATTATGAAAAACTGCTTCAGTATCTCTATTTAACTATGTTTGCTTCATACAACACATTTGTTGGATGTCATCATCAGATACGTTATAGAATAAATGGAGATAGACAAGACGAAGTAGATATAAAAATTCGAACAGGAAAGTAGCATTCAAGGACGACAGTCAACCACAATCACACGCAGAAACAACGAACAACTATATATAAAGTTGATTAAAAGCCAAGATATGACATCACAGACATAGAAACAGTTGACAATAGGGTTACCGCCTTGGAACGGTCAGTGGCAAACAAGGCCGCTTGGGGTTTACAGATTGTTAGTATACATAATCTCTCCCCAGTCTACAGTAGGAGATACAGCAACTTAAATCGAACCCGTTATAGCTATAAGATATGACCCATTATTAACACGCATGCATAGTATGTCTTCATTTTGATTGTAACAGTTCGCCTGTATCTCTTGTATCATCCAATAATACGAT
>JAWPHD010001978.1:0-282163 GCA_037043455.1 Cyrtodaria siliqua | reverse complement strand
ATTGTTTTGCTGTTAAGCTCTTTCAAAATATAATCACGACACTGATGATTTTAACGAATACACCGAGGAAGCATTAAAATATGGCATGTTTGATGGTAGTCTATGTGAAGATGTAGTCGACAATTTGGGTTCCATGCATAATTTAATAATCAGAGTTGGTGCCGAGGGAGAAAGCGTCAATAATCCTTTTGCTAAATGTTCGAAAACTTCAATACCGTTAAAATAACCTATACTGTGTTGATGAGCCGTTAAACAACATTCAATATATTCAATACCGTTAAAATACTCAGAATATATTAAGCCGACACCACATTTTGAAAACAATAATAATGACTCTTTAAACGAATTCGAAGAAAAGCTACCAAATGTTATAGATGAACTGAACAAACATGGGCATTTGGAGACATGGCTTCAAATGAACACAGTGATAAAAGATGGAACTTTTCATTTTAAACAGATCGCGTTTTTACTGTTTATGGATGTAATTAAACGCTATTCTTGTCACAGTGGAAACACATCATCAATGAAATATAGTGAAACGGATAAACTATTTTGGAAAAGTGGGTATCGTCTTTTCCACGGTAAATGACATCGGTTCATGAGTGGACCAAAGCACAGGGCACGCATACGTTTCTCTATTTAGCCATTTTTCAAATGTTTCGGACAACTGCGTGCCAGTGTGTTTTGGTGACCGAAGCCATTTACCGCGAAAGACTTTACCCAGTTCTCCAAAATAGTTTAAACGTTTTATTATTTTTTATATTTCATTGATGATGTGTTTTCACAAGAACAGAATTTAATTACGTCCATAAACAGTGTATGCTGTGATTTCTATAGCACCATTCTTCTCATTTTCACAATAATATAATTTAATTACGTCCATAAATAGGTAAAACGCGATGTTTTTATAATGAAAAGTTATATCTCTTATCATCTTATAAATTTGAAGCCATGTTTCCAGATGCCCATATTTGTTCATTTCATCTATAACATTTGGTAGCATTTCTTCAATTTCTTGTAAAGAGTCATTATCATTGTTTTCAGAATGTGGTATTGGCTTATATTCTTAGTGTTTTAACACTGTTGAAGTTTTCAAACGTTTAGCAAAAGCACGTTTACTTTTTTCTCTCAGCACCAATTCCAATTATTAAATTATGCAAGGAACCCAAATTGTCGACTGCATCTTCACGTCAAACATCAAACATGTCATTATGTTAGTGCCTCCTCGGTGTAATGTTTATAAGTATTGGTGTCGTTATCACTATCATCGTTCTGTAATTGTTCTTTTATTTCTAATGTTCAGTCACACTCGTCCATGTTCAGGTATCATAAAATATTGTCGCTTCTGGAATTATTCCAAAGTTTTCAGTCATCAAACCATATTTTTCAGTTGTTTTATTCAGAGCTATTGAACGTTTTCGAAAAATATCTCGACCGTAAACCTTTGAAACATTGACGATACATTCCTGTAGGCCGCAGACGATTGAACAAAAAATCTGATAAAAAACAAAAACAACAACAAAAAAACCCACTAAAATGTATGTTTGTATACGGTTTACGCAATTTTTAGCCGAAACTATAGTGTTTATATGCTTTTAAGGCGACTGTTTTAAGGTAACATTTCAAAACAACAACTAAAGATACAGGTCAAACACTTTTCCGTGTTTTATCGACTGGGCAATCGTAATTATATTTTGAAAGAGTTTAACAGCAAACCAATGCATATTATAGCCTTCAAAATCGTTAACAAAACTACTTGAATAGGATACGTTCGTTCTACACCGTATCAAACATTTGAGGATACACCGTACCGATATCTGCCAAGATATGCTCGGTCTCCCCGTATCGTGATAAAATCGCATTGAGTACACACCGTGTCATTATGATATTTTTCAAACTAAAAAAACATCAGTTATGTGGTCAACTACGGTGTCCTGTTAGGGCCATGTTACCATCGCATCTTACCATCGACCATCGACCTAGGTCGACGGTCGATGGTAAGATGCGATGGTCGATGGTAGATGCGATGGTAAGATGCGATGGTCGATGGTAAGATGCGATGGTCGATGGTAAGATGCGACACCGTAGTTGACCACATAACTTGCAGAATGTAGATGTTTTTTTAGTTTGAAAAAATACCATAATGACACCATCGCATCATCGCATCTTCACATCGACCATCGCATCTTACCATCGCATATTACCATCGACCATCGCATCTTACCATCGACCATCGCATCTTACCATCGCAGCTTACCATCGACCATCGACCTATAGACATTCTTCTACGGTAATTGTGAGATCTTGATCAGCATGAGAATTGATAAGTCGATGGTCGATGGTAAGATGCGATGGTAACATGGCCCTAACAGGATACCTTGTCAACGGATGTTTATATACGCTCTAAACCGAACGATTCGAATATTTATGCACCTTCTATGAGTCAAAATGCCTCTAAATGACTCCCAGGCACCAAAATAGTGGTCATTTCTCGATTCTTTTTTTTTAAAATGGGAAACCACTAGTTGTGGTTTTAATACCGGAGATCTGTGAGATTGAGGGAGTAATTCAAGATATTAGACCTTCCCCGATACTACAAGTACGATTATATCTAGCATAAACGATGTATATGAACAATCCAGGTGAAATAACTGGGCACCTACCTTCCGGCGTAACCATTGTCCGCCATCTTGAAAATAATACACATTACCATAAAAACTCTACACCGAAACACGTACCAGACAGTGAAATTGAGCTTATACATTACATCTCGTACTAGGCAAGGGACAAAACGTTTCACCAAATATGTCCTAAGCTACATAAATATACTTAAAGTGAAAGATGGGAACTAAGCTAGCTAGACGGAAATATATATTTAAAGATATTGACCATATACTGAAATCGAATGCCTCTTTGTTGGCGTGTTTTATTAGTAATTTCATATGCATCCGTTCACGGCGAATTCGAGTATTTAAGCGACCAAATTTAACGAATGATATCGTTTGTGTCATAGTCATCGAGTAGCACACATCATTCCTGTGCACTATAATGTCACAGAAAAGAAAGTTTGCATCGGTCGAACATACGACATTCTGATTTGAAGTCAGGCGCTGTAACCACTGAACTAATGGGACTTCTTGAGGTAAACACATACTTAGTTCCATTTATTGTTGTAGTGTGAAAATGCTTCTACCGCGGTGTCCAGTTGCAGAATGGTCTGGTGGATATAATGTCCATGATCTACCGCGGCGTCACGGGTCCAGAGTTCAGTTGTTTAGAAACTCTGTCCACGCTATACCGGGTCCAGATAACAGCAAATGAAATGTATTTTTTTTGTCATATGATATATCATAATTATAACAATGTAAGTATATCGCTATTGGACATTTCTGGACCGGCACGTTACATCAAATAAAATTATATTATGTTTTCCCTACCGATCGATATGTTATTAAGATTTATTCAAACGATTTCAATGCAGTCAATGCAGTTATTTTAGAAATAGATGTCGACAAAGTTACAATGACATTCGATGCTCGATCCAGCCTGATACCAAGCTCATGGTGGTTTAGTAAAACGTATTACATCGGCATGTTCATTTTATATAGTTGATTATATTTTAAATATTAATTACGGTATATTTGTTGCTTAATTTATCTAATCTGATTTAAGTTTAATAATATTTTATTGCAGATACAATTCTTTGTATTGCCATTATTGTGTAAATTTAGTTTTGATGTACGTGTTTTATAGTTATGTAAACGACGCGATACCTGTGTATTCGGTATGACACGGTATGACACGTTTGACTTTGAGGTACTTGTAGGCTGTGAGCTAGTAGGAGAAACCCTCCCCCACCCAGGGGAATTTTGAAGGGTATGATTTTCTGAAAGAACATACAGTAAGTTTCAAAATGAGACACGTGTGCCATCTGAGCATTGGGGCTTTAGTGAGTTTTGGGGGAAAACGTTGCGTTTTTAGACGAAAATCGCCGAAATCTGGAATTATTTTTTAGAAAAAGAATGGAATATATTAGGACCAATTTGAATTGATGGAATCTTTCTCGGAACGCATCTCTACGTGTCCCACCATATAATTTATGGATCCGATACTTAAATATTGAGATTTTGGGTAAAAATATTGAATAAAATCGCTGATTTCTGTAATACATTAGGGTTATTTAACTAAAAATTAGAAATATATCTAATACAATAGAAAAAAGAAATAGTGTAACCTTTTTGGGCAGGGTAAGAAATAGTGTAACCTTTTTGGGCAGGGTAAGGTCCAGTGATTAAACAGAACAAGTTGGAAATGCCTTAATTTTGGGGCGAAAAATATGTATTTTTGTCAAAAATCGCCGGAATCAGGAATTATTTTTTAAAATTAGTTTGAACATAAACTTATCAAATTGAAACAATAGAATGTTGCACAGCATACATATTCAAGTTTTTCCTGGCATCATATATAACATATGTGCTCAAATATTGGCATTTCAGGGCGAAATGTTGGGGAAAATGACAAAAATCACTGATTTCTGTAATCCATTGGGGTATTGGGTTAAAATATAGAAACAAATTTAATACAATTGAATAAGGACATATTGTAATATTTTTGGATAGACAAAGGTCCAATAATTAAGTAGAAAAAAGTCCCGAACCGTATGATGCTTGAAAATGTGTACTTTTGTCAAAAATCGACGGAATCTGGAATTATTTTTGAAAATAGTTTTAACATAAACTTATCAAATTGAAGTAATATAATGTTGCACAGGATACATATTCAAGTGTTTCCTTGCATCTATATATAACATATCTGCTGAAATATGTTGGAAAAAAGGACTAAAATCTCTAATTTCTGCAATCCATTGTGGGTATTGGGTTAAAATCTAGAAAAATATATAATACCGGTACAATAGAAAAATAGACTGTTAGCTAGTAGGAGTAACCCTCACCCCAGGGGGAATTTTGTACACCCTATTTCTCTGAAGCCCATTATGTGTAGAGTATTCTGGAACATGTGCGTGTACCAACTGGTGACTGGTGACTTGGACTTTACCATGTTGCCGGCATTTCGAACATGGTACATAGAGCTAGATACAGTATACGTTATAAATAGAGAAATAGCGTTAAGGGACACTCTGCGTACGGCCACTGGGCTGACCCACATATTTTGCGACACAATGGGACCGGTGGCCAACTGTCGGCAAAGGTCCCCAGTACATGTGGGCACTCGGTCGATAGTCCATATATTATGGGAAAGGCTAGCCGAGTTAGAGTCTCTAACATGGCACATAGAGCTATATACAGTTATAAAGAAGGATATAGCGTTGAACGACCTTCGGCCGACGGCCGCTGGGCCGACTTACAGATTGGGTGACACAACGAGACTAGTGGGCAGCCGTCGGCAAAGGTCCCGGCAACGCGTGACATTCAATCGCTAGGCTGTATCAGGGGGCAGGTTACCCGAGTTAGGGTCTCGAACTAGAGCTTTATACAGTATAGTTATATATGTATAGAGGGAAATAGCGTTGAGCGACCCTCGGCCGATGGTCGCTGGACCGATCCACATATTTTGTGACACAACGGGACCAGTGGCCAGCCATCGGCAAAGGTCCCCGCTATGCATGGTACTCGGTCCCTATGCCTTATCAGGGTGAGGGCTACCCGAGATTGAGTCTAGACCGTATCAGGTCGAGGGCTACATGAGTTTGGGCCTCGAACATGGCACCTAGAGCTATATACAGTATAGTTATAGAGAAATAGCTGCTAGACCGACCTACAGATCTTATGACACAATGGGACCATCTTGGACACCAAGTTTGATTTCTTTTTATTGTGTTACACATAAATTTCAGCTAGTATACATATGCATTTTATACACAGTCTAATTACTATTTTGATATATAGAAAGCCTTACTTACAGACGAACACCAGTTTTTACAGCTGCCTATTTGCACTAAAAAATTTAAAAAAATGGTAATGAATGTGGTGTAACGTAAATTACAGAATAGTTTCATTAAGTTTGAAGCGCTTCTCAACTTATATTAATAAAAGTACATGTATTATGTTTTTTACATGGTTTTGATTTAATTTATATTCAACGTTTTTAATGTACATCGACATTTTAATTGTAATGTAAGGTAACACAGTTAACATGCACGATACTCACTAAAGCCCAACACTCAGAATTGATGGCACATCTGTCTCATTTTGAAACTTATTGTAAGTTCTTTCAGAAAATCATACCCTACAAAATCACCCATGGGGGAGGGGAGGGGGTGGGAAGGGTGGGGGGGGGGGGTGTCTACAGTCAGCCCAAGAACTAGTACATGATGTGTTGTATTTGTTCGGGAGGTTCTGTCATGTCATTTTTTAACAAATTCCCATAAGGTATCATCTAGAGCAGGCTTGTTTGCTTATAAAAGCAAATAAATGTCAAGGTGCCATGCACTCCTTGGAAACATATGATGGGTCAATGGCAATATCACCAGGTGAGGGTAGGAATGTTCCATAGAAGAAAGACGGTTTTCTGGTATATTGGACTGCAGAAATGTTATTTTTGTTTTTTCCCGTTCCTTCTATGCACTTTTATTTTTTTTCCAATACCTCAATGTATTACAGAAATCAGCGATTTTAGTAATTTTTTCAACATTTTGCCCTAAAATATAAATACTTGAACATATATGTTATATCTGATACAATAAATGACTTGGATATGTATAGTGTGCAACATTTTATTGCTTCAATTTGATAAGTTTATGTTCAGACTATTTTCAGAATATAATTCCAGCTTCCGTCGATTTTTGACGGAAATACACATTTTTGGCCTGAACATTAAGGCAATATTTTAAGCATCATATGGTTGAAGACTTTTTTCTACTTAATTATTGGACCTTTGTCTATCCAACCTGTTACAATATGTCTTTATTCTATTGTATTAAATATTTTTTCTGAATTTTAACCCAATAACCCCAATGGATTACAGAAATCAGTGATTTTTGTCATTTTTTTCAACATTTTGCCCTAAAATGCCAATATCTGAGCACATATGTTATATATGATGCCAGGAAAAACTTGAATATGTATGCTGTGCAACATTCTATTGCTTCAATTTGATAAGTTTATGTTCAAACTAATATTAAAAAATGATTCCAGATTCCGGCGATTTTTGACAAAAATACACATTTTCGACCCAAAATTAAGGCATTTCTAAACATCATGCGGTTTGGAACTTTTTTCTGTTTAATCACTGGACCTTACCCTGCCCAAAAGGGTTACAATATTTCTTTTTTCTATTGTATTAGATATATTTCTAATTTTAGTTAAATACCCCGGATGTATTACAGAAATCAGCGATTTTATTCAATTTTTTTTAAAATGTTTACCCAAAATCTCAATATTTAAGTATCGGATCCATAAATTATATGGTGGGACACGTAGAGATGCGTTCCGAGAAAGATTCCATCAATTCAAATTGGTTCTAAAATCTTCCATTCTTTTACTATTTTTTTCCCCCAGATTTCGGCGATTTTCGTCTAAAAACGCAACGTTTTCCCCCAAAACTCACTAAAGCCCCAACGCTCAGATGGCACACATGCTCATTTTGAAGCTTAATGTATGTTCTTTCAGAAAATCATACCCTACAAAATTCCCCCTGGGAGGGGAGGGCCGTCTACAGCCAGCTCAAGAACTATTGCGTGCACTAAAACAGAAATATTATGTCGATCACCAACATCCTGTTATTTGAACCACAAGACAACCCTTTGATTGTATGTGTTACCGCCCTTCTAAGGATTGATAATTCTTCGTTCTCTTGAGAACGAAGATCTAAAGTCAATATTGCACTACGTGACCCTGTAAGCGTTAGCTCCAATGATAAGAAGCGAAGTCTTCCAAAATCATGGTAAACGGCAATCGGAACACCTCGCCTATTAGTTAGACTGCTACACACCGTTAAAGTCAACATTGCACTACGTGACCCTGTAAGCGTTAGCTCCAGGTCACATACCACTATTGATTTGGGACTTCTGATTGGTTGAAAAAAGTATAGAGTCTATTAGGGCATATAGTCAGATTGTAAGGTAGATTCTGATTGGATTAAAGTATCCAAATCATAACAAATTCCCATAAAACATCCAAAAAATATATTTCCAACATAAAACATGTTCATTTAGGATATTTTGACTGAAATGTGCATTTGTATGGGTACAATTGTACTGAGAGTATATTTGCAAAAAGTAAAATTTCGTTACTGCCATTCTGGGGGTGCCCACCTTCAGTGCAATATTAGAGGCTGAAAGCATTACAATATTCCCAATTTGCTGGTATTTTTGAGTGTCTCTAAGATAGTTCTTTAAAAAAAGTTAGTTTTTATCATCCGTTCTGATATAGAAATAGGGGTTGTAGGCCAAAAGGTATAATGGAGGCCTATGGGAAATGCAATAGTGGTATATGACCTCCAATGATAAGAAGCGAAGTCTTCCAAAATCATGGTAAACGGCAATCGGAACACCTCGCCTATTAGTTAGACTTCTACACAGCGTTTAAATATAAACGACTGTAGAAGTCCGCCATTATCTTTACCTGTTTGTTTTAAAGGCGTAGCCATTTTAACAGTTATAGATATCCCGCCACCTTACTTCCTTTATGTAAGTGACGCGTCTGCATTATGTAAACAATATTGAGTGAAATCCCAATACATGTATAAGTTTTTATAGAACGCCACGATCATGGTTGGAATGCGCTTTATTTTGCCGTAATTTACGGCAAAGAAATCGGTGTTTTTTTGTTTTTTTTGTTTGTTTTTTGTTTGTGTTTTTTTTTAGCCGTCTTTTGACGACCCGTTTAATCTCCCCATCAATAGGTGGAGCAAGGGTCGGGGAGGACCATCCCTTGCCACACCTTACAATATTTTACAGCATGTAATATTCATTTACTAAACACATATATATATATTTACAATTCAGCATCATAAAAAGATATAAGAGTAATACAGAATAGATACATGTATTAGATGGTTGAGGCAAGGGAGATGTTATTTTGAGGGGAGAAAATCATTTAAAGCAACAAAACAAAAGAAAGAGAAAAACTCTTTTAACTACATTTTGATTGCCGTCCACTAGCCCATCTAATTATAAAGTTGTATAAATTACTGTTTATATAACAATATTTATATAGTTAATATATACATGTATATACATACATACACATACACACATATATATACATATATACACATTTATACACAACTGTCGTATCTTGGTTTATTGTAAGAATTCATAGGGGTGGATGGATAAAAAGGTAGGCTAGATTAATTTAAAATGGTTTTAAAATTGCTCCATGTATTTTCAAAACGTTCTAGTTCTAATGGTTAGAGCGCTCGACTTCTATGCAGAAGATCCGAGTTCAAATCCCTTTGGCTTTTTTCTTTGTTTTTTTATTTTTTTCTTCTCTTCACTGCAATAAGTAATTAAAAACTATTTAAAGGACTTATAATGTGTTCCATTAGGGCCATCTTACCATCGCGTATCGACCTTTACAAGTCGATGATGTGCGATGGCACGATGGTACGATGGCGATGGCACGATAGTACGATGGCGATGGTACGATGACACGATGGTACGATGGCGGTGGTACGATGGCGATGATACGATGGTCCATCGCGTCATCGACATCGTACCATCGTACCACCGCCATCGTACCATCGTGCCATCGCGCATCGACTTTAAACGCGATGATACGATGGTACGGTGCATCAACCTTTTACAAGTCGATGCGAGTTGGTACGATGGTACGATGGCTATGTTACGATAGTATGATGGCGATGACACGATGGACTATCGTGCCATCGCCATCGTACCATCGTACCATCGCCATTGCACCATCGCGCATCGCAGTCGATGTGCAATGTTGCATCGCCTCCGGCTCCATCGTATCATGCGCGATGGTACGATGGCGATGATACGATGGTATGATGGCGATGACGTGATGGACCATCGTATCATCGCCATCGTAGATGGTCCATCGTACCATCGCGCATCGACCTTTTACAAGTCGCTATTGGATCACGTGAAAAGTGCATCATTCTGCTCACATCCCACAAAACACTCCTCCTAGACTTCAACTATTTTTTTTTATAAATTAAAATTTACATAAAAAAGGTCTAGAACGAAGCTTTTTGGAAAACTAAAACTTGTGGGACAATATGCCGAAATACCGCGCACAACCACCTTGTATAATCGGTATGACACGTCTGACTTAGGGGTGGAAGGGTGTAATGACAAAAAAGGAAAGCATTCCACTGATTATTACATCCTGTTTATTGGCACACATGGTGACAAAACTGAATTGTATCAAAATACAAATGCCGACACAGACACGTCGACCGTACTGTAAATTCGGTACCGAACGGTGTGAATTAGAAGGCCAGGCGTGCAATATGGAACAACATACCACTAAATGAATATCCTGTTTATATTGAACCACATACATAATATATCTGTGATTGAACATAACAAGGTTAACACAACTGAAGCCAAAAGCAAGTCGAGTTAACTAATGAGCCAGCTAACTTATGTACTTACATGTATCATTATGCATGTATATGTACAACTTGCCGAGTCACATGATCATTGTCGCAGTTTCACATACGGTCATCTTATTTATTTTGTTTATTAAAGTTAAAACAGAAGTCACTTTATAGTATAAAGAACAATCTCTCAGCTAGCTTAAATACGTTTCCCAAAAGAAACAAATCAGCAACGATCTGAATATATATATATATTAACAATATGCCGTGTCACTTCACTGTCGCAGTTTCGAATTATTACGGATAAACGAACGGATATTTTGTTATTTAGATGTAAAGCTAAAACAGACATCACTATAGAAGAAAGAATTAGCTCTTAACGTGTCTTTGAGTTAGTCAGCTAACTTAAAACTTTTCCCAAAATAAACAAATCAGCAACGATATGTATATATATATATATATATCTGTCTCAATATAGCTGTGTGTGGTTGAACGCTTAAATGTGGCCCACTCATATGAGCTATAAGTGTATGTATGTATGCGTCTATGTGTTAATTGTGCCTCCAGACGAGCGTGTTATGATGTAGAGATACAGTTCATCAACGTGTGTTGCAGCTACCTTTTTTAAGGAGTGAATTCATACGCTTGATTTCTGTGTATCTCGTCATATCTAGGCGCCCTGCCGTAGTTTGTCCGAAGGTTGTCTGTCCTTGGTAGTTCAAAAATGTTTCTCTCCCTATATATATATATATATATTTTTTTTTTTTTTTTTTTTTTTTAATTTGCCGAGTCAATCACTGTCGCAGTTTCACATACGGTCAAACGAACGTATTTTTTGTTATTTAGTTCGTTTTTAGTAAAGCTATAACAAAATCACTGTATAGAATACAGAATTGTCTTTCAACACGTCTTACTAGTGATACAAAATGCACACTTTTGATAGCTTTTTGTTATTATTACCTAAAATTCATCCAAATGATGTATTGGGAACATTTATTAGAGTTTGCTTGAGATATTTAATTATAATTGACATAGACAGTAAAGCGAGAGTAGTAATGGGGTACATCTATCTGTGACGTGTCAATATAGAACGTGACGTCATTCAACAGATTGACGTTTTCTTACATGATACATGACCCCCTGTTTTTATTGTATTTTTATATTGGCGGACGCTCCATCGTTTGATTGATATGATATTTTCTACGTGACATACATTCGTCCTATATAAAACAAAGAAGGAAAATCAATGGTGCAATGTAACCTGTATACTAGGTTTTCTTAGATTTGATCAATTCGTAAGACAGTTCTTGACGTAGCGCAACGCGCATGCGCGAAAATCTCTTACCTGTACGAGCAAGTATTCATGGGTAAATTATTATTCGGTGGATAAATTGGATTTACGATATGTTTCGAATCTAAAGTATGTAGATCTATGGTTTGCATGAGAAAACGGTGCTATTCAATTTTGTTTCAGTTGATGAGGCCCTTTCAATACAGCATTTGTATGAAGCCAACATATTAAAACTTAAAAGCAGGTGTTTCATTAGGTGTGTTTTGGTATGTTTTTATTCTAAAAACAATGAATTATCAACAATGTTTCGTATTTAGTACAGCTTGTTAATTTGCTATTTTACTTCTTCATAAAGTAAAGTTTAAAGTATTATATACTGCTATACCCTAGATACTGTTCAATATACCAATGCTTATTCAAAGACAAAACTTTACTCGGGCCTCAGTTTATCTACCTGAGCTAAACGGCCATGTAGCACGTTAGCAGTTAATAAGCAAGCAAGCTTTCCATGCCCTTTTCAATTATCAGTTAGCGTTGGTAAATAGGTCTTTAATTTTCATACTGGTTATTGTCATAAACTGGGCTTCAATGTTCAAACTGTTTATTGTCATGAACTAGAAAATAGAAATTAGTACAGTTACCTGATCAGTAGAATTCATGGTTCACCGTAGAAAGTATAACACGGAGATACCACTGTCGAACACGATGCTTGTACAATACAGCACGGTGATAACACACTCGGAGTATACAAGAGGGTGGTGAGCAGTTGGTCAACATTCTGGAATTCAACCCAAATAACTGCAAACAATACGTTTTACAAGAAGATGTGTTTCATACGTATTTGTGTTATTTACGCTATCACTAATGGAGTAAAGCTCACGCAACACAACATCAACAGCAGGTAAATTAACACATCATGTTGTTGTATTTAGTTGTTTTGTTTACAAGTCCAGCATTAATCAATTGTTTAGCGGGCTGTTACAAGACAAACCACAACATAAAAGCTGTACGATAGCTATTAAAACGTTATCAAATTTGTATAATCAGTGTTATTCAATATAATGACTTCCGGTGTGTTTCAGTTTATTGATCAGCCACTGTGTTCAGTCGTCAGACATCTATTTTCAAGATTTTGACCACTGAAACTTTAAATCTCCGGATTGTGTTCAAAGGAGATCGAATCTTTCTTTTATTCTTCAATAAAATTAAATTTATGTTTTTTAAATACACCTTACCTACAAAGAAAATACGTATTTTTGTTTAACCATCCACCACCCCCGCCAACCCACCTACTTCCCAGCCCCCAAAAACCCCTCCAGTTTCAATGAGAATACTCGACAACACATCTTCTATCGAGATGACAGTGTCCCTTTGAACTGGACTGAATATAGCCAGAAATCAAAATGTATCAACATAATGTATAAACTTCAACACACGCCTCATGTCGGAGGGTTGATCCAAAATTATGTAGACGTTTGCTATACAATCTTTATTATTAATATACACGTAATACACTTCTTAGATCTCTGTTATTAAATTAATAACAATTACACACAATAGTAAAGTAGCTATCCCGCTAACAACAGCCACATTTTAAATATATGTTCACCGTTCCTAAACCTACTGACCACGAGGTATATAACTGACATATTTTGAAAATCCAAACTCTATAGACACAATATAAATGTTTTTTACCTGCCAGACCAAACCCCAAAATTGGAGCGTTAAATTAAGATTTACCAACTCATAATTTACTTTATGCATATCCAATCACGGGCATTTTAAGAACCCGGAAAGATCATATACGTTTAATCGGCACATATACGTTATTATATGACCTGAACACCTGGATAGAGTTTTGATAAACGGTTTTGCACTGTAATTTTGCCGTTATTTGGCGGGTTAGTATCTTAATGAATCTGTTATGGGATAGTTGATTATGATATCAGTTTATAATTACAATTATATAAAGGCATTGTATATCATAGTAGCCCATTATCACGAGAGCGGGACAGTCCAAATTACGTATTTTTATTTGTTCAAATGCTCATTATTCCATAATAAACGCATGAACATCTATGCCATTTCGTATGCTACTACTACAATGCCGTCAAAACAAACTTCCATGGTTGGATTTGTGAAAGGTAGTATTCTATTGTTGCAAGATATTTCAGAATTTTGTTACACACGTTACATGGTCAACAAAGGATACAATAAATATGTATCAGGTTATATAGGTATATTATAAGATACTTTTACATTATGTTATACGTGTATGCGTATATGTATGTAAAATAATTTATGTTTGTAAACTAATAAAAAATTTGTGTTGAGAAAAAAAAAGAAAAAAGGTAAACATTCTTACCAGTGGTTTTAGTTCCACATCTCTCAACCCAAAACACAACAAACGCTATGCGGTTTATATCGATGCACGGCCAATATATATACCTAAATACTAAATAAAAAATTTCCTATTTAATCAAACCAAGTTTAATTAATTATAACATACTCTGCCGTTACACCATGGCATGTGATTTCGGATTTCGTGAAGCAATAAGTAGTTAGTGGTAATTAATGTTATCATTACTTAACTTCTGCGTTGGTACTTAGTAGTTGATGTCTATTGATTGGAGATCAGTACTGGAAGTGCGCTTGAACGTCCTGATGAAATCATCGAATATTGCCGATATTGGCGATCAGTACTTGAAGTGCCCTGGAACGTTCTGGTGCAATCTTCCATAGATTGACGATCAGTATTGGAAGTTCCATGGAACGTCCTGATGCAATCATCACATATTAGCGATCAGTACTGAAGTGCCCTGGAAAGTTCTGGTGCAGTCTTCCACAGATCGGCGATCGGTACTGGACTGCCCACGAACGTTCTGGTGCCATCTTCCACAGATCGGCGATCAGTACTTTTAGTGCCCTGGAACGTTCTGGTGCAATCATTTACAGATTGGCGATGGTGCAATCTTCCACAGATCGGCGATATGTACTGGAAGTGCCCTAGAACGTTCTGGTGCAATCATTCACAGATCGGAGATGTGTAATCTTCCACAGATCGGCGATCGGTACTGGAAGTTCCCTTGAACGTTCCGGTGCAATCATCACAGATCGGCGATCAGTACAGAAAGTGCCCTGGAACGTTCTGGTGCAATCATTCACAGATCAGAGATCAGTACTGGAAGTGCCCTGGAACGTTCGGGTACAATCATCCACATATTGGCGATCGGTACTGGAAGTGCCCTGGGACGTTCTGGTGCAATAATTCACAGATTGGCGATCAGTACTGGAGTGCCCTGGAACGTTCTTGCGAAATCATTAAGAGATCGACGACCAGTACTGGAAGTGCCCTGGAACTTTCTGGTGCAATCATTCACAGATCGGCGATCAGTACTAAATTAGGTAGTGCTCTGAAACATTCTGGTGCAATCATCAAAGATCGACGATCGGTACTGGAAGTGCCATGAACGTTCTGGTGTAATCATTGGCGATCAGTACTAGAAGTGCCCTGGAACGTTCTTGTGCAATCATCCACAGTTCGGCGATCAGTACTGGAGTGCTCTGGATCATCCAGGTGCAATCATCGCAAATCGGTGATCAATACTGGAGTGCCCTGGAACGTTCTGGTGCAATCTTCCACAGAATGGCGATCCTTACTGGAGTGCCCTGGAACGTTCTGGTGCAATCTTCCACAGATTGGCGATCAGTACTGGAAGTGCCATGGAACGTTCTGGTGCAATCATCACAGATCGGCGATCGGTATTGGAAGTGCCATGGAACGTTCTGGTGCAATCATCCACAGATCGGCGATCGGTACTGAAAGTTCCCTTGAACGTTCCGGTGCAATCATCACAGATCGGCGATCAGTACAGAAAGTGCCCTGGAACGTTCTGGTGCAATCATCCAAAGATCGGCGATCAGTACTGGAGTGCTCTGGAACATTCAGGTGCAATCATTGCAAATCGGTGATCAATACTGGAGTGCCCTGGAACGTTCTGGTGCAATCTTCCACATAATGGCGATCCTTACTGGAGTGCCCTGGAACGTTCTGGTGCAATCTTTCTCAGATTGGCGATCAGTACTGGAAGTTCCATGGAATGTTCTGGTGCAATCATCACAGATCGGCGATCGGTATTGGAAGTGCCATGGAACGTTCTGGTGCAATCATCACAGATCGGCAATCAGTACTGGAAGTGCCATGGAACGTTCTGGTTCAATCATCACAGATCGACGATCAGTACTGAAATTGCCATTGAACGTTCTGGTGCAATCATCCACAGGTTCGAAGTGCTCCGGAACATTCTGGTACAATCATTCACAGATTGGCGATCAGTACTGGAGTTCCCTGGAACGTTTTGGTGCAATCATCCACAGATTGGCGATCATTACTGGAGTGCCTTGGAACGTTCTGGTTCAATCATCTACAGGTTGGCGATCAATACTGGAAGTGCCCTGGAACGTTCTGGTGCAATCTTCCACAGATCGTCGATCAATACTGGAAGTGCCTCGGAACTTTCTGGTACAATCATCACAGATCGGCGATCAGTACTGGAGTTGCCCTGGAACGTTCTGGTACAATCATCCACAGATCGGCGATCAGTACCTAGACCGTACAATGAAGGCTCAATAAAATCGAGTCTGCTACTTTTATCTATTGTTTGTGTTTGTTGTTACCAATGAATCGCCTTTTCAGTATTGACATTCACACTAGCGTTTGTTTAGTGCTGTGTGGTGGCCGGAAAATGTCGCCCCGACTACAAATCAGTAGTGGTATTACTTACTGGTCCTTTGGGATCATCAAGCCCAATCTGTATGACTGTAAAGTAGAATATCGCTTAAGCCGGTGCTAGGAGGCGTGAGAGGTGTTGCAACTAACATTTACCTCTCATGAACCGACGTTCTGGTGCAATCATTCACAGATGGCAATCAGTACTGGAGTGCCCTGGAACGTTCTGGTGCAATCATTCATAGATCGGAGATCAGTACTGGAAGTGCACTGGAACGTTCTGGTGCAATCATCCACAGATTGGCTATCAGTACCGGAGTGCCCTGGAACGTTCTGGTGCAATCTTCCACAGATCGTCGATCAGTACTGGAGTGCCATGGAACGTTCTGGTGCAATCATCCACAGATTGGCGATTAGTACTGGAGTGCCCTGGAATGTTCTGGTGCAATCTTCCACAGATCGTCGATCAGTACTGGAGTGCCCTGGAACGTTCTGGTACAATCATCCACAGATCGGCGATCAGTACTTAGACCGTACAATGAAGGCTCAATAAAATCGAGTCTGCTACTTTTATCTATTGTTTGTGTTTGTTGCTACCAATGAATCGCCTTTTCAGTATTGACATTCACACTAGCGTTTGTTTAGTGCTGTGTGGTGGCCGGAAAATGTCGCCCCGACTACAAATCAGTAGTGGTATTACTTACTGGTCCTTTGGGATCATCAAGCCTAATATGTATGACTTTAAAGTAGAATATCGCTTAAGCCGGTGCTAGGAGGCGTGAGAGGTGTTGCAACTAATATTTACCTCTCATGAACAGATTCAATAAAACCGAGTTTGCTACTTTTATCTCTTGTTTGTGTTTGTTGCTTCCAAGCGATCCCCTTTTCATATGTATTTACTTATACTAAATCAATCGGATTTGCTCGCCTGGTCTAGTCGAAAGTAGTTCTCTATTAAAGAAAGCTAGTCTATGTTTTGTTTCTTAAACAACTTTATTTAGTGCGCTTCCTGCTATTTCTTGACAGTAACTGTATTCTGGATATGTTATTGATATTTGGAAATGCAGCTCATCATGCATTTGACAGTTTTAGTTCTATATTTGAAAAGTGAAAGTAGAAAGGGTATGCAAGTGCAAGGGGTAACAATAATGTTAACCTTTGACCTGGTCTTAGTATTCTGTCTTAGATGATATTCAACCCCCGGATTTCCTCGTTGAGGATTAATAGCAGACATGTTTATTCGTATGATAAAGTAATTTTCCCAGAATTCTGACGAGATTTGAGTTTTTAACATGTGGTTAACATCCTCAATTTACAAAGTAAGGTGAATGGGAAACCATTGACGCTATTAAGCGTTATACGTTAGAGATCAGACTACACCAGTTACCAACCAATCAGCGGGCAGGGAAAAAGTTCCAGGTAAATTCGGAGCTATTACACGGAATCTCTTAATTTTGATTGGTTGACAAGTTAAACAAATCAAAAATTAAAATTCAACTTTTGAAAAGTACTTATGAAGGTTAAATCATACATGTGTGGAATGTATTCATAATTTGTTGTATAATAAAAGAAAGAAGTATATTTTATTTTTTCCTCATGTTTCTATATGCAAGTAGGTGGGTCAACACCATCCGATCCAGCTTTTTAAAACATTCTCAACCTATGGTTTTTGTACGTTTTTTTGAAAAAACTAATATAGATATTTCAAAACCAGTAAGAAAAATTATAGCTTCTTATATTGTATTAGGGAACTCAGTACAGAGCTTAGAGCTATAATGGATGTCTATGGAAAATGAATTGGTGTAGTATGACCTAGACGTGTGTTGGCGGTGTAAGGATAAAATAACTCTCGAGAAAATTAAGTCATCGTCATAATAAACTTTGCACATAATATACTGAAGCGAAAATGAAACGCACCTCGAGAATTTCGCTATATATACATACTATAACGTTTTAAACTGACTATATAATATACTCTGTAAAAAACTTTTTTTACCCAGTATATAATAAAAACAACACATCATGTAATAAATAATATACACAATATAAGAACGTATCTATACTCGGTAAAACAAGTTTTGGACCAGGGTATATAAAGTCATATAAAAATGAAACTAGTGGACACAATTTAAGTATAATTTTTTAGTAACCAAGGTCTACCCTACCCGGTTAATTTGGTACCAGAAACATTAAATTCCAAACAAGATTTGATTTAAAACAAATATCGCGAACACACAAAGGGTCTGTAAAAAATGTTGCAAAGTCCATACAAAGTAACAGTTACGGACACATTCGAGTAACCAATAAAAAGATTATTATTTTTTCGCAAACTTTCATTGTAAACGATACTTATTGTTGATTGTTGATCTATTGTGAATTATCGACTGAGATAATAAGGGTTATGGTCGAATGTCATGGTTCAGCGATCATTGTACGGGTTCGAACACTGCCATGGTCCAAAACTTCTTTTACATGAAAAGGTTATATGCACGTGAGCAGTCAAACATCATGCTAGTCAACCTGCTTATTTGTAAAATATTTTATAATTGTATTGTTGTGTAGTGACCATAAACGGATTGCTTTATACCCATTCAGTACTTATGGATGTGATTAAGTAATTACCATCGTTGTCTTTATGGAAACTTAAGATACTTATCTAGGCGTAACTTAATACGCCTTTAAGAAGTGAATGTAAGTTATCTATGTCACGTGATGTACTACACTGCTGCTGTTCTCGCTGGTAATGCGTTGAGGTTTACCACCACTAATTACATGTAAATCTCCGAGGTGTCGAATGCAGTTCCTGGAAATGGGCATTATAAATAGTGGAAAACTGCCCATTTCTGTTCGATTTTGTGGTTGCATGTATAAGAAGCGCCCCTTTCTGTTCGATTTTGTGGTTGTATGTATAAGAAGCGTATTAATAGATTTTACTGATGAACATTTTCGAAATTTCGACTCTATGCTTACACTTTGTGAGCAACCATCACTGAAAACAGCTGTACCTTTGACCTGTTTAGTAAATAAACAAGAGCGTTCTTACACGTCTTGTGACCCCACCTGTTCTGGTGATTTTTAAGTGGAAAATTAGTTTTCTATATGAAAATTACACTGCTACATTATTCATACTTGAGTTGCAGTTGCAGCAAATCATTAATACGTGACACTTTAACATCGGTGTCTATGGGGAAAATAATTAGTGGTTTCATACCTTGATTGTGATGTTAATAGAAACACTGTTCGTTGTCGGCGTCAGTAGAGCTAAAAACTGGAAGGCCACGGCCTATATGTCGAGCGTATCATTTTAATTATTACTATTATTTTTTAATAATATTTGCGGCTCAAGTGCCAGTGGTCATATTGCAAGCGCCCATGATTGTTTATGACGTGGTCAGATCAGCATCCTGTAGAAGTAATGATGAGAGTTGTAGATGTATAGAAGGTGATTTGTAAATGAACAGAAGGTGAGTTGTAGATGTATAGAAGGTGAGTTGTAGATGTACAGAAGGTGAGTTGTGGGTGTATAGAAGGTGAGTTGTAGATGTATAGAAGGTGAGTTGTAGATGTACAGAAGGTGCGCTATAGATGTATAGAAGGTGGGTTGTAGATGTGGGTTGTAGATGTGAGTTGTAGATGTGTAGAAGGTATTTTCATACGGATTATCATTATCCTTGAATCAGAATTAACTATATGTATTTTGTAATTGTAATTGTTCAACAATGTTTGTTATAGTAGTTTTCACAGTAGAAGGGGCACACTTAGGGATACATTGTTATTTCCTTCGGAGCATAGATAATTCGTAGCAGTGGTCGATTCGAGCTAAATCATCTCTCTATCCAAATTTATATTGTGGATAGTGCAAGGTAAATGGTAACATCTTTCATTTATTGAGAGACATCTATTAGTTATCTGAATATATGATATCTTGGGACATAATTAAAAGTGTTTGTTTGCCCGAACGCGACCGGTCCAAAATAAAAAGGCCGACTCCAAATAATTTTTTTCTTCAATACAGTGTTAAAGTCATATAATAAGCTTATGTCTTAGCATACTCTTTTAATGAGTAGCGTTTATGCCCCACTGGATATATATCTTAAACAATTCTAATCGTTTACATTAGTGTAACTTCACTGTATATATATCTTAAACAATACTACTCATTTACGTCAGTGTAACTTCACTGTATATATATCTTAAACAATACTACTCATTTACGTCAGTGTAACTTCACTGTATATATATCTTAAAAATACTACTCGTTTACTTCACTGTATATATATCTTAAACAATACTACTCATTTACGTCAGTGTAACTTCACTGTATATATATCTTAAACAATACTACTCGTTTACTTCAGTGTAACTTCCCTGTATATATATCTTAAACAATACTACTCATTTACGTCAGTGTAACTTCACTGTATATATATCTTAAACAATACTACTCGTTTACTTCAGTGTAACTTCACTGTATATATATCTTAAACAATACTACTCGTTTACTTCAGTGTAACTTCACTGTATATATATCTTAAACAATACTACCTCGTTTACGTCAGTGTAACTTGTTAGTTTTTCTGTAACGATCAACGGTATTATGCAATCTGCTCTTTTTTTTAAATGACACTGATTGATTATAACTACATGTATGAAACATGCAGTGCCGCATATTGCCAGGTATAACCTTGTTTGGTACTATATAGTCGAGGTGCCGCATATTGCCAGGTATAACCTTGTTTGGTAATATATAGTCGAGGTGCCGCATAGTGCCAGGTATAACCTTGTTTGGTACTATATAGTTGAGGTGCCGCACATTGCCAGGTATAACCTTGTTTGATACTATATAGTTGAGGTGCCGCATATTGCCAGGTATAACCTTGTTTGGTACTATATAGCTGAGGTGCCGCACATTGCCAGGTATAACCTTGTTTGATACTATATAGTTGAGGTGCCTTATATTGCCAGGTATAACCTTGTTTGGTACTATATAGTCGAGGTGCCGCATATTACCAGGTATAACCTTGTTTGGTACTATATAGTCGAGGTGCCGCATATTGCCAGGTATAACCTTGTTTGGTACTATATAGTCGTGGTGCCGCATATTGCCAGGTATAACCTTGTTTGGTACTATATAGTTGAGGTGTCGCATATTGCCAGGTATAACATTGTTTGGTACTATATAGTTGAGGTGCCGCATATTGCCACGCATAGCCTTGTTTGGTACTATATAGTTGAGGTGCCGTGCATTGCCAGGTATAACCTTGTTTGATACTACATGTATATAGTTGAGGTGCCGCACATTGCCAGGTATAACCTTGTTTGATACTATATAGTTGAGGTGCCGAATATTGCCAGGTATAACCTTGTTTGGTACTATATAGCTGAGGTGCCGCACATTGCCAGGTATAACCTTGTTTGATACTATATAGTTGAGGTGCCGTATATTGCCAGGTATAACCTTGTTTGGTACTATATAGTCGAGGTGCCGCATATTACCAGGTATAACCTTGTTTGGTACTATATAGTCGAGGTGCCGCATATTGCCAGGTATAACCTTGTTTGGTACTATATAGTCGAGGTGTCGTGTATTGCTAGGTTGCCAGGTATAACCTTTTTTGGTACTATATAGTTGAAATGCCGCATATTGCCAGGTATAACCTTGTTTGGTACTATATAGTCGAGGTGCCGCATATTGCCAGGTATAACCTTGTTTGGTACTATATAGTCGAGGTGCCGCATATTGCCAGGTATAACCTTGTTTGGTACTATATAGTCGAGGTGCCGCATATTGCCAGGTATAACCTTGTTTGGTACTATATAGTCGAGGTGCCGCATATTGCCAGGTATAACCTTGTTTTGTACTATATAGTCGAGGTGCCGCATATTGCCAGGTATAACCTTGTTTGGTACTATATAGTCGAGGTGCCGAATATTGCCAGGTATAACCTTGTTTGGTACTATATAGTTGTGGTGCCGCATATTGCCAGGTATAACCTTGTTTGGTACTATATAGTCGAGGTGCCGCATATTGCCAGGTATAACCTTGTTTGGTACTATATAGTCGAGGTGCCGCATATTGCCAAGTATAACCTTGTTTGGTACTATATAGTCGAGGTGCCGCATATTGCCAGGTATAACCTTGTTTGGTACTATATAGTCGAGGTGCCGCATATTGCCAGGTATAACCTTGTTTGCTACTATATAGTCGAGGTGCCGCACATTGCCAGGTATAACCTTGTTTGGTACTATATAGTCGAGGTGCCGCACATTGCCAGATATAACCTTGTTTGGTATTATATAGTTGAGGTGCCGCACATTGCCAGGTATAACCTTGTTTGATAATATATAGTTGAGGTGCCGCACATTGCCAGGTATAACCTTGTTTGATACTATATAGTTGAGATGCCGCACATTGCCAGGTATAACCTTGTTTGATACTATATAGTTGAGGTGCCGCACATTGCCAGGTATAACCTTGTTTGGTACTATATAGTTGAGGTGCCGCATATTGCCAGGTATAACCTTGTTTGATACTATATAGTTGAGATGCCGCACATTGCCAGGTACAACCTTGTTTAGTACTATATAGTTGAGGTGCCGCACATTGCCAGGTATAACCTTGTTTGATACTACAGTCGAACCTCGATAGCTCGAACACCGGTGATTCGAATACCATCGGTAACACGAACACATTTTCCGGTCCCGACACAACTCCTATATAATTCAATGTAATTTAACCTTGATTATTCGAATATTATTTCTCGATTACCTCGGCTCGCTCGAATACTTTTTACGGTTCGAAGATCCATTTTTGTGTGAATTTAAACCTCGCTTAATCGAAGGTGATGATCCGTTGCCATACGACGTCGGTCATATTAATTGTAATCGACGCGTTTGTATTTGTTTGTAGCAAGTTCGATCATAGTGCGAACACAGATAAAGTTGGTTATTAAAGGTGCCAACAGTTATGATTGAAAAGCGATAATAGACAGATAAAATTTATGTTTAGTGAACTTCGTTTACTGTTAATTACGATAAACACTGTTGATTTTCTAATTAAATAATGTACCGAAAGCAGTCTTACCTTGTTCTCATTATTCGGACTTCCGGAATGTATGTTAAAATCTATTAGTGTGATATTTCTTTAAATAAATGATAAAACAAACACATTATTGCAGTTTTTCTTGTATTTTCAGTGTAACAATTACATGTTATATATCCGTTATGAGGTTTAAACAAACATGCATGAACATAAAAAACATACCGAGAACGATATATCACGTACACAAGTAACACTATTTCGGGTGGTACACAAACTCCTATTATAATAATAGATATTTTGGTTTTTACCGTTACCTCGATGCCTCGAAGCCACCGATAGCTCGAACATATCCCTATGGTCCCGCTGACTTCGAGCTATCGAGGTTCGACTGTATATAGTTGAGGTGCCGCACATTGCCAGGTATAACCTTGTTTGATACTATATAGTTGAGGTGCCGCACATTGCCAGGTACAACCTAGTTTGTTACTATATAGCTGAGGTGCCGCACATTGCCAGGTATAACCTTGTTTGATACTATATAGTTGAGGTGCCGCACATTGCCAGGTATAACCTTGTTTGATACTATATAGTTGAGGTGCCGAATATTGCCAGGTATAACCTTGTTTGGTACTATATAGCTGAGGTGCCGCACATTGCCAGGTATAACCTTGTTTGATACTATATAGTTGAGGTGCCGTATATTGCCAGGTATAACCTTGTTTGGTACTATATAGTCGAGGTGCCGCATATTACCAGGTATAACCTTGTTTGGTACTATATAGTCGAGGTGCCGCATATTGCCAGGTATAACCTTGTTTGGTACTGTATAGTCGTGGTGCCGCATATTGCCAGGTATAACCTTGTTTTGTACTATATAGTTGAGGTGCCGTAAATTGCCAGGTATAACCTTGTTTGGTACTATATAGTTGAGGTGTCGCATATTGCCAGGTATAACATTGTTTGGTACTATATAGTTGAGGTGCCGCATATTGCCACGCATAGCCTTGTTTGGTACTATATAGTTGAGGTGCCGCATATTGCAAGGTATAACCTTGTTTGGTACTATATAATTGAGGTGCCGCATATTACCAGGTATAACCTTGTTTGGTACTATATAGTTGAGGTGCCGTATATATTGCCAGGTATAACCTTGTTTGGTACTATATAGTCGAGGTGTCGTGTATTGCTAGGTTGTCAGGTATAACCTTTTTTGATACTATATAGTTGAAATGCCGCATATTGCCAGGTATAACCTTGTTTGTTACTATATAGTCGAGGTGCCGCATATTGCCAGGTATAACCTTGTTTGGTACTATATAGTCGAGGTGCCGAATATTGCCAGGTATAACCTTGTTTGGTACTATATAGTCGAGGTGCCGCATATTGCCAGGTATAACCTTGTTTGGTACTACATGTATATAGTCGAGGTGCGCATATTGACAGGTATAACCTTGTTTGGTACTATATTGTCGAGGTGCCGCATATTGCCAGGTATAACCTTGTTTTGGTACTATATAGTCGAGGTGCCGCATATTGCCAGGTATAACCTTGTTTGGTACTATATAGTCGAGGTGCCGAATATTGCCAGGTATAACCTTGTTTGGTACTGTATAGTTGAGGTACCGCATATTGCCAGATATAACCTTGTTTGGTACAATATAGTCGAGGTGCCGAATATTGCCAGGTATAACCTTGTTTGGTACTATATAGTCGAGGTGCCGCATATTGCCAGGTATAACCTTGTTTGGTACTATATAGTCGAGGTGCCGCATATTGCCAGGTATAACCTTGTTTGGTACTATATAGTCGAGGTGCCGCATATTGCCAGGTTATAACCTTGTTTGGTACTATATAGTCGAGGTGCCGCATATTGCCAGGTATATCCTTGTTTGGTACTATAAGTCGAGGTGCCGCATATTGCCAGGTATATCCTTGTTTGGTACTATATAGTCGAGGTGCCGCATATTGCCAGGTATATCCTTGTTTGGTACTATATAGTCGAGGTGCCGCACATTGCCAGGTGGTATAACCTTGTTTGGTACTATATAGTTGAGGTGCCGCACATTGCCAGGTATAACCTTGTTTTGGTACTATATAGTTTGAGGTGCCGCACTATTGCCAGGTATAACCTTGTTTGGTATTATATAGTAGGAGGTGCCGACCCCTATTGCCAGGGTATAGCCTTGTTTGGTACTATAAATCGAGGTGCCGCATATGCCAGATATATCCTTGTTTGGGTACTATATAGTTGAGGTGCCGCACATTGCCAGGTATAACCTTGTTTGGTACTATATAATCGAGGTGCGCATATTGCCCAGGTATATCCTTGTTTGGTACTATATAGTCGTGGTGCCGCATATTGCCAGGTATAACCTTGTTTTGTATTATATAGTTGAGGTGTCTTTGTGCCGCATATTGCCAGGTATAACCTTGTTTGGTACTATATAGTAGAGGTGCCGCATATTGCCATGTATAACTTTGTTTGGTACTATATAGACGAGGTGCCGCATATTGCCTAGGTGTAACCTTGTTTGGTACTATATAGTCGAGGTGCCGAATATTGCCTGGTATAACCTTGTTTGGTAACTATATAGTTGAGGTGTTCGAATATTGCCAGGTATAACCTTGTTTGGTACTATATAGTCGAGGTGCCGAATATTGCCAGGTATAACCTTGTTTGGTACTGTATAGTTGAGGTACCGCATATTGCCAGATATAACCTTGTTTGGTACTATATAGTCGAGGTGCCGCATATTGCCAGGTATAACCTTGTTTGGTACAATATAGTCGAGGTGCCGAATATTGCCAGGTATAACCTTGTTTGGTACTATATAGTCGAGGTGCCGCATATTGCCAGGTATAACCTTGTTTGGTACTATATAGTCGAGGTGCCGCATATTGCCAGGTATAACCTTGTTTGGTAATATATAGTCGAGGTGCCGCATATTGCCAGGTATAACCTTGTTTGGTACTATATAGTCGAGGTGCCGCATATTGCCAGGTATATCCTTGTTTGGTACTATAAGTCGAGGTGACGGCATATTGCCAGGTATATCCTTGTTTGGTACTTATATAGTCGAGGTGCCGCATATTGCCAGGTATATCCTTGTTTGGTACTATATAGTCGAGGTGCCGCACATTGCCAGGTATAACCTTGTTTGGTACTATATAGTTGAGGTGCCGCACATTGCCAGGTATAACCTTGTTTGGTACTATATAGTTGAGGTGCCGCACATTGCCAGGTATAACCTTGTTGGTATTATATAGTAGAGGTGCCGCATATTGCCAGGTATAAGCCTTGTTTGGTACTATAAAGTCGAGGTGCCGCATATTGCCAGATAGTATCCTTGTTTGGTACTATATAGTTGAGGTGCTGCACATTGCCAGGTATAACCTTGTTTGGTACTATATAATCGAGGTTGCGCATATTGCCAGGTATATTCCTTGTTTGGTACTATATAGTCGTTGTGCCGCATATTGCCAGGGTATAACCTTGTTTTGTATTATATAGTTGAGGTGTCTTTGTGCCGCATATTGCCAGGTATAACCTTGTTGGTACTATATAGTAGAGGTGCCGCATATTGCCATGTATAACTTTGTTTGGTACTATATAGTCGAGGTGCCGCATATTGCCAGGTGTAACCTTGTTTGGTACTTATATAGTCGAGGTTGCCGAATATTGCCTGGTATAACCTTGTTTGGCTACTATATAGTTGAGGTCGTCCGAATTTGCCAGGTATAAGACCTTGTTTGTACTATATAGTTGAGGTGCCGCATATTACCAGTTATAACCTTGTTTGGTACTATATAGTTGAGGTGCCGTATATTGCCAGGTATAACCTTGTTTGGTACTATATAGTCGAGGTGTCGTGTATTGCAAGGTTGCCAGGTATTACCTTGTTTGGTACTATATAGTCGAGGTGCGCATATTGCCAGGTATAACATTGTTTGGTACTATATAGTTGAGGTGCCGCATATTGCCAGGTATAACCTTGTTTGGTACTATATAGTCGAGGTGCCGCATATTGCCAGGTATAACCTTGTATGGTACTATATAGTCGAGGTGCCGCATATTGCCAGGTATACACCTTGTTTTGTACTATATAGTTGAGGTGGCCGCACATTGCCAGGTACAACCTTGTGTTGTACTCTATAGTCGAGGTGCCGCATATTGCCAGGTATAACCTTGTTTGGTACTATATAAGTCGAGGTGCCGCACATTGCCAGGTATAACATTGTTTTGTACTATATAGTCGAGGTGCCGCATATTGCCCTGTATAACCTTGTTTGGAACTATATAGTCGAGGTGCCGCACATTGCCAGGTATAACTTGTTTGGTACTATATAGTCGAGGTGCCGCATATTGCCAGGTATAACCTTGTTTGGAATTATATAGTCGAGGTGCCGCACATTGCCAGGTACAACCTTGTGTGGTACTATATAGTCGAGGTGCCGCATATTGCCAGGTATAACCTTGTTTGGTACTATATAGTCGAGGTGCCGCACATTGCCAGGTGGTGCCGCATATTGCCCTGTATAACCTTGTTTGGAACTATATAGTCGAGGTGCCGCACATTGCCAGGTATAACCTTGTTTTGTACTATATAGTCGAGGTGCCGCATATTGCCAGGTATAACCTTGTTTGGTACTATATAGTCGAGGTGCCGCATATTGCCAGGTATAACCTTGTTTGGTACTATATAATTGAGGTGCCGCATATTGCCAGGTATAACCTTGTTTGGTACTATATAGTCGAGGTGCCGCATATTGCCAGGTATAACCTTGTTTGGTACTATATAGTCGAGGTGCCGCATAGTGCCAGGTATAACCTTGTTTGGTACTATATAGTCGAGGTGCCGCATATTGCCAGATATAACCTTGTTTGATACTGTATAGTTGAGGACCAAAATGTAGTCAAACCGTTTAGAGCGTGGTGAGGGCTGGAGCTGTCAGGACAATTAAAAAGTTTCAATGGTTGACCCAACAACTCGTAATAAAGGGTTAACGTATGTACTATTACATATCTGACTTCCACATCTCATTCAATACGCTGGTCAGTTCACCACAATTCAGTAATTTATCTTAAAACAATGCGTGGGAGATAACGTGCAACACGTTTGAACGAAAGAGCACATTGAAGGGCGGTTGTTTGTTTGTCTCGGGTGTTATCAAGTCGGAAGAGAATCAACATATTCCTCCCAAAACATCCGGTTCGTCAGTCACGCTTTTTGATACACTTGAACTGACGAGTACGGTTAAAGGAAATACGCATTCAACAAAGGATCTATTGTATTTCGACAAGGGATAGCTATTATGTATTTTGTTATCGTAAAGTCGGAATGGTGAAGCTTCACTTTTCGTTATGAAGAATGGGTATCATTTCTTATCATTAAAAAAGTTAGAAAAAATATACTTTACCTTTTAAAACTCGATTATTCAGGGTGAATTAAGTGTAAAGCATACAATGGAATGCATTAAAGAAACATAGGCTCGGGCGAATCGACAGCGTATCAAAAATGAACAGAGCGGTCGACAGCGACAAATATTAGTGAGCATGTTTTAGTTTTAATCTACCTTAACTGTCATATACAATGACATTGGGCATATCTATACTTGATCTAGTGGATCAAATGCTTAATAAAGTCATTAACCATGAAGAGTTATCAAAAGTGCCCTTGAATAACAAAATTAATGTGCTGATAGTCATGCCATAATTCAAGTTACAGGGCAAGTATTCACTAGTTGTGGGGCACTCCGTAGCACTACAGGAATATACAAACAAACCAAATACTCCTAAATGCAAGTCTGGTATCAGATTTTTGCTTTAAATTCAAGTGTTTATGATTGAGCAACATACGTTGCCTGCTTTTCTCTCTGACATTTTTTCAGAGAATCCCATTTAGACGATAAAGAGAAAGGATTGTGTGTGTCATACTTATAAAACCGGTCTTTTGAAAATAATAATGCTGAATTATGATCAGAAATACACATATTTACATTTTGATACCAACAAACCTAGTTTTAGAGAAAAATATCTCTGCAGGTCAGACTTAAACAAGAATATCGGTAGAACCGATGGATGTTCCACAAATTATAAGTATAAAATAACAAAAGGCAATAACTCCAGTTTGAATGAAGATAAAGTTAGGGTTCTTGTGCTCTGCACTTTCTCTTCTTGCCCTCTATCGTTGTGTGAAGTTCAATCCAGTCCCATAAGTAGTTTCGAAGGCATGCTCCGGATAAGAAAGTGTGACGGACATGACAGACAGACGGACGGACGGACGGTCGGACAGAGCAGCGGCGACTACATGCGCCTCCGAAACAATTTCGGGGAGCATACATCTATAACTCCAAATTACGGCTCTCCGAGGCGCCCAGTGGAAGTCAAGCGTGAGATGGGGCCCAATGGGCGGTCGTCCATTTGTTAGGGGGTCAGTGGGGTGAAGCCCGCTGAAGTCCGAGACGGTCTGTGATGTGTTCGTAATATATGATTTAAAACATCGTTTTGCATTCGATATTTCATTAAAATTATTACCATATGGATGTTTTTCATTGAGCTAATATTCCGCGCCTTGTTTGACAATAAATTTGTTTGTTTGTTTGTATGGTGTTTTACGTCATTTTCAAGACATTATGGCGTAGGTTGTATATGACGGTCGATTTGTTTGTGGTGGAGGCAGACCACGCACTTTTCCGATGTAAAACCAGTACTGTACATCTCCCGCCATCCGTAAGAATCGACACTTTCTCACTTACAAGTTGAGCTCCCAGTGGGATTCAAACCCGCAGCGGTGAGAGGCGAGAAGATTTACAACGCAACGTCGTTAAAGACACTTTCTATAGTTTTTTCTGCATAAGAGATTTTATTTAAACTTTTTGTACAGTAAGTCTGTTATATATATAGACAGAAAATGCAAAAATAATGGTAGGTCACCATAATTGTTAAACTTTTAAAAAATAATGTGTAATGCCACCATCATTTCAATCTGTCCAAAAAGTTGAACAAGTCCATGAAATAGCTATATAAGACATTTTTGAAGTCTAATCATTTATTCATTGGTCAAAATTCTGCTAAAGTTGTATTAAAGTAAAGAACATTTAATTATAATAACATTTAAAGCTCATCTTTATGTAAAACCTATATTTTTTTACAAAATCTGTTGAGACCATTACCACAATTTATGCACAAATTAGCCCATAATGATACAATTTCCTTTTTTTTTTTTGTATGTTCCGAATAAGAGAATTTGTTTAAACTTTCTAAGCACATAGTTTAACATATAAAACAAAATGTGCAATAAAAATGTTAGGTCCCCATGCTTGTTTATAATTTTTTTTTGAAACCCTACCTACCCCTATGCTAAAAGGACAAGTTTTGTATGAAATTATATAGAAATGGTATATTTTCCTTTTTTGTTATGTTCCTAATAACAGAATTTGTTCAAACTCTCTAGGCACTTATTTGAACATATAGTAAGACAATTACAATTAAAATTATAGGTCACCATGCATACTGAGATTTATTATTGATATGTGGAACCCTACCATTATGCTTTTTTTTTAAATTTTGTTTGAATTTTTACAAAATGCTATATTTTTCCTATTTTATGTATGTTTCTAATAATAGGCATTTATATAAATAAAGACAGTAACAAAAATAAAAATAAAAAATAAAGTTTTTAAATTTAAAAAAATAAATAAATAAATACAACTAAACATCAAGAGCAACATTCCTGTATATTTTTAGGAAAATCCATCCAATAGTTTTAGAAGAGAAGTCGCCCAAAATGCTGCGCATGAAAAACTACAGAAAATGCCTTTAACACCTCGGCTATGGAGACACGTGTTTGACAATACAGACTCACTTGTTTCGTTATACTCATTAAACATCGTTGTAGCATGGTCACTGAAAATTCCCTTTGTAATAGCAAAGGTGTAAATAGTTTAATTAAAAATAACACCTGGCAGAATAAATGGTGTACTACAAGTTATAAACAGAGTATGGTTTCATTGAGTTGGTTAATTGGGCGTAAATAAAAAATTATTAAACCTTTATCTCTTGTAGTTTCAGAGAAGATGAAGTTAAAAAAATAAAAGAATTAAAAAAATAAAAATAATAACAATAAAGATTTTTAAAAAAATCGATTAACCAAGATTTCTTATAAAAATAATAAAATAATAAAAAAAAATAACAATTTTTTTTTAAAATAAATTTAAACAAAATTGAACCCATGAACCAAGATTTCTTATGAAAAAAAATATGTATGCCTCCAGTGCGATTTGAACCCACGACCCCTGGGATGTCCAGTGTCCAATACTAAATATTGAAAAAGGGCCATAACTCCGGCGTTACTGGTTCGATCTGGCTGGTTTTCAAATTCTTGCGAGCTTTCAATGATATCAACAATCTGGCCAAGTTTAGGAAAGATTGAATACAAAATGAAGGCGCTCGAGTGTTCACAAGGCTGAAAATGGCATTTTTCAATAATTCAAAGGCACATAACTCTAGTGTTCCTGGTCCGATATTGCTGGTATTAACAATCTGTTAAAGTTTGGTAAAGATTGAATTAAAAATGAAGGCCCTATCATCTTAACGAGGGAAACTTTAGCGTTTTAACTAAATCAAGGGCCATAACTCTACTGTTTGTTGTTCGATCTAGATGGTTTTCGAACGTGTCTGACCTTTCATTGATATTAAAAATCTGGTAGAGTTTGGTAAATATCTGCTGGAAAATGAAGGCTATATCGTCTTAACGAGACAAATATAGCCTTTTTAACTAAATCAAGGGCCATAACTCGAGTGTTACTGGTCCGATTTAGCTGGTTTTCGAAGTTATCCGAGCTTTCACCAATATTAACAATATGATAACGTTTGATAAAGATCGGATGAAACATAAAGGTCATATCGTCTTAACGAGGCACAATACAGCATTTTTAACTAAATCGAGGGCCATAATTCCGCTCTTACTGGTCCATTCTGGCTGGTTTTCGAACTTTTTTGAGCTTTCATTGATATTAACAATCTGGTAAAGTTTGGAAAAGATCGAATGAAAAATGAAGGCCGTATCGTCTTAACGAGGCAAAATATAGCATTTTAAACTAAATCAAGCGCCATAACTCCGTTATTACTAGTCCGATCTGGCTGGTTTTCAAACTTGCCCGAGTTTTTATCAATATTAACAATCTGGTAAAGTTTGGCAAAGATCGGATGAAAAATGAAGGCGATATCGTGATAACGACGGACTACTAAACCAACATCTTGAAATCTTTCATGGAATAAACGATACCAAATCAACAACCCAGTTTGGAAAGAGATTTTTATTTGGCCTTTTCCAATAACCAAAGATACTTCATTGCAATGGTTCCAGACACGCATCAACCATAACATTCTAGCAACAAATAGTTTTCTACATAAGATAAAAATACTTGACAATCTAGTATACGTTCTTTCTGTTCAACGACCTCCGAAACAATTATACATATTTTATGGGAATGCGAGAAAACAAAAAACATATTAAGTAAATTTAAAGATTGGCTGCTCACAACATATATTACATGTAGTTTAAACTTATTTATTTTACATCGATTGTAACGAAAGCTCTATGAACTTATTTGTATCACTCTCGATGTCTTCCTGGGTAGAACCACTACTAAGCAAATGCAGATAAGAGTCTTGCTCAGGGACACAGCGCATATGGCAATGGCGGGGATCGAACCCACGACTTTTCGATCATGGGTCTAATGCTCTACCACTAGACCACAACGCTCCACAGATATTGAAATTACTCTTGAAAAAAAAATCATTTATCTTTGGAACATAAGACAAAAATGTTAGCAACTTAATCCAGCTCGTCCTTTGAGAGACAAAATACTACTTATATTACTGTAGATGCTAAAAAAAACATACCCACAATAACAACACTGAAGCACAGAAACCTACTTCTGTATAAAACGAGCAATGGATTATTCATTGTTTAAAACAACTATAACACAAAGTTTCACGAACTGTTAAATTAGGAAAAATAATACCCAGATGTGTATTTGTTATTTTTGCTCAATACAATGTCAGAAACTAATGCCAGAGACATATCCTCTAACCCCCACCCCAACTCCCCATATTTTTTTATTTAAAAAAATAGTTTCACCCACCCCACCATGCTCCCCAACCAATAAAGTTAAGTTGAACAATTTTTAGTCATATTATTATTATTAATATATTCACTTTTTTTTTGCGTATATAAGTGTTAATGTAAATTTGTTACCAAAACCATAAAAGCTCACTCAGAACAAAATAAAACTTAACAGAATTTTGCTTAGTCTGGTACCCTTCACCATCTGCGCTCGCTACTCTCTCCAACATAACTGTGCATTGACCGAAAAAAACACCATAATACTCCCCCATAAAAGCATGATCGCGAAGACAGAACGTGTACGGCAGACAAAATAATGGTCGATAATAGGTCAACATTCTTTTCACTGTTCAATTAAGAAATTTCCCTGGATATAGACAGATCATTTTACCCAAAACGGCTCTCAAACTATGATTATTCTTCATCGTATTTTTTTGTTACAAACGTGTTATTTTAAAAACCTCCAGCCCCTTTCTCTCCCGGCCACCGTCCCCTTGTCTACCGACCCACCGCCTTGTCACCCGGCCCCCGCCCCTTGTCTTTCGTACCCACGGTCCCCTGTACCACACCTCCTGATACTGCCAACTGTGACCGGATCTATTGTTTTCAGACCAAGATTTATTAACTCCACGTCAGACAATCCCTTACGCATTTTGAAATCAATTGGCTGTTCTAAGAATTTATTGAATAATCTACCTAGCCCAATTCTTTTAAAAGTAGGCAGAGCATAGCGTCCGCTCCTGGAGCAGCCATTTCTACCGGTGTTTCCTTCAACAATTATTCCGATAAAAAGTCTACTTAACGACGACTTGTAGTTTGTACAAGACAACTTACGCAATGCACATAACAACTTACGAAATGCACATGACAACTTGGAAAATGCACTTAACAACTTAGAATATGAACATAACAACTTACTAAATGCATATAACAAAGTACGAAACGCACATAACAACTTAGAAAATGCACAGGACAACTTAGAAATGCACAGTACAACTTAGAATATGCACAAGACAACTTAGAAAATGCACATAACAACTTAGGTAATGCACATAAAAACTTAAAAAATGCACATAGCAACTTACGAAATGCACATAACAACTTAGAATATGCACAATACAACTTAAAAAATGAACATAACAACTTAGAAAATGCACATAACAACTTACTAAATGCACATAACAACTACGAATATGCACAAGACAACTTAAAAAATTAACATAACAACTTAGAAAATGCACATAACAACTTACTAAATGCACATAACAACTTACAACATGCACATAACAATTTAGAAAATGCACATAACAACTTAACAAATGCACATAACAACTTACGAAATTAACAACTTACGAAATGCACATAACAACTGAGAAAATGCACGTGACAACTTACAAAATGCACATAACAACTTACGAACTCACATAACAACTTACGAAATGCACATCACAACTTAGAAAATACACAAGACGACTTACAAAGCGTACTGCACAAAATGCAAAAGGCAAACAGAAGGCAGCCGAGGCTTTCCATACACTACACCACAAGATATACGCCATTTTTTACGAAAAACAGCCTCTTTTTCATGTGTAGATATCCAACTCTCGATAGTAGAAAGTACTTAAAATATTCCGTTGTACGTGAATATTTATCATGTTTACGAACAGTTTCCATCCTTCCGTAATCCTGGATTAGCTGATGTTGCCGAGTTTATCAGGCCATCTACGTTAACTTAAAATACCACTCGGATGATCATGACAAAATCTCAGAAAAACAAAACTAATTAATACCGCTTATGACCGTCATCACAGTGAGAAATGTGCACCCAAGATTAAAGGTCACAGAGTTCACACACTGGATGTTTGTTTTTGACAAGCTTATCGTCTGTCAGTACCAAACATGCTCAAAGGTAGATAAATACTCCGTCTCAGTAGTATATCAATGAAACTTCTGAGATAAGTCGTAATGTTTATTTGGTCAAATATGGTTAAGCACGGGCATTTACTGCTGTTAGGATTTGTATTATTCATTTTGGATGGATCTGTTACTTTTGGAAGAAGCATAGCACATGAAGGTATTGTCAAGTTCAGAAATATTTACAGACACATAAACACATTTTTAAAAAGAAAACGCGAATTTGTTTTTGTCATAATACATGCAGTTTTAATCATGATATTTTGTGATGTTATATATCGTTGTTGTTGTTGTTGTTATAAAAACATAAAATGGCCGAGGACATCTATATGTCAATACTATGCACATACGTAAATATGCATATACCTTTCGTTCGTCCCCTAGTTTCTCGCTATTGAGATATATGCCACACATCGTTTTATTTTTAATGTGTTATATACTATCCGTTTGTAACTTGCATAAGGAAATTATATGCTTCTTAAAATCATTTAGAATAGGTTTTTCGTTTTAGCATTGCATGCTGGTTTATACACAGTTTGTCATTGCATGCTGGTTTATACACCGTTTGGCATGAACCAGTATTTTTCTCAAAGCAACATCAAGTTTATTATTTCCATTGAGCAAATAGTTGGATATATATTACATATATATATTTCTGATGTATGCTTTTAGACCTCTCCAAACCCGTCTTATATGCACTTAAAATGAAATTGATGCAGATAACATACCGTAGAACCAGAATCTTTATCTAAAATAATCACTTTAGACCATAATTGGTGTTTTCCTAAAATTCTATGATTGATTATATCGTTAAAGCAAAGCAATTTAGGTCAATTTAAAAGATAATGGGTTAATATTTTGTATTCGAACTCCGTAAATTAATCGGCATCAGTTTCTGTGTTGTTTGGATTAATGATTAGTTCAAGGAAACGGTTTGAAAAAAGGGATGAAAATTGTATTAATATAACAGTAACAACACTTTCTATTAACAGGATCTAATAGCATATAGCTTCATTAAAGTATCTATATATTTACTGACGGAAACTATGTTTTAACAAGATGTAGTTATTAATTTAAATGCAGTTTATACGGTCGTTGACTAAGTTTGAGTTTATGCTATTTATTGTTTTCGTTATAAAAGTCCCAAACACTACAGAATTAAACTGTTAATTACGTCTTCCAAAATGGTGGATGTTTCGCTTTGTTGAACTTTCGCATCAAAAGACGTCTACATCACCGACACTTGTCAACATCATCGACACTTTTATTTGTAACTATAAATAATTGTCTTTTTGGATCAACTAAATAACTTTAAAACTTTAAATTTGGTTTAGAAGAACCAACAGAAGTAACATTATTAGAAGTGATTGTCAACCGTTTTATTCTACTCGGTTACCGTTCAAAAAAGTCGGCCTCTAGTGTTTTTATGCATACACAGTCATATCCGCTTGTTTCAACACATAACTATGGTGGCATATTCAAACATATTGTCATGTCAGACGATACATGGAAGAATGTAAAACCTGCATATACTATTTGATTGACTAATTAATTACAGTATGGAATGATGTCAGATTGGTCAATGGACGCACGGTATACGAAGGCCGCGTGGAGGTCAAGGTCAAGGACACGTGGGGGAGTGTCTGTGACGATGATTGGTCAATATTTGACGGTACTGTCGTGTGTAAACAACTCGGGTTTGATGGAGTTTACAGTCTCCTAGCCGGGGTATGTTGAATTAAAAACCTTAAACAAGTATGTAGTCGACGTTCATCGAATCGGAACTGGTGAACACTTGAATCGGTGTTTAACACTGGGCACGTAAAAGAACGCATGATTAGTAGTAGTAGAGGCGTCGGTTTACCCTCAATTTCCAACCTCAGGCATTTTATTGGAATTTGAATGTAATGACGTAATCAATTGCGTGCAGTATCGGACAGCTTTACCCTCAACTAGCCCGCCGGCATTTCAATGACGTAATAAGGCTCATGCAATATCGGAAAAAATGACAGGTTTACGTTAGTGAGTCATCTTGGCTCGGTGGAGGGAGTTTTAGAACGCGGATCGATAACAAGTCATAATTAAACTATTTAAGCGACCATCGCTTGTCGTTTTAAAGTCCCGGAGGACTTGTTTGATCAGATAACTAATAAATATAGGTAAATGATGTGAATCATTGTTTAATTTTTATGTAAAATGTACCAACTATTTAAGAAATTAACTAAATTAAACTCAGAAATAAATGACATAAAAGTGATACTAATTGAATCCAAATTAGATAGTTTAAAGATTTTGTTTACCTATCTCTTATATATTTTCTTATTTATATACCCGTTGACGGGCATCTTTTGATTTACTTATATAGTTTATATTACTACCATATCATCCCTTATTTGTAAATAATTTTATCTTTATATATTTACATTAATTTTTAATTACTGCATCATTTATTCATCTTTCATCAGTTTGCGCAAAATATGACCTATTTATGTGTCGTCGTGCCGTAAAACATCATTCATTCATTCATTCATTACCTATCTCTTATCGATGATATTACTGTTTCATGTTACGGGGTCACGTAACATAGATGGTTGGTTCAAACTTTAAAAACCGGAAGTATATCACAATACAACCGGAAGTGGCGTCATTATAATCTAAAAATAGTCATAACGTTCACATTTTAAGTCTTATGTACGCACGTTTGGCATCATTTTAAACAGTTTTTCAAGTCCCGTAAATACGAGATAATGTAAAGTAATAACAACAAATTTCCATTGATTTGACTATTTCTATTGTAAAATCAACACATACCAAACGGATTTATCATTTATAACAACTATGTATACGTGTCACATATACAGTTTAAAAAGCATGTTTAAACTGACTGCACGTAGTAATCAGCCAGTCTCTCGACACTTTGTAGGGTTGAAACTCGTCTCTGTTTGTATTTTTCAACAGTACCGGTACATAGGTATGACTAGGGTTAGCTGGTAAAACAAATATTCCCCATAGAGTCCATCCACACGGTATATTTCCAGACATATCGCAATAACGAAAGTTATGTTCCACGAGTGTCCACTGACTTTGATTTAAACTAACTAGAATAGGTCCGGGTCTGCTATGATTTTGCAGTATAACTGTTACGTTGTCAATGTCATTGTTGTTGCTTGTATCTGGTGTAACGTAATCTTTATTTGGTGACTTGACTTCTTATAAGGCGTGCAAGATTTGAACGATCCAAATACATCTCTTATGACTTTCTTGTCAACCGGTTTATCCGCTCTGTTGTCAACTAGTACGAGTAAGGTTTAGCCGTTGTGTCGTTATATAGCTGCATGAATGAGGGTTTGTTTTTGTCAAAGATTCTGTCCGCCATTATACCGATCTGCCTTCGATCTGCAGAACATCTAAAGAGCACCATGGACTGGGCATTTCGGCTGATACAGGTATTGTGTTAGCCTTTTGGTAAGGCGTTCTGTAAAAGTAGAATAACGCTCGTGTTTCTGTGTCTCCCTTGCGTTTCTATAGTTTCTTCTGCATAACCGATTTTCTTTATACTTTTTGTACAGTAAGTCTGTTATATATATAGACAGAAAAGGCAAAAATAATGGTAGGTCACCATGATTGTTAAAATTTTAAAAAATAATTTGTAATGCCACCGTCATGTAAATCTGTCCAAAAAGTTGAACAAGTCCATGAAATAGCTAAATAAGACATTTTTGAAGTCTAATCATTTATTCACTGGTCACAATACTGCTAAAATTGTATTAAAGTAAAGAACATGTACAGCTCATCTTTATGTAAAACCTATATTTTTTTACAAAATCTGTTGAGACCATAACCACAATTTATGCACAAATTAGCCCATAATGATACAATTTCATTTTTTTTTTGTATGTTGCCAATAATAGAACTTGTTTAAACTTTCTAAGCACATAGTTTAACATATATATAAAAACAAAATGTGCAATGAAAATGTTAGGTCCACATGCTTGTTTAGATTTTTTTTTTGAAACCCTACCCCTATGCTAAAAGAACAAGTTTTGTATGAAATTATATAGAAATGGTATATTTTCCTTTTTTGTTATGTTCCTAATAACAGAATTTGTTCAAACTTCCTAGGCACTTATTTGAACATATATTTAGACAAGATATGCAATTAAAATTACAGGTCATTAGCATATTGAGATTTAATATTGGTTTTTGGAACCCTACCATTATGCTTAAATTTTTTAATTTTGTTAGAATTTTTACAAAATGCTATATTTTTTTCTATTTTATGTATCTAATAATAGGCCTTTATTTAAATAAAGACAATAAAAAAATTCAAAAAAAAAGAAGACAAAATTTACAACTAGACATCAACATCAACATTCCTGTAAATTTTTAGGAAAATCCATCCAATAGTTTTAGAAGAGAAGTCGCCCAAAATGCTGCGCACGGAAAACTACAGAAAATGCATTTAAAATGATGGGACTGTCCATCGCGAGATCCATAAGATCATCCAGCACGACTATGTTGTTATACACCGGGTCAAGATCGCTCAGGTCAGTCTGAAATTCGGGTACGCCTTCTCTAAAGTAAATGTCTTTTCCTAATGGGCTCTTTATATACATATCTTGCCATTTTCTGCGCCGCTTTCTAGGATCCTCGTAGTGGATGTGGTCTTGCTCCATTATTTGTCTGACGATGTAACTTTTTCCGCTCATACTAGGCCCAACGATCATGAGAATGAACATGTGCCTAAATTTAAAATTAGTGTACATCTTTTGGACGTATTCTACTATTGATTTGGATTCACGTGTATTTTGTGTATAGCAGACTGTACCTGCACGGCTTTTCAGCTTTTGTCTTTTAATCGTCCGGTACAATGAAGTCTCGGGTCGTGACTGTGTCCCTTTAATATTTTAATCCCGTTTGCAAAGAATGATTACATAGGTTTAAGTGGTTCAGTATTGCAAGTAATTATCCAATTGAAAAAACAAAAACAAAAAACAAGGCAATATGTATTACCTTGATTTGTCCAATGGTTTATATTTAATATATGTAACGTCTTCAAAAAATCTCACAGGCGGAATAACTGCTTAATTTCTTTGAATGCCGCACTTGATTTTTAATAGGCTAGTCTATCTTATATAATTGGAGTGAAGATGCAAAATATTGTGAATACTTGTTGTTGTTGTTGGTGTTTTTTTATGGATGCAAAGTTTTCCTTGTTGTCTGTTGTATATATCATCATGAGTATAGTGTAATCATTTTGAGACTCTGAGTTTGTTTTTTGTTGTTTTATGTGGTAAAATGTGTTGCTCTAGAAGTAACGGTATACAGTTTAAATGGTAAAATGAATACTCAGCCAAGGTACATGGAACGCATCACTACATTTCGTAGTTGTCCACGTCTTTGTTATGCTTTTTTTTTTCAGTGTGTAAATTTAATCTATGAAATTTTCCGAAGTCAAATGGATAACTCCCTTTTTCTTTTATGTAAAAATACCTTACTTTTTTATCTCTTTAATTGCTCTTTCTTATTTCTTTTGACACTTCAGTGGGAACAGACCATAGGAAACAAAGTTTTAATATACTCTATATTATGATTATGTTGATTTTTATATTAAACTATTTGCACAAGGTTCAGTATAGTCTGACCAACAGTCAGTATGTGTCAAAGCACAGTCTTCTGAATTATGTCTGAAAAGGTAACATTTATTTCAGTGAATGTCCAAGGCCTTGGTGATAGAAACAAACGTAAAGACGTCTTCCATTTTTTAAAACAAAAGTCATTTTCTGTATATTTTCTTCAAGATACACATTTTGTACTTAAAGACGAAAACTATATACATGTAGAGTGGGGATACGAATGTTTTTTTAATAATTTTAATAGTCAGTCTAGAGGGGTTGCAATTTTATTTAATAACAATTTTGAATACAAAGTACATAAAAGACAAGGGGACTCAGATGGTAACAAACTTATTCTAGATGTTACAATTAATGGGAAAAGGATGACCTTAATAAAAATGTATGGTCCCAATAAAGATAAACCAGATTTTTATGCAAACATAAAGCAAGATATTGATAGATATGGAAACGAAACTATTCTGGGGGGAGATTTTAATCTGGTTTTAAACCCTGAAATTGATACTTTTAACTATATAAACATAAATAACCCTAATGCTAGGGCAAATGTTAAAAATCTTATTGATGAATGTAACTTAGTAGACTGCTGGAGAGAACTAAATTTCGATAAAAAGGAGTTCACATGGAGACGCCCAAATACTAATAAAATGGCAAGACTAGACTTCTTTTTAATATCAGAACATTTATTTACTGACATCGAAGACAGCACAATTTTACCCGGGTACAGAACAGACCATTCAATAATAACTATATCTTTCACTTTTTGTAAATTTGAAAGAGGAAGATCATACTGGAAATTCAATAACTCCCTTCTGAAAGACAAAAAATATGTAGATGAAATTAAAACAGTAATTGACATTACAAAACTTTAATATGGAACACAAAATCAAAACATAAATCTACAAATCAAAGACATTCCTTGTAAAGATTTGTTGTTAGATATTGATGATCAACTTTTTTTTGAAACTTTATTGATGGAGATTCGTGGGAAAACAATATCATATTCATATTTTATTAAAAAACAAGAAGATAAAACAGAAGCAAATCTATTAAAAGAAATAGAGATGTTAGAAGCGCAATTAGATATTGATTTAATTCTTTTAGAAAGTAAAAGAAAAAGTCTGTTTGAACTTAGACAAAACAAATTAGATGGAATAAAAATAAGATCGAAAGCAAAATGGTTAGATGAAGGGGAGAAAATCACAAAATATTTTTGCAACTTAGAAAATAGGAACCTTATAAGTAAATGTATACCCTCTCTCATTTCTACTGAAGGCAAAGTCCTAAAAGATCAACATGCTATTTTAAAAGAAACTAGGAATTTTTATCAATCATTGTATACACATAGACCAGTAAAACATGTACATTTAAATGAACTGTTTAAAGATAGTCATATACCAAAATTTACTAGAGAGCAACAAAATACACTAGAAGGCCCAATAGAATTATCAGAATTATTATTTTGTTTAAAAAATGCACAAAATCTCAAGAGCCCAGGCTCTAGTGGTTATACCATGGAGTTTTACAATTTTTTCTGGAAAGATCTAGGAATTTTCCTCTTGAGATCCATTAACCATGGTTTATTAAAAGGAGAACTTTCAATCACGCAAAAAGAAGGAATTATAACATGCATTCCAAAAACAAACAAAGATAAACAATACTTAAACAATTGGAGACCAATTTCTTTATTAAATTGCTCATATAAATAAGCGTCAGCATGCATCGCGCAGCGTTTAAAAAAGGTTTTACCTCTACTTATAAACGATGATCAGACTGGTTTTTTGGCAGGGCGATATATAGGTGAAAATACACGTTCTATATACGATTTGTTTTATTATACTGAAAAAAATGATATACCTGGACTACTTCTTATTGTAGATTTTGAAAAGGCTTTTGATACACTTTCATGGTCATTTATTGATCAGGTATTATGTTTTTTTCAATTTGGACAAGGAATAAGGAAGTGGATAAAGGTTTTCTACACTGATATAAAATCCTGCATTTCCGTTAATGGACACTTATCAGAATGGTTTTCTATTCACCGAGGCTGCCGACAGGGAGACCCGCTCTCCCCATATACTTTTATCTTATGTGTTGAAATATTAGCTATACTGGTTAGGACAAATAAAGACATCACATGAGTCAAAGTAGGGGACACTGAATATGTAATTTCTCAATATGCCGATGATACCTCCTTGGTATTAGATGGCACTGAAAAATCACTTAAATATGCCCTAATTGTTTTAAAATTCTATGCAGAAATATCAGGTCTTAATGTTAATGTTGATAAAACTAGAGTCATATGGTTTGGGAAAAATAAAGGCTCAAAGGCTAAACTTTAAATTACGATAGAAAAATAAAAGAAATTAAATCATTACTACTATCTTGGTCAAAAATAATACTCACACCGTTTGGAAAAATTACTGTCATAAAGAGCTTAGCTTTATCAAAATTAAACCATTTATTTTCATCTTTACCAAATCCACCTGACAGTCAGATTAAAATACTACAAGATATGTGTTTTAATTTCCTATGGAATAATCACCCAGACAAAATAAAGAGAACTGTTGTAACCCAAGATTATGAACATGGGGGATTAAGAATGATTAATATTAAACAATGCATATATTCATTGAAACTAACATGTATTAGAAGATTCCTAATTGGAGATAAAAAAATGTATAAATATCCATAAACATATGTATCCATTTACGACTAAGATGTTATTTCTGGGTAATGATTATGTAAAAAATAAATTGCAAAATATATGCAATCCCTTTTGGAAGGATGTATACACTAGTCTGGATACTCTATTAAATGTGAAACCACTGTCATGGAAACAATTTCTAACACAGCCGTTATGGTACAACAATAACATTAATATCGGAAGATCAAGTGTATTTTATCAGAGATGGTATGACAAAGGTATTATATTTATTAATGATCTAATGGATAACAATGGTAATCTGCTTCCTTTTAGATTATTTATAGAAAAGTTTAGCATACTTTCAAATTTTATAGAATATGAAGGTATGACTGCGGCAATTAGGGAGTACCTTCAACATCTGAATTTTGCACATCTGGCCATCAACCTAGAAAACCCTGTTTGACCATTAGCAGTTTCTCTCATAACAGGAACAAAAAAGGGCTGTCGCCCTATTTATGAAGTTTTAAATAAATCCGGTGTGCAGCCAACATCTATTGCAAAATGGGGTCAGTACGGTTTAAATATAGACAGAGATTGGAATAAACTATTTAAAATACCTTTCATTTGCACGAAAGATACAAAGTTACAATGGTTTCAAGTAAAAATGAATCACAGAATTACTACCACAAACCTCCTTCTGACAAAAATGAAAATAAAAAATGACAATTCATGTAGTTTTTGCACTGATACTTCAGAAACCTTTACTCATTTATTTTGGGAATGCAGATATTCAAAAACATTTTGGAATAATTTCAAGTTTACCTGCACAGAAAAGAATATACAAATTCAAGCGGAATGGACTATGAAAATTATTATGTTTAGTTCCATTCAATATGACATTGTTTTAAATTAATTACTTCTGCATGCAAAATACTTCATATATAAGTGCAAGTTATATGGGAGATTGCCATTCTTTGAAAATTTTAAACCACAAATTAAATACCTATATCATACTGAAAAAATAAACCCTATTAAAAATAATCAATTGGAAAAATTTGAAAAGCCCTGGTTGGCATATAAAACCCTTTTACACTAATCAGATCCTTTTTCGCTAAATGTTACTCTGTGCTTTTAAGTAAATAACAACGACAAAAACACCAGAAATTGTACTTACTTGTTAATATATTGTGGCATTACGTTTCCCACTGTTCCCATTGAGTAATGAAGAGTCACTTGTCCATAGAAACATCTTGTCCTTTTTTTTTTTATATACCACAACTTTTTTTCCAGAATATAATAGGAAAACTCAGTGGAGATATTACATAGGTCTGGTATAAAAGTCACATGTATGTCTCATTGTTCTAATATTTGTGAGTGTCTATGTAACATATCTTTTTTTCAATATAAATATATGTAAATCATCCACTGGGTTTTTTGAAAAGAAAAAGTTTGTTTGCAATTTTAGAATGAATGCAAAAAATAATAAATAAGTAAAGTTTATCATTTGAAGATGGTGAAATTAAATGTCTTCCAAGTTTTAAAGGGATACATGCCAATCATGACATATTATCCACTGAAGATATTTTGAAATATATACATATTGCAATGCCTCCCTTTAACAAATTTGGCCAATATTCATATTTGCACTCATTCTGAAATCGTAAAGAAAGAAAAAACCTCCCCATTTGTTTATGTCTATATTAAGATATGCTTTAGTCTAGCTTCTGTAAATATTTGTTGTATTATATTTAAATACATATTTGACGCATATTTTATCATATAACTGTACGGTTTGCTGAGGGGTGGCCCACCCCGACCCTCGCAAACCTATGACGGGGTGAATAAATGGATCACCATTAATTTGGTGATTGAAATTAAAAAAAAAAAAGTCTCGGGTCGTTCTTTTCCGTACTCCACTATTCAAGTTGAGTACTTGAACCGTTTTAACCAAGGTGACCTCTGAGAGCTGTTCATCTTATGGACGTTCCTGAAATGAGAGTATGTATGATCTTCAAATTCACTTTCACGCAAATGGGACATGACATTGCGTATTTATAGGTCATGTTGAAAGTGTTATGATACCATATGTTCTAAAACGATAGAGTAAGGTATCATTGAGGTACTCTTACTTTCTTTCGTGTTGTATGGGTGCTTCTAGTGTGCTGCAGGGATTCTGCAGGGGTGCTGTGGGGGGCTGCAGGGGTGTTGGAGGGGTGTTGCGGGAGTGCAGCAGGGGTGCTGCAGTGGTTATGCATGGGTGCTGCAGGGGTTCTGTAGGGATCAGAGGTGCTGTGGGGTGCTGCCGGGGTGTTATGGGGGTGCTTCGAGGGTGATGCTGGATTTCTACAGGGTGCAGGGTGATGCGGGGGCGCTGCAGGGGTGCTGCGGAGGTGCTGCACGGGTGCCGTGGGGAAGGTGCAGGAGTGCGCTGCAGGGGTGCTGCGGGGTACTGCGTGGGTGCTGAAGGGTGCTGCAGGGGTACTGCGGAGCTCCAAGATGAGCTTCCGGTGCTTCCAATATTTGACTCCTGTCATCCGATCAAAATGCGATATTCAGACCAATCAAAATATCTCCTTTTTTGACCATTGTGAACACTTAAGTAAATATCTAAAGTCTGTCCGAATACGTAAGAAAGCCGAGAGACTTATTAGAGAGACAATTCAACAAATATGGATTCACCCAAATAACGCCGATTTTACGGTACCATGTCCGTGGCTACAGAGATTGAAAGGAAGATGGGAATGTGTCCTCGTTGAAATATCGTTTTGGAGTGAGAATTTACTCCAAAGAGCGACAAACTTTACCATTGTGGTGATTTTCTTGGAGAGACGTACATCAACCACCACAGAAGTAAGAAGCTGAAGAACTTCAAGATTCGGGGAAATTATCAAAAATACTTATCTGAGCGGTATGACAATCCTATATACGTTCCGCTAATTCAAATGGGACAAGAACACGTTCGTTTTTACTTCTTGGACGAAAACTTGAAAACGGTGAACTTTACGTCCAACTCTCTCCATTGTGTCTTACACGTTAGGCAAACATAGTCGTACTGGATGATCTTATGGATCGTGCGGTGGACAGTCCCATCATTTCCAAATTGCTTACACAAGGGAGACACAGAAACACGAGCGTTATTCTACTTTTACAGATCGCCTTACCAAAAGGCTAACACAATACCTGTATCAGCCGAAATGCCCAGTCCATTGTGCTCTTTAGATGTCCTGCAGATCGAAGGCAGATCGGGATAATGGCGGACAGAATCTTTGACAAAAGCAAGACCTCATTCATGCAGCTATATAACGACACAACGGCTAAACCTTACTTGTACGTGCTAGTTGACAACAGAGCGGATACACCGGTTGACAAGAAAGTCATAAGAGATGTATTTGGATCGTTCAAATCGTGCACGCCTTATACGAAGTCAAGTCACGAGCTCCCAAATAAAGATTACGCTACACCAGATACAAGCAACATCAATGACATTGACAACGTAACAGTTATACTGCAAAATCATAGCAGACCCGGACCTATTCTAGTTCGTTTAAATCAAAGTCAGTGGACACTCGTGGAACACAATGTTATTGCGATATGTCTGGAAATATACCGTGTGGATGGACTGTAGGAGAATATTTGTTTTACCAGCTAACCCTAGTCATACCTACGTACCGGTACTGTTGAAAAATACAAACGGAGACGAGTTACAACCCTACAAAGTGTCGGGAGACTGGCTGATTTCTACGTGCAGTCAGTTTAAACATGCTTTTTAAACTGTATATGTGACACGTATATATACTTGATATAAATGATAAATCCGTTCATTTTGTGTTGATTTTACAATAAAAATAGTCAAATCAATGGTAAAGTGTTGTCTTTATTTTACATTATCTCGTATTTACGGGACTTGAAAAACTGTTGAAAATGATGCCAAACGTGCGCACATGACTTAAAATGCGAAAGTTATGACCATTTTAAGATTATATTGACGCCACTTCCGGTTGTATTGTGATCTACTTCCGGTTTGTATTCGTCCTCGAATAGGTATATTTGTAACCTTTATAACAATACCAAAATAGGATTCTGTCAATTAATGAGGTAGTTAAGGGTATTTAAATTTTGGACCAATCAGAGTCTGCCATTTATGTTACGTGACCTCGAAACATGAAACAGTAATATCACCGATAAGAGATAGGTAAACAAAGTCTTTAAACTATCTAATTTGGATTCAATTAGTATTACTTTTATGTCATTAAATTCATTTCTAGGGTTAATATAGTTAATTTCTTAAACAGTTGGTACATTTTACATAAAAATTAAACAATGATTCACATAATTTACCTATATTTATTAATTATCTGATCAAACAAGTCCCACGGGACATTAAAAATGCAGACGATGGACTTGTTATCGATCCAGGTTCAAAAAATCCCTCCACCGTTCCAAGATGACGGCTTTATATAGACTATATAACGAATTTAGACATTAATTAGAAGTATGCCATTGTTTCCACATGTTTATCTAATTAATCGTTAAAATGTCAATACCTAAACCCATAATATCGATATCGCGTTATTGATAAATATGACGTCATCGAATATGAGCTCATTAACGCAAACTTGTCATTTTTTTCCGGTATTGCACGAGCCTGATTATGTCATTGAAATGCCGGCGAGCCAGTTGAGGGTAAAGCTGTCATTTTTTCCCGATACTGCACGCAAATGATTACTTCATTACATTCAAATTCCAATAAAAAGCCCGAGGAGGAAAATTGAGGGTAAACCGAAGCCTCTACTACTACGATTATCCGAAAAGTGGTAGGGACATATCACCAGGAAGTGTCTACATCATTTTCGGCCTCGTACGTTTGTGTTATCAGTTTGGCGAGTTTATTAAATATGTATTGCATTGCATTTACTTATTACACGGATGTACATATTCCAGTAACACCCACTATATTCTGGCAGACATGTAATAATAAACTTTCATAGATCTCTGATTCTGGAGATAAACACGATATAAGGACTATAATAAACTTTGCTGCATGTAAAATATTAGACTTCTAGCTCGTGCAGTTTCAAAGAAGAAGCCTATTTTAAAGAATTTCCCTATATAACTCTGTATAAATCTGTGACCTCCGGGTTGGATAAAATTTGACCCCTTGGTCACCATTAGAACAAAGAAAACCATAAGCACACAGAGAAAATGCACTGACTGAATACATAATTAGTGAATTGTCTTGCTTAACGACTCTCTGAAAAAAAAAAATCAGTGGTGCCGTTCAGGCTCGAACACGAGATCTCTGGATTCAAAGTTTACATGTTATATACCCACTGAGTCATCTACCATATTATCTACCCACTGATCCATCTACCATGTTATATACCCACTGAACCATCTACCATGTTATCTACCCACTGAGCCAGCCACCATGGTATCTACCCACTGAGCCATCTACCACCCTATCAACCGACTGCGCCATCTACCATGGTATCTACCCACTTATCCATCTACCATGTTATCTACCCACAGAGCCATCTACCATGCTATCTACCCACTGAGCCATCTACCATGTTATCTACCCACTGAGTCATTTACCATGTTATCTACCCACTGAGCCATCTACCATGTTATCCCACTGATCCAGCTACCATGCTATCTAGCCACTGAGCCATCTACCATGCTATCTACCCACTGAGCCATCTACCATGTTATCTACCTACTGAGCCATTTACCATGTTATGTACCCACTGAGCCATCTACCATCATCTACCATGTTATCTACCAGCTGAGCCAGCTAACGTGCTATCTACCCACTGAGCAATCTACCATGCTATCTACCCACTGAGCCTTCTACCATGTTATCCCACTGATTCAGCTACCATGCTATCTACCCACTGAGTCAGCTACCATGCTATCTACCCACTGATCCAGCTACCATGCTATCTACCCACCGAGTCAGCTAACATGCTACCTACCCACTGATCCAGCTACCATGCTATCTACCCACTTAGCCAGCTACCATGTTATCTACCCTATGAGCCATCTACCATGCTATCTACCCACTGAGCCATCTACCATGGTATCTACCCACTGAGTCATCTACCATGTTATCTACCCACTGAGCCATCTACCATCCTATCCCACTGATCCAGCTACCATGCTATCTACCCACTGAGCCATCTACCATTTTATCTACCCACTGAGCCAGCTACCATGCTATCTACCCACTGAGCCAGCTAACATGCTATCTACCCACTGATCCAGCTACCATGCTTTCTACCCACTGATCCAGCTACCATGCTATTTACCCACTGAACCAGCAACCATGCTATCTACTCACTGAGCCAGCTAACATGCTATCTACCCACTGAGCCAGCTAACATGCTATCTACCCACTGAGCCAGCTAACATGCTATCTACCCACTGAGCCAGTTACAATGCTATCTACCCACTGAACCAGCTATCATGCTATCTACCCACTGAGCCATCTACCATGCTATCTACCCACTGAGCCTTCTATCATGTTATCCCACTGATCCAGCTACCATGCTATCTACCCACTGAGTCAGCTACCATACGATCTACCCACTGATCCAGCTACCAATGTCCATTCTATCTACCCACCGAGTCAGCTAACGTGCTACATACCCACTGATCCAGCTACAATGCTATCTACCCACTTAGCCAGCTACCATGCTATCTACCCACTAAGCCATCTACCATGCTATCTACCCACTGAGCCATCTACCATGTTATCTACCCACTGAGTCATCTACCATGTTATCTACCCACTGAGCCATCTACCATGTTATCCCACTGATCCAGCTATCATGCTATCCACCCACTGAGCCATCTATCATTTTATCTCCCCACTGAGCCAGCTACCATGCTATCTACCCACTGAGCCAGCTAACATGCTATCTACCCACTGATCCAACTACCATGCTATCTACCCACTGATCCAGCTACCGTGCTATCTACCCACTGAACCAGCTACCATGCTATCTACCCACTGATCTAGCTACCATGCTATCTGCTCACTGAGCCAGCTAACATGCTATCTACCCACTGAGCCAGCTAACATGCTATCTACCCACTGATCCAGCTACCATTCTATCTACCCACTGAGCCAGCTACCATGCTATCTACCCACTGATCCAGCTACCATGATAGCTACCCACTGAGTCATCTACCATGCTATTTACCCACTGAGCCAGCTAACATGCTATCTACCCCCTGAGCCAGCTACCATGCTATCTACCCACTGGTTCATCTACCACTGAGCCAGCTACCATGCCATCTTCCCACTGATCCAGCTACCATGCCATTTACCACTGAGCCAGATAACATGCCATCTACCCACTGAGCCAGCTAACATGCTATCTACCCACTGAGCCATCTACTATGCTATCTAGTATCTACTCACTGAGTCATCTACCATGCTATTTACCCACTGAGCCAGCTAACATGCTATCCACCCACTGAGCCAGCTAACATGCTATCTACCCACTGAGCCAGCTACCATGTTATCTACCCGCTGAGCCAGCTAACATGATATTTACCCGCTGAACCAGCTACCATGCTATTTACCCGCTGAGCCAGCTAACATGCTATCTACCCACTGAGCCAGCTAACATGATATCTACCCACTGAGCCAGTTAATATGCTATTTACCCCCTGAGCCAGCTAACATGCTATCTACCCACTGAGTCATCTACCATGCTATTTACCCACTGAGCCAGCTAACATGCTATCTACCTACTGAGCCAGCTAACATGCTATATACCCACTGAGCCATCTACCATGTTATCCCACTGATCCAGCTACCATGCTATCTACCCACTGAGCCAGCTAACATGCTATCTACCCACCGAGTCATCGCGGTCTCTCTTATAACGGATTATGCAGTTGCTAGCCAGCAGATTAAACTACGCGGCACAATGAATGGATATTAGCATGTACTGCGTACCTGGAAATCTTTATGCGGTGGTATGTCTTAGAGTGTCAGCGAAACTGTCTTACACCGGCTGTCATTTGATTAATATACACGTCCAATAAATGAGCCATATCGTATCATGCCGTTCTTCGTTTACCTACAGTTGTATATTCAATGGCAGTTTTCATCCAACACGTTTTGCTTACTTATATTTAAGTAATTTATTGTAGGGTGTTTTTGGAATGGGTACTGGGCCGGTATTTCATGATGATCTGCATTGCAATGGCCATGAAAGAAGCCTCAGTGAATGTCCAGGAATACATGGTAAGTTCAAATCTCAGTGAATGTTCAGAAATAAAAGGTATGTTCAAACCTCAGTGAATGTCCAGGAATACATGGTATGTTCAAACTTCAGGGAATATCCGGAATGCATGGTATGTTTTGGAATGAGCACTGGGTCGATATTCACGATGATCTGCCTAGAACTGGCATGAATCAAGCCTCAGGGAATGTCCATGAATACATGGTATTCAAACTTGTATGTACCTGTATGTTCAAACTTCAGTGAATATCCAGGATACATGGTATGTTCTGGAATGGGTACTGGACCGATATTTCACGATGATCTGCCATGGCAATGGTCAGGCAATGTCCATGCATGCATGGTATGTTCTGGAATGGGTACTGGGTCGATATTCACGATGATCTGCCATGGCAATGGTCAGGCAATGTCCATGCATGCATGGTATGTTCTGGAATGGGTACTGGGCCGATATTTCACGATGATCTGCCATGGCAATGGTCAAGCAATGTCCATGCATGCATGGTATGTTCTGGAATGGGTACTGGGCCGATATTTCACGATGATCTGCCATGGCAATGGTCAGGCAATGTCCATGCATGCATGGTATGTTCTGGAATGTGTACTGGGCCGATATTTCACGATGATCTGCCATGCAATGGTCAGGCAATGTCCATGCATGCATGGTATGTTGAACCCTAAGGGAATGACAAAGAATATAAAAGTGTGGTATATTCAAACCTCAATGAATGCCCGGAATACATGATATGTACAAACCTCAGGGAATGTCCAGGCTTTGTGTTTAACTGTTACGACGTCTACATGCATCCCCACATCACTCACCTCACTTTTTTGTATATTTAAATGAATGTTACACAATCAATTAAAAAAGTACACAATCAACAAGTTACGTTATTTAAAACAATAAATGAACTATACTTGCTTTCAGTGTATCAACACATTTCTTCACTATTTAAAACAATTAATTGGGTTCCTTTCTATAGAAACTAGTGGAAAATGTTATTTGTGTAAATAGTCTTTCTGAGATAGTTATGCGCGAAAAAAAGATGCGCATAACAATTGTAGGAAATGTCCTTAAATAGATTTTAGGTAAGGTTTTTTTTATTTAAAGAACGGTAATAAATATACATGTAGTTTAATCAACATCGTTTTCGTATTATTTTTTTTAGATATAATTCTCTCGGGTGTTTATATATATATATAGTTACAAAAACTCATGCTTGTCGCAACAATTTGTCAACTGCCCTTGCAAATTACATTCTATAATTCGAAAACAATGTTGATTCAATTCTATATAATTGATTAAACCAACCACGCACGAACATTAAATCATCGTAATAGTTGTATTTTCGTTGTATGCTGAAATGCAGTGGCTCCATGTCGTAGTATCGTTCAGCAACTCAATGCAACTGGTGAACGACCAAGAATGAAGACATTTTAATGTTCTATATTAAAACAATATTTAAGTTCTAAAGCAGAGACTTGATACTCTGATTTTGTTGAGAGTTCTAATCCTTAGCATTACTTCGATGATATAGTATTTATTATTTGTCATAGACGTAAGTTTACAGTTTAAAGAGTATCGTTCATGCCTTCAGATCCAAACAAAACCAGCTGTGAACATTCGGAGGACGCAGGGATACGCTGTCAGCCACCGGTACCGAGGTCTTCACGTAAGTATCAGTCACCGATACCAAGTATACGCTGTCAGCTACCGGTACCGAGGTCTTCACGTAAGTATCAATCAACGATACCAAGTATACGCTGTCAGCCACCGGTACCGAGGTCTTCACGTAAGTATAAATCAACGATACCAAGTATACGCTGTCAGCCACCGGTACCGAGATCTTCACGTAAGTATCAATCAACAATACCAAGTATACGCTGTCAGCCACCGGTACCGAGATCTTCACGTAAGTATCAGTCACCGATACCAAGTATACGCTGTCAGCCACCGGTACCGAGATCTTCACGTAAGTATCAGTCACCGATACCAAGTATACGCTGTCAGCCACCGGTACCGAGGTCTTCACGTAAGTATCACGCTGTCAGCCACCGATACCGAGATCTTCACGTAAGTATCAGTCACCGATACCAAGTATACACTGTCAGCCACCGGTACCGAGGTCTTCACGTAAGTATCAGTCACCGATACCAAGTATACGCTGTCAGCCAACGGTACCGAGGTCATCACGTAAGTATCAGTCACCGATACCAAGTATACGCTGTCAGCCACCGGTACCGAGATCTTCACGTAAGTATCAGTCACCGATACCAAGTATAGGATGTCGGCCGCCGGTACCGAGTATAGGATGTCGGCCACCGATACCAATTATACGATGTCGGTCACCGGTACCAAGTATAGGACGTCGGCCACCGGTACCAAGTGTAGGATGTCGGCCACCGGTACCAAGTATAGGATGTCGGCCACCGGATGTCGGCCACCGGTACTAACTTGATGGCAGTCGCTGGTGCCCACATTGGCTCAATAACCGCTGTGTTGTTAATCTTGACAGAAAACTCGGCAGCCAATGGTGCCAAACTATACACACATCTAGCAGAATAATAAAACTCAACTGAATAGCAACTAGCATTTAAAACGTTTTATACTTGGAATACAACAACGATTTCCGCATTCAAACATTTTACCCAAAAAAATAAACTTAAAAAGCATGCGAATGTAATTCGCGTGCTCGTGTACGTTAAAATTGCAGTACGGAATACTTGTTTAACACGCATGTAATTTGGAGAAAGGGATGGTACGGGGTGTGGGATGGGTGGGGTTTGTCGCCGATACCGTCTTAAATATTTAATACAGCGATGTTTTAAAATAACCAACAATGTCACACGATTTTACAACAATTTCATTTTCAGATACGAATTGCCATAGCAACCAGTTTTTCTGCATTACCAGGAAGATGTGCATTCCCGGCCGCTGGGTGTGCGACGGACATAATGACTGTATGGATAATTCAGACGAGCTGTCTATCATGTGTCGACGTACGTATGGCTTATCATGTGTCAACGTACGTACAGTTTATCATGTGTCAACGTACGTATGGTTTATCATGTGTCAACGTACGTATGAGCTATCTTGTGTCAACGTACGTTCGGTTTATCATGTGTCAACGTACGTATGGGTTATCATGTATCAATGTACGTATGGTATATCATGTGTTAACGTACGAATGGTCTATCAGGTGTCAAAGTACGTATGGTCTATATCATGTGTCAACATACGCATGGTTTATCATGTGTCAACGTACATATGGGTTATCATATGTCCAAATACATATGGGTTATCATGTGTCAACGTACGTATAATCTATCATGTGTTAACGTACGTATGGTCTATCAGGTGTCAAAGTACGTATTGTTTACCGTGTATCAACATACTTATGGTTTATCATGCGTCAATGTACGTATGGGTTACCATGTGTCAACGTACGTACAGTATATATAGCATGTGTCAACGTACACATAGTTTATCAAGTGTCAACGTACATGAGTTATCATGTGTCAACGTACGTATGGGTTATCATATGGCAACGTACGTAATCTATATATCATGTGTCAACGTACGTATGGTTTATCGTGTGTCAACGTACATATGGGTTATCATGTGTCAACATACATATGGATTATCATGCGTCAACGTACGGATGATCTATATCATGTGTCAACTTACGCATGTTTTATCATGTGTCATCGAACATATGGGTTTTCATGTGTCAACGTACGTATGGTTATCATATGGCAACGTACGTATGGTCTATATCATGTGTCAACGTAGGCATGGTTTATCATGTGTCAACGTACATATGGGTTATCATGCGTCAACGTACTTATGGGTTATCATATGGCAGCGTACATATTGTCTAATCATATGTCAACGTACAAATGGTTTATCATGTGTCAACGTTCGTATGGGTCTTCATGTGTCAACGTACGCATGGTTTATCATGTGTCAACGTACGTGTGGTTTATCATGTGTTAACGTACGTATGGCCTATCAGGTGTCAAAGTACGTATGGTCTATACCATGTGTCAACGTACGCATGGTTTATCATGTGTCAGCGTACATATGGGTTATCATATCGAAGGTTTAACGCGAAACTATTGTAACTCACTTTTAGAAAATTTTACAGGAGAAGCAAAAAGCATCTTATTTTCATCATAAATGCATTTAAGAACTTTATTCTCTGGCATGTAATAAAGAAATGGTATCCATTTATGATTTGAGAAGAAAAGAAATAATTCATGTAGTTCTGTACGAGATATTTAAGAAATATTGACTTACAATAGTTTCGCGCTATAAATTTGAAGATGTAGATGACATTTTTCAGGGCGAAACTATTGTAACTAACATTTTCTACCAGTTATTGATACATTTTTTTAGATTTTTTTTTAAAAACTACATACTTCAATGAAAACTATTGGACAGTATAGCTTTAAGCAGTAAATTTGTATGTTAAGGATCATTTTGGACAAACCTAGTTCTTGTTATCTTTATTTTAAGTTTTGTTTCACAATTGAACATATAGCAGTCAGTATTATCTTCCTTTGACAGTTATTATTAAATCTTTTTCCTCTTCATTAAGTTACATGAGAACTAATTTGACTTTATAATTTTTTTACGCGAAACTATTGTAAGTCAATATTACTTTAAATAACTGATTTTTAAACAAACGATACATCAAAATATGCTGTAGACAATACTTGTTATAGACAATACTTGTTATAAAGATCATTTAATATAGTAAAGTCACACAATTCAAACAAGATGAAGATAAGAACATTTATATGGAGTGCAATATCTTATAATTTCTTTATAAAGCTAAAAAGTGTTTGTAAAAATTACTTATGGCAAGTGGCTATTTTTAACAAACACGTTTTTTGTGGTGATTAGCTTATTGTAGTGACAATGGATTTTACTGACCACTGTGTCTCCTCTTTCGGTTTAGTTCATAAGGTGGAGGGGTGTGTGTTGTTTGCAGAGGGGTGGGGTAGAGCTGTTGGAAGTAAAAACTTAAAAAATTGGACCACATGAGCCTTCCAGTATTATTAAACTTGACTGAATAATCCCATATAAAATAGTGTCTTAGTTGCAACTGCACAATTCTGCATATATTATAACTGTGTTAGTTTAAATTGTAAAATGACTTTAACCTGTCCTGGATAGAACCATTCACTTAAAGAGGCACACGGCAATCTTGATGTATTTAAAAATCATGGCGTCGGGTTAGTTTTTCCAAATATCTTGCATGTTTTAAATAATTCTTTATAATTATTTCAATAATTCAAAGCAGTTGTTTTTACATATTATTATATATTGATTGTATTACACCAAGACTATATTTAAAACCCCAAGACTATATTTAAAACCTATGTCAGAAGAAAGAAGTAGAATTTGAAATTATATTTCCTTTAATATAATTATATGCAAGCAGGTTTAAAGTTACACTTATACTGGATTCATAATTTAAACTTTGATGAATACTTCAAGATTGCTATGGGTCCCTTTAATGCAAAGCAATTGTTAAAATATGTACCTTCCTACATGTACATACCTACCCACTTGAAATCTTGGGCAGGTAAACTGCAAACAAACTGTTTATTAAGGATGGCCTAAAGAGTTTATACCAGCCCTGACCTTTGATATTATAAGTATTACTTACTGCTTTATATAATAGATGAAACTATCCTGGCGAAAAAAATTATAAAGTTGTTTTTTATACTTATGTTGTTCTAAGTCATTTTCGGCTCCAATTTTAATATTTTAGACTATTTCTATTGGCCATGAATCACCTGAACGTGGATACTAAGAACAAATCAACATTCGCAAATCAATGGGAAAACTTGCTCACCTTATTAATACTACTAATCATTTAAAAATCCCTAAACACATGAGGGTAAGTAATATTAATAAAACAGTGTTGTTTTTCATTGAATTTAGAGAAACAACTAAAATTTCTTCTCAATTACCACAAATTCAAACTCAACATCATTGTTTGAGAGAGTGATGTATAAAACTTGCTTAATATTTTAACATTATTAGCTTTGAAGTATAAAACAATTTGTCCACTTTACAGATAGAAAATGAGTCGCGAAACAAAACATCATTAATTTTACCTAATTAGACCCCGGAAAATAGATATTTACTCCTGGAATTCACAAATGAAAATCTGTAAATAAACCGCACTAAAAGTGTTAAATATTAATCTGTTTCATGACTTTTGTACATCCTATCAATACTTTACACAGAAAAACATACGTGCACATGATGTTTCGGCAATGTTTAAAAAAACTTTTCACAATATATATTTTTACCAGATAACAACACAAAATACAACAGTTCATTAACTTCATATCAGTTTGCGAAGCTTGGAAAAAAGGGGCTTGGCAATAATTATTAATTCTTCTGTGGAACCACTGATATCCCTAATTCTGTGATCCCAAGTGGAGGCTAAAATGAATAAAAACCAACCTTACATACTTTCATTACCGCGTTTTTAATACAAATAACCTTTAATGTCCTAACAATGGTATGCAATAAAACACCTTAAAGTTCTTCAATCTTTAATTTAACTTACATTTCACATAAGAAACATAGAGCAGTTATTATTACCTTCATTTGGATTAATTATTATGTAAATATTGTAAAGTTTAATTAAAATCTAATTTGACTTACACTAGTTTCGCGCCAAATTATATTTGAAAGCAAAACTAGTGTAAATTATTATAATCTTAAATAAATTTGCAAGAAAGAGCATGATATTGTTGGCTATAAACAATCCCTTATATGAAAATTTAATCAAAAACAAATGCAAAACTATTTTAAATGATTTAAAGGTGAGTTACAATAGTTTCGCATTAAAAAAAAAAGCTGTATGAGATACAATATTATGACACATTTTATTTTTCTCCACCAAATTTTAGAATCTAGTTCTAATATTTTGTGACATTATAAAGGGTCAGTATCTGGTAAGGATTATGTAAAAAATCATTTTCAGAAAAATGTGAGTTACAATAGTTTCGCGTTTAGCCCTCGATATGTCCACATACGTATGGGTTATCATATGTCAACGTACGTATGGTCTATGTCATGTGTCAACGTACGTATAGTCTATCATGTTTTATCGTACGTATGGTCTGTTTTAACGTACGTATGGTCTATCAGGTGTCAAAGTACGTATGGTTTACCGTGTATCAACGTACGGTCTATATAGCATGTGTCAACGTACAACTGGTTTATCAAAAGTCAACGTACATGAGTTATCATGTGGCAACGTACGTATGGTCTATATCATGTGTCAACGTACGCATGGTTTATCATGTGTCAACGTACATATGGGTTATCATGTGTCAACGTACTTATGGGTTATCATATAGCAACGTACGTATGGTCTATAGCATGTGTCAACGTACGCATGGTTTATCATGTGTCAACGTACATATGGGTTATCATGTGTCAACGTACTTATGGGTTATCATATAGCAACGTGCATATTGTCTATATCATGTGTCAACGTACAAATGGTTTAGCATGTGTCCACGTACGTATGGTCTTCATGTGTCAACGTACGAATGGTTTATCATGTGTCAACGTACATATGGGTTATCATATGTCAACGTACGTATGGGTTATCATATGGCAACGTACGTATGGTTTATATCATGTGTCAACGTACGTATGGTCTATATCATGTGTCAACGTACGGATGGTTTATCATGTGTCAACGTACGAATGGTTTATCATGTGTAAACTTACATATTATGTTTGGTACATATGGTTTATGATGTCTCAACGTATTGTATCATGTGTTTGCGACAAAACCTTTAGTTTTACCTGTTTGAAACTTTACATTGCCACTAAGGATTACTTTCATTTATCAATATTAAAGCTTTCAAAAAATCCCCACCATCCCAGATTACTGAAAATGGTAACACAATACTTACTAAACAAGTTAAAAAAGAAACAAGTTAAAAACATGAAAAAAGAATCAGCCGCACTTGGATTTAAGTTTATTCGCTGCCGGAACTCTTATATTGTTTTAGTAATGAATAGTTTCTTTGCGTTTTTTCACTTTGTTAACGCAATCTTATAATTACACATGTTAGCAATGAACAGTTTATCTGTGTTGTAATGCACGCTAAAGCAAACGCATCCCATACATGTGAGTAATTGTATTTCTGTGCTGATGTGTACTTTAGCTCGTCGTTCTACAAAGGTGAATATGTAATCAATTTGTAAGGCATGTCAAGGATTCGCCTACCTTGATTAAAAATGTTTGGTAATACAAGTTGGGAAGAAAATGTCTGGTAAAAAAAACGGTCACGGCGTGTTTACGTCTCCGTGACAACTCTTTTTTTGAATATTGGTTTAACACCCGTGACTTGGTATGTTATTATGTTTAACTTTGTTCCCATATCCTACCCAGAAATAATGCTATTTTCTCTCGGCAGCTAGTTTACGCTTGCGTAAAACCTTGCTTGTTTCTTATGAGAAAACAAAACAACAAGTGCGCCATTGGTTCATGAGAAGAAGTGGTTTAAAGATGTTCTCTTTTTTTGGTAACTTAAATAAAAGAGCTATGAGACGATTATTTTGATAAAGTTTCAAAACAATCGTCAAAATCTACCCAGCAGTTCATGAGAAGAAGTCGTTTTTTTTTTCCATTTTTAGTAACGGTGGCCATATTTGTTGAGAGGACCTAGCTAGGATGCTTCCTGTGAAGTTTCGTCAAATTCTGCCAAGCAGTTCATGAGAGGTAGCCGTTTAAAGATATTTCTATTTTTAGTAACGGCGGTCATATTTGTTGACGGATTGGGACGATTTATACTAATCTAAGAGAGGACCACGCAATGATGCTTCCTGTGAAGTTCCGTCAAATTATATCCAGCAGTTAGTGAGAAGAAGTTGTTTAAAGAGTCTTATATTTTTAGTTTCAGAGGCCATATTTGTTGACGGATTTGGAAGACATATACCAGTCTAAGAGAGGACCAAGAAAGGATACCTCCTGTGAAGTTTAGTCAAATTCTACCCAGCAGTTCATGAGAAGAAGTCGTTTAACGATTTTTATATTTTTAGTAGAGTAGCCCACCGGCCAGTAGAGCTACCAACTGTACATTCAACAACAGAACATTTAGCAACCCGTTATTTCTTGTTACGCTAAGCGATTTGGTATGCTCTGTCACTAACCCCACCCACTTTTATAGCCAATATGTATGCTCTTATTTTGTTAGAATCAGCATCATGTGGTACACCACTAGTTCAACCAGTATCGACACGTGTTGTTGGCGGAAGGAACGCACATCCGGGGTCATGGCCATGGATGGCGTCGTTGAAAGTCGTATTTCCGACTGGTATATCAGATATAAATCTTTGTGCCGGAACGCTTATTAGAGAACAATGGGTAATGACGGCTGCCCATTGCTTCGACAGGTGACTTATTCAATTCTCTTGTTGTATTTATTAGCCTTATTAAACGCATAGTGTTGTTCACTATTTTGTATTCCATTTTTATGGATAAAAAGGTCAGACTTTCTCAGTAAAATAAAAGGTTATGATCGTTCTTATTCAACGGGTTCAGGTAAAGCTGAAATTTCTTACATGCAATGCAATATTTGCTGGCACGTATGACTAAGGTGTGTATATGTTTCTTGTAGATACAAGCCCATCTCGGCTTCTTTTCACGTTGTGCTGGGTGATAATAATTGCAAGGTGAAGGAGGCATTTGAACAAGAAATACCAATAAAAAACGTCTACATAAATGCCCATTACCGAGTCGGTGCCCATAGCAATGATATAGCGTTGATCAAACTGGAGCATCCGGCTAACCTTTCCAATGGACATGTCAATGTTGCGTGTTTGCCAACATTTGAAGACACTCAAGACAATTGTTACATCACAGGATGGGGGGTTACAGATCCAGGTAAGGCTACATCACTGGACCATAGGGTGGGAGTAGAGGGTTACAGATCCAGGTAAGGTTACATCATGGGATGCGGGGTTACAGACTTCGTCACGGGGTGGGGGCGGGGACGGGTTACAGATCCAGGTAAGGCTACATCACGGGATACGGGGTTACAGATCCAGGTAAGGCAATACTGTTAAGAATATACGAGTATGTCATCATTCGCAGCTCTTCTTCGATTTTATTACGGTAGCATAAACATTAGAGTGTTTAGGTATCACCGAACGGAGAAATGATTTAAATTTCCAATCGTATACATATACAAACTTTATGACTATCTTTTGAGAAAACCGTCAGCTAACCTCAAAATACAGGAATTTGATGTTTTTGATGGCGTGTCGTGAAAAAATGTCAAAATCGATTTAGGAATACATGAGTGAAAATGTCAACAATGTTGGCTGCTTTTAAACACAACACATCCAATGGTAAGGTTTCATATCATTATATCATGGACATGTACTTTTTAAAAGATCGATTACTTGGGGGACATTAATAAGCGGAAATTACATGAATATATTTATGATAGTATTTTGCTTTATATAAATTCTTGCCAATAGTTTATTATTCACATAGTCATATACCCGGTCATATAAAAATGCATACCATAACTATATATATAAGTTTTTATATGTACATATCCACTTAGTTATGTTCCTCCCAGTAATCGCATCTTCCCTTTCATATTCTACGATAAAAGACCTAACAATTGGATTTTTAAAAGCATTCGACTTGTTTGGAAATACTGTCTGACCGATGAATGGTCTGACAATCCACGGTTCAATATTTATATAATAGATCTTAGATTCATTAAAATAGAGGTCAGTATTTACGCGACAGAAAACACGTTTTAGACAGGGTTTTGCAAAACAAATCGGCTTGTAGAATGGCGTAAACCGTGCGGGCCGGCGGGCGGGCGTCAACCTGTTCCTTTTGTTATGTTTTAGCATAACCATGTCTAATCTTCACCAAACGTTAACAGCACATTCTTCTCATGAAGCAATGGCCTTAACCAGAAAACTAGTTCACTGTTACCTATTTTCTCCAAAACATATCTTACGTTGACCTTTTTGCTTACGTTTGCGTTATCGTATTTCTTTCAGTTTGCGTTAATCTTTTTGTTTAAGTTTCGTTTCCGCTCAATAACTTTAGTTAGGAACGAGATATTGACATGAAACTTTCTGGATAGGTAGCTTATATAAAGAGAATGAATGAATGAATGAATGAATGAATGAATGAATGAATGAATGGTGTTTTACGGCACGTCGACACATTAAGCTTGAGGTTGCATTTGGGGTCACTGGGGTTAAGGTAAAAAAGGTCACTATTACTAAAAGTAGAAAATGGTTTCCGTTCAATAACTTCAGTTATGAATGGGATATTGGCATACACTTTATGGATAGGTAGCTTATATGAAAAGGAAGCTTGGGATTGCATTTGGGGCCACTGGATTGAATGTCAAGGTCAACTGGTAGTAAAAATAGAAAAACATTTTCAGGATATTTTCAGAATGAGCCCGCATAATTAGTCACGTTTCTGTACTTAGAACATGTTTTAAGTTTACGTTCAGTTTGTCAGTAACTTGAAACAAGTTGTATCACAAATACTTATGTTGAAAAGAAACTAAAATATGTTGTGAACATGTTGCATACACTATTCAAATGACTTTTCTTTCACATTGTGGAAAACCTGGCTTTAACCCCAACATGCGTTTCTCGTGTTAAGAGCATTATAGTCCTCTAGCTATGAGCTTCCCACAACTCTTAAACTGAACAAGAAAAGTCATAGTATACAATCTATACTTTGACGACGACCGGCAATAAGGATAAATATTGTAGTATATATAGTATATACTGTACATGTATTTATATTTTAATGCATATTGTGTGTGTTTTTTGTGTAAAATAATATTGAGTTCAATTTGGTGTAGCAAAGGCGGAGAACTAATTAGAAAAGTAAAATAAAGATGAAATGTTTTTATTTGAAACTAAACGTACAATTTCAGTGCTTCGCTATATCCAAGAAAGCGCTATATCCGTTATTTTATATAAAGCAAAGACTTGAGGAGCTGGACGGCTAACTGCAAATAAAACTTCGCTAAAACCGATAATTCGCTATAGCTTTGTTTCAGCTATATGTATTCTTAAAAGTCTGACTTTGACTGTAAATAATGTTTCATTGCGAACTTATATAAAACAAAACACACTCTGAATATGTACATGTATGAATAATTACAATTTACATATGGTAATAATATGATCAAATGTATATATTTTTAAGTTCATGCTCTACAAAAAAATTTTTATTGATGTGCAAAAATAAAAACTATATGACTTGTACAACTCTGTAAGTGTACGGTCCCTGCCAAGACTTGAACATGGATGTTTTTTCTCGAAAGAAATGCGTGTTTCTTTACACTACAGAGATAGCGTATATAGTGACCAGTGAAGGGTACATTTGCTGTACCCCTCGTGTATGAATATAGTTAATTGTAAATACCATTTTCTGTATACGTTTTGAAATCGAGGTGAAACATGTTTTTACCTAATTAAATTCCAAGGATGTTATTTAGACCTCAGTTCTCAAAACGCAAATAATCGGGAGGTGTTTCATTAAAGTATTGTTTTAGCGGAAGAGCGTGACGTCATAGCTTCTTTTCTTTCTTTTTTGTGTGTGTAGAAGCGCCCCTTTTACTTCACATGTTCAAAGAGAGAGAGAGAGACGTTGACATTTTGGAGTTATGCAAGTAATTGTAAGTAGAAAATGTGTTTTAATGTGCATACAATTTACAGTGTCTTCTATTGGACGTGTCATTGAGTTTAGATTGTTTGCCAATTTTATATAAAGTCTAAACTCAATGTTTCTATCGCAATATTGAATTATAGTATAAATATTACGGCCGTGATAACCGCCATCGTCCTACCCTTACGGTTGTTCTATTTTTACCTGCGTGTCTATTAATAGACACTCCGCTTATTTTATGTAGGTCAATCCGTGACAACACCAACTGCAAATGTCTGCAAGCCTATGTTTAATTTGACACGTCCAATAGAAGACAATGTAAATTGTATGCACATTAAAACACAGTCTCTACTTACGATTACTTGTATATACCAAACTCCAAAATGTCAACATCTCTCTCTCTTCGAACATGTGAAGTAAAAATGTAATGGCCGCTTCTGCGCACAAAAAAAAAGGGAGAAGCTATGACGTCACGCTCTTCCGCTAATACATTACTTTAATGAAACATCTCCCGATTATATGCGTTTTTTCCAGTGTGGTCTAAATCACATTTACACACATTATAACTAACTCATACACGTATACAAAACTTCCTTAGAATTTTATTAGAACAAAACATATTTCACCTCGATTCCAAAACGTATACAGAAAATGGAATTCACAATTAACTATATCCATACACGAGGGGTGCAGCAAATTTACGCTTCACTGGTCACTGTATACGCTATATGGAATCGCCAATTATGTCAAACCTAATCTCAGTAATAGAGCGTTCTAATGATTTCCATACATAGTAATAGTTAACTGAATTTACATATTCATGAATAATAACGCTCTATGAAAATACAAAGAGAGACAACTGTAAAATAAAGAAAAAGAAGGGCCCGTATTCGTAAAGCAACTTTAGTGCAAAATGTAAGGTTTTTACATATTTTTTAATATCCTTATAAATCGTTCAGGGACACAACAATAAATACTGAAAAGGGGATCCCTTGGAAGCAACAAACACAAGAGATAAAAGTAGCAGACTCTGTTTTATTGAGTCTGTTCGTGAGAGGTAATGTTTAGTGCAACACCTCTCACGCCTCCTAGCACCGGCTTAAGCGATATTCTACTTAACCATCTTTTTAAAGATCAATAGTTAACTGTAGGTTTAACTTTTGTCTTGTTTACGCGATAGGGATTTCATTGTTAATCGGATATTTACGAAACTTTGGCAGTGTCTTTATATCAATGAAAGCTCGGATGATTTCGAAAACCAGCCATATCGGATTAGTAACACAAGAGTTATGGCTCTTGTTTTGCTGAAAAATATCTTGTTTACACTTTAGCACCTTCATTTTGTATTTGATCTTTACGAAACTGTGCCAGTGCATTTATATCAATAGAAGCTCTAATGAGTTAAAAAAAACAGCGCGATCAGATTAGTTATTCTAGAGTTATGACCCTTGTTTTGCTGTAAAATACCATATGAAGCCTTGTTTACACTTTAGCACTTTCATTTTGTATTTGATCTTTACGAAACTTTGCCAGTGTATTTATATCAATGGAAGCTCAGATGAGCTTGAAAACCAGCCAGATCGGAATAGTAACACCGGAACTATTGACCTTGAGTTAACGAAAATTGCTATATTTTGTCTTGTCATCATTCTATCGCCTCCATTCTTCATCCGATCTTTACCAAACTTTACCAGCTTTTTAACATCAATGAAAGCTTGGACGAGTTTGAAAACCAGCCATATTGAACCAGTAACACCGGAGTTATTGTCCTTGAATTAACGAACATTGCTATATTTTGTCTTGTCAACACTCTAGCGCCTCTATTTTGCATCCTACATTTACCAAACTTTGCCAGATTGTTGATATTGATGAAAGCTAGGTCAAATTCGAAACCCAGCCAGATCAAACCAGTAACATTAAAGTTATGGCCATTGCATTATTGAAAAAATGTGTTAACTTTTTGATGTCAACGCTCTAGCACCTTCATGTTTCATCCGATCTTTACCAAACTTTACCAGATTGTTATGACAGGGCCTTCATATTGCCGTATTTCATCAAATCTTTGTAGGGATTATCAGTACCAAGCCTAGTTGTGCATATCGTCACCTTGTTCTGGTTGAATATTTTTTTGGCGGAGTTATGGCCCTTTAGAGGTTTTAATACACATAATTAATATGAACTAATTCTGCTGAACACCTGGCCCGGATGATCAGTATCAAATCTGGTTGTGCATATTGTCACCATGTTCCGGTTGAATGATTTTTGGCAGAGTTATGCTCCTTTAAAGGTTTTACTACACCAACGTTGTCCGGACTAGTTCTCCTGAACGCCTGGCCGGTTTCAGCGAAACCATGCAGGGATGAATAGTACCAAGCCTAGTTGTGCATATCAGCACCGTGTTCCGGTTGAAAGAATTCTGGCGCAGTTATGGCCCTTTAAATGTTTTACTACACAAACTTTGTCCGGACTAGTTCTCCTGAACCACTAACGGATGTCAATGAAACGTTGCAGGGATGATCAGTACCAAGCCTAGTTGTGCATATTATCACCGTGTTACGGTTGAAAGATTTTTGGCGGAGTTATGGCCCTATAAAGGGTTTAATAAACTAACTTTGTACAGACTAGTTCTCCTGAACCTCTGACTGGATTTCAACGAAACTTGGCAGGAATGATCAGTACCAAGCCTAGTTACGCATGGCATTGCCATGTTCTAGGTTAATGATTTTTGACAGAGTTATGGCCCCTTATACACAAACTTTATCCGGATTAGTTTTCCGGAACCTCTGGCTGAATTTCTGTGAAACTTGGCAGGAATGATCAGTACGAAGTTTACATGCGCATATCATTCTGGTGTTCTGTTTCAATGATATTTGATGAGGTTGTGGCTCTTTAAATCGTTTTAATACACAAACTGTGTCCGGACTAGTTCTCCATTCGGCTTTCAACGAAACTTCGTTGCGTAATATAATTGTCTTGAATGATTTTTGGTGGGGTTATGGCCCTTTAAAGGTTTAAATACATACGCTTTGTCCCGACGACATCTCCTGATCTCCTGCCTGGATTTCCATTAAACTTTGTAGGGATGACCATTACCAATGGTTGCACATACCTTCGTCGTGTTCCAGTTGAATGATTTTTGGCGGATTTATGGCCCTTTCTCCTGTAGTTGAGACGTCTGTTTTTTTTACTAAAAACAACCCCTAGCTCTGATTTAATTATTTAGGAAATCGAGGCACAACAGTTATATAAAATGCATAAAGAGGCCCCTCTACAGGTGGTCAAAGCCTATTTAAACAATTGTGTCTCGAGTCTCTAAATAACCATACCAAATTAGAGAACTAGGGCCTCTTGTTTAAATTGTTAGCATGGGTCAAGGTTTTAAGTTTCTGTTGTGGGTGTTGGTGTTTTGTGGGTTTGTTTTAAAAGAAGTACTGATGGGAACTTTATGACAACAACCCTTGATATAAGAGCCGTTATAGCCAGTAGAGCGTCCACATGCCCTCTTTGGCCTCTTCTAATTGTTTATTGGCGTACCACTAATTGTGCCAGGTTTTGTATAACCGATAACTGATTCTTTCTTCTGTTTCAATGGGAACCAATAGATGGAGTAAGCCCAGTTATGTCATTTACAAGTTGTTTGTTCACGATTAAGTGACGGTGTTCCGTTATGGCCATCGTACTATCGCGTACCGACGTTTACAAGTCGATGCGCGATGGTACGATGGCGATACTACAATGACGATGGCATAATGATGATGGCGATGGTACTATGGTCCGATTATCCCATCGTACCTTCAAACCGTCACAATCGTACCATCGTTCATCGACTTGTAAACGCGATATTACGATGGTACGATAGTCTATCGTGTTTTCGCCATTGTACCATCGTACTATCGCCATCATACCATCTCGTTTACAAGTCGATGTTCGATGGTGCGGTGGAAATGGTACGATGTCGATAACGCGATGGACCCTCATACCATCATAACATCGCAATCGTGCCATCGTACCATCGCGCCATCATAACATCTCACATCGACTTGTAAACGTCGATACGCGATAGTACGATGGCCCTAACGGAACACCGTATTAAACAGCTAAGATAGTGCCCATACACTATGAGAAGTAACGTTTTCATTCGGAGAAACATATTTATGTCAATCATGTATTTACTTCCATTTGCATTTAAACCACTTATTTATTGTAACATTATTGTTACATGATCGTTACAATACATACTCAAAAGGATCCTTTGGAAGCACCGAACACAAAAAAAAAGAGAGAGAAGTAGCAGACTCGATTTTATTAGCAGAGATTATGGGTGTTGTCCGTCATCCGTCGTCGTCCGTCGTCGTCGTCCGTTAACTTTTGCCTTGTGAACACACTAACACCTTCATTTATTATTTGATCTTGACCAAATTTTGCCAGATTGTTAAAGGAAACGTAGCGACACAGCCAAACAAGATATATTACTGAGAGTTTTGAAAAACTTGGAGAAAGGTGAAAGAATGATCAAAATCAGATGCTAAACAAAAAAGGTATGACCATTTGAAGGTTGTTCTAAAACGGATATGGGAGCCGCCATTTTGGGAACTATGACGTCATAGTTCCAGATATAACCATATATGGAATATTGATTAATAATATTTAAAGATCACTGAAAGGAATGCAATATCCTTTACTGGTCATATAAAGCACTATGGCCATTAAGTTTACATATTCTTCATACAGTTGCCATCAGTTTTCCCCTATAAATCAGTAAATTGTGATATTTATAAATTGTCCATATATGGTGATTTAGAATTGTGATGTCATAGCTCTCAAAATGCCGTTTCAACAGAACCTTCAAATGATCATATCTTCTTTGTTTATCGTCCGATTTTGATAATTCGGTCACCCTTATTAAATCTTTTCAGAACTGTCAGTAATAAAGATGGTTTGGCTGTGTCGCTTCATTCCCTTTAATATCAATGAAAGCTCGGACAAGTTCAAAATCCAGCCAGATCAGATAAATTTTACCGGAGTTATGGCCCGTGATTTGCTTGAAAATGCCATATTCAGCCTTGTGAACACTCTAGCACCTTCATTTATTATTTTATCTTTACCAAACTTACAAATGTCGTTAATATCAATAAAAACTCGGACAAGTTTGAAAATCAGTTAGATCGGACCATTTACGCCGGAGTTATGGCCCTTGATTTTCTTAAATATGCTATAATTTGGTCTCGTTACCACAATAGGGCCTTTACTTTTCATCCAGATCTTTTACAAACTTTACCAGATTGTTGATACTAATGAAAGCTTGGATGTTCGAAAACCAGTCAGATCGGACCGGTAACACCGGAGATATGGTCGTTCAGTTAAAAACGCTGTATTTTGCCTCGTTAAGACAATAGGGCCTTCATTTTTCATCCGATTTTACCAAACTTTACCAGATTGTTTACATCAATGAAAGCTCGGATTAGTAACACTGTAGTAACGGTCCTTGATTTAGTTAAAAATGTTGTATTTTGCCTCATTAAGACGATAGGGCCTCATTTGGCCGGATTTTAATGTTCCGGATGAATGATTTTTGGTGGAGTTATGGCCCTTTAAAAGTTTTAATACACAAACATAGTCCTGATTATTTTTGCTGAACCCCTGGCCGGATTTCAACGAAACCGTGTTCCGGTTGAATGATTTTTGCCTGAGTTATGGCCCTTTAAAGGTTTTAATACATGAAACTTTGTCTGGACTAGTTCTCCTGAACCCCTGGTCGGATTTCAATGAAACTTTGCAGGAATTATCTGTACCAAGCCTAGTTATGCATGTCGTCGCCGTATTTTGGTTGAATGATTTTGGGCGGAGTTATGGCCCTTTAACGGTTGAATGATTTTAGGCGGAGTTATATCCCTTAAAAAAATTTAATACACACATTTTGAATAGTTCTCCTAAACCACTGGCAGATTTCAATGTAACTTAGCAGGGATGATCAGTACCAGGCCTAGTTGTGCATGTCTTGGCCATATTCCGTATGAACGATTTTTTGCGAAGTTATAGCCCTTTAAAGGTTTTGATACACGCACTTATCCAGACTAGTCTCTTCTGAACTCCTGGCCGAATTCAACGAATTTTGGCGGGAATGATACATACAAAGCCTAGTTGCGCATATCACCGCCATGTTCCGGTTGAATGATTTTTGGCAGAGTTATGGCCCTTTAACGGTTTTAATACACTAACTTTGTACAGACTCCTGAACGCCTGGCCGGATTACACCGAAACTTGACAGGGATGATCTGTACGAAGCCTAGTTGCGCAGGTCATCGTTGTTTTCCGGTTGAATGATTTTTGCCATGTTCCGTATGAACGATTTTTTGCGAAGTTATAGCCCTTTAAAGGTTTTGATACACACTATTATCCAGACTAGTCTCTTCTGAACTCCTGGCCGAATTCAACGAACTTTGGCGGGGATGATGAATACAAAGCCTAGTTGCGCATATCACCGCCATGTTCCGGTTGAATGATTTTTGACAGAGTTATGGCCATTTAAAGGTTTTAATACACTAACTTTGTACAGACTCCTGAACGCCTGGCCGGATTACATCGAAACTTGACAGGGATGATCTGTACGAAGCCTAGTTGCGCAGGTCATCGTTGTTTTCCGGTTGAATGATTTTGGCCCCTAAGGAATTATGGCCCCTTATACACAAACTTTATCCGGACTAGTTTTCCTGAACCACAGGCTGGATTTCAGTGAAACTTGGCAGGAATGATCAGTACCAAGCCTAGTTGCGCATATTGTTGTCGTGTTCCCCATCACCGACTCCATATAGCCAGTTCAGCGATACAGGGCATCTTGGGCCTCTTGTTGATTCTGTTAATGAGAGGTAATATGATATACAAATGGTTCCAAGCGCACTGATTGGTCAATAGTACATCATGATGTCATTAAGAGTACGTGCCTTGTTCCTATAACTGTACATTTAAAAATAACGCACGGTAAAAGGCGGTTTATGTAAAACAATAACATATTTTATTCAGAAACGGGCTCCTATCCAAATATTCTTCAGCAGACCGTGATTCCCATACTCAACTCGTCGCTCTGTAATAACTGGAGCAATAGTACAGCTGTGAAAGACGGAATGCTATGTGCTGGGTACCAGTTTGGCGGTATGGACGCATGTAAAGTAAGTATGGCGACCTTTGATGTCTGGGTACCAGTTTGGAGGTATGGACGCATGTAAAGTAAGTATGACAACCATTGATGGCTGGGTACCAGTTTGGCGGTATGGATGCATGTAAAGTAAGTATGACGACCCTTGATGGCTGGGTACCAGTTTGGCGGTATGGACGCATGCAAAGTAAGTGTGACAACCCTTGATTGCTGGGTACCAATTTGGCGGTATGGACGCATGTAAAGTAAGTATGACAACCCTTGATGACTGGGTACCAATTTGGCGGTATGGACGCATGTAAAGTAAGTATGACAACCCTTGATGTCTGGGTATCAGTTTGGCGGTATGGACGCATGTAAAGTAAGTATGACAACCATTGATGGCTGGGTACCAGTGGGCGGTATGGACGCATGCAAGGTAAGTATTGCAATTCTTGATGGCTGGGTACCAGTTTGGTGGTATGTATGGACGCATGTAAAGTTTACAGTATGATGACCCGCATACAAAGTTAGTATGACAATCCTTGATGGCTGGGTACCAGTCTGGCGGTATAGACGCATGTAAAGTAAGTATGACAACCCTTGATGGCTGGGTACCAGTTTGGCGGTATAGACGCATGTAAAGTAAGTATGACAACCCTTGATGACTGGGTACCAGTTTGGCGGTATGGGCACGTGTAAAGTAAGTATGACAGCCCTTGATGGCTGAACACCATTGGTATTGACGCATGTAAAATTTAAAGTATATTAACCTTTGCTGGCTGGGTTCCAGTTTGGCGGTATGGACTTGTGTTAAGTAAACCCTTAATGACTGGGTATCAGTTTGGCGGTATGGACGCTTGTCAAATTTACAGTATGACAATCCTTGATGAATGGGTACCCGTTCTGCGGTATGGACGCATGTAAAGTAAATATGACAACCTTGATGGCTGGGCACCAGTTTGGCGGTATGGATACATAATGACAACCCTTGATGGCTGAACACCAGTTTGACGGTATGGACGCACGTACAGTTTACAGTATGACTACCCTTGATGGCTGGGCACCATTTTGGCGGTATGGACGCATGTAAAGTTTATAGTATGAAAACTCTTGATGGCTTGGCACCAGTTTGGCGGTATGATGCATGTAAAGTAAGTATGACAACCTTGATGGCTGCGTACCAGTTTGGCGGTATGGACACGTATAAAGTAAGCATGACAACTCAATGCTCTAATCATTACATAATCATACTTGAAGTATCAGGCAAGGTCCAATGTCTTGTTTAAAATGTTATCGGACTACACCGTACCATGGTAAAATAGCATTAGGTACACACCGTATCATCGTGACATTTTTCAAACCCAAGAAAACATCTACATTATGCAAGTTATGTGGTGATACACTCTAAACTGAAGGATTCGAATAGTTATGCACATTCTAGGAGTCAGATGCCTCTAAATGACTCCCAGACACCAAAATAGTGGTCATCCCTCGTTTCATTTTTTAAAAATGCGAAACCACTGGTGATGAGAACTGATTATGGTTTTAAAACCGGAGATCTGTGAGACTGGCGGAATAATCCTTCCCTGTTACTTCATGTACGACTGTTTCTCACTTACAAGTCGAGTGCCAGAGGGAGTCGAACCCGCAGAGAGACGAGGCGATGATGTTTCAAACGCAGCGTCTTTAACGTCTTGGCCAAGGAAGCGCTTTCATAAATTATCAATTAAACATAATATTAAGCGGGTACTACGAGGTATATGCTGCATTTAAACTATAAACACCGAGGTTGCAACTGTGCTGCTTTTATATTAATCATTGACTATTAACATGTTGAACTTAGCAGAATCTGCTACACTTTAATTTTCTTAATGTGTACAACTGTCGACAAATTGAAACTTTCGATATTTTTTATTTCGTTTTTCAGGGAGATTCCGGTGGTCCTCTGTCGTGTGAAAGAAATAAACAGTGGTACGTGGCGGGAATCGTCTCGTGGGGTGACGGGTGTGCGCAGCCCCAACATCCGGGCATATATACAGACGTTAGCTACTATTTGAAGTGGATAGAACGCGTAATAGACTCTCGTAGTGATGCCCAACCCGCAATTAACCCCGACATACTTGTTGGTTAAACATTGTTTGTCGCCAGTTCCAGATAAATGACAGTGCATGAGTTAAAATGTTCAATAATTGGAATAGTTCAATCAAACAATGCAAACGTTCTTGTTAATCTATGAAAACTCAAACAGATCCACATGCAGGTATTCTCAAGGAAAGACAGTTTGGTGTATTTTTAACGCGGGAAATCGAATTTGCACAATCCATTCACTTGAACTTTGTTTTGTTTGTCAAAATTGATAATAATTTATAGAGTGTACAAAATATAATAACTTGTTCCTTTCTTGTCAAACAGACCAATACCTGTACTTTGTTTACTTTTAACCTTATGTGATTGTGATATGGCCGTTATCTATATGATGACAGCTGGTATTGTTTATGAGAAGTCGGGTGGAAAACTAAGTAAAACCATCCCGATATTGCCGTTAGCTATATGACTGGTGGTATTGTTTACGGGAAGTCACGTGGAAAACTAGGTAAAAACCATACCGATATGGCGGTTAGATACATGACAGCTGGTATTGTTTATGGGAAGTCGGGTGGAAAACTAGGTAAAACAATACCGATATGGCCGTTAGCTACATGACAGTTGGTATTGTTAATGGGAAGTCGGGTGGAAAACTAGGTAAAACCATACCGATATGGCCGTTAGCTACATGACAGGTGGTATTGTTTATGGGAAGTCGGGTAGATAACTAGGTAAACCCATTTCGATATGGCCATTAGCTACATGACAGCTAGTATTGTTTATGGGAAGTCGGGTAGAAAACTAGGTAAAACCATACAAATATGGCCGTTAGCTATATGACAGCTGGTATTGTTGATGGGAAGTCGGGTAGAAAACTAGGTAAACCCATACTGATATGGCCGTTAGCTATATGACAGCTGGTATTGTTTATGGGAAGTCGGGTGGAAAACTAGGTAAAACCATACCGATATGGCCGTTAGCTACATGACAGCTGGTATTGTTTATGGGAGGTCGGGTGGAAAACTAGGTAAACCCATACCGATATGGCCGTTAGCTACATGACAGCTGGAATTGTTTATGGGAAGTCGGGTTGAAAACCAGATAAAGCCATACCGATATGGCCGCTAGCTACATGACAGCTAGTATTATTTATGGGAAGTCGGGTAGAAAACCAGGTAAAACCATACCGATATGGCCGTTAGCTATATGACAGCTGGTATTGTTGATGGGTAGTCGGGTAGAAAACTAGGTAAAACCATACCGATATGACCGTTAGCTATATGACAGCTGGTATTGTTGATGCGAAGTCGGGTAGAAAACTAGGTAAACCATACCGATATGGCCGTTAGCTATATCACAGTTGGTGTTGTTTATGGGAAGTCAGGTTGAAAATTAAGTAAAATCATACCAATATGGCCGTTAGCTATATGACAGCTGGTATTGTTTATGTACCGATATGGCCGTTAGCTATATGACAGCTATTATTGTTTATGGGAAGTCAGGTAGAAAACTACGTAAAACCATACCGATATGGCCGTTAGATATATGACAGCTCGTATTGTTTAATCAAACTAGGTAAAACCATACCGATATGGCCTATAGATATATGACAGCTGGTATTGTTTATGTACCGATATGGCCATTAGCTATATGACAGCTTGTATTGTTTATGGGATGTCTGATAAAAAACTAGGTAAAACCATACCGATATGGCCGTTAGATATATGACAGCTCGTATTGTTTAATCAATCTAGGTAAAACCATACCGATATGGCCGATAGCTATATGACAGCTGATATTGTTTATGTACCGATATGGCCGTTAGCTATATGACAGCTAGTTTTGTTTATGGGAAGTCAGGTAGAAAACTAGGTAAAACCATACCGATATGGCCGTTAGCTATATGACAGCTGGAATTGTTTATGGGAAGTCGGATAAAAAACTAGGTAAAACCATACCGATATGGCCGTTAGCTATATGACAGCTGGTATTGTTTATGGGAAGTCAGGTAGAAAACTAGGTAAAACCATACCGGTACGGCCGTTAACTATATGACAGCTGGTATTGTTAATGGGAAGTCGGGTAGAAAACTAGGTAAAATCATACCGATATGACCGTCAGCTATATGACAGCTGGTATTGTTTATGGCAAGTCGGGTAGAAAACTAGGTAAAATCATACCGACATGGCCGTTAGATATATGACATCTAGTATTGTTTATGTGAATTCAGGTAGAAAACTAGGTAAAACCATACCGATATGACCGTTAGCTATATGACAGCTGGTATTGTTTATGGCAAGTCGGGTAGAAAACTAGGTGAAACTAGGTAAAACCATACTGATATGACCGTTAGCTACATGATAGCTGGTATTGTTTATGGGAAGTCGGGTGAAAGACTAGGTAAAACCATACCGATATGGCCGTTAGGTACATGACAGCTGGTATTGTTTATGGGAAGTCGGCTAGAAGACTAGATAAAACCATACCGATATGGCCGTTAGCTATATGTCAGTTAGTATTGTTGATGGGATGTCGGGTAAAAGACTAGGTAAAACCATACCGGTACGGCCGTTAACTATATGACAGCTGGTATTGTTAATGGGAAGTCGGGTAGAAAACTAGGTAAAATCATACCGATATGGCCGTCAGCTATATGACAGCTAGTATTGTTTATGTGAATTCAGGTAGAAAACTAGGTAAAACCATACCGATATGGCCGTTAGCTATACGACAGCTGGTATTGTTTATGGCAAGTCGGGTGGAAAACTAGGTAAAACAAGGTAAAACCATACTGATATGCCCGTTAGCTACATGTTAGCTGGTATTGTTTATGGGAAGTCGGGTGAAAAACTAAGTAAAACGATACCGATATGGCCGTTAGCTACATGACAGCTTGTATTGTTTATGGAAAGTCGGATAGAAAACTAGGGAAAACCATACCGATATGACCGTTAGCTACATGACAGCTAGTATTGTTTATGGGAAGTCGGGTAGAAAACTATGTAAAGCCATACCGATATGGCCGTTAGCTATATGTCAGCTAGTATTGTTGATGGGGAGCCGGGTAGAAAACTAGGAAAAACCATACCGATATGGCCGTTAGCTATATAACAGCTGGTATTGTTTATGGGAAGTAGGGTAGAAAACTAGGTAAAACCATACCGATTTGGCCGATAGCTGTATGACAGCTGGTATTGTTTATGTACCGATATGGCCGTTAGCTAAATGACAGCTAGTATAGTTTATGTGAAGTTAGGTAGAAAACTAGGTAAAACCATACCGATATGGCCGTTAGATCTATGACAGCAGGTATTGTTTATGGGAAGTCGGGTGGAAAACTAGGCTATATGACAGCTGGTATTGTTTATGGGAAGTCGGGTGGAAAACTAGGTAAAACTAGGTAAAACCATACTGATATGACCGTTAGCTACATGATAGCTGGTATTGTTTATGGGAAGTCGGGTGAAAAACTAGGTAAAATCATACTGATATGGCCGTTAGCTACATGACAGCTGGTATTGTTTATGGGAAGTCGGCTAGAAAACTAGGTAAAACCATACCGATGTGGCCGTTAGTTACATGACAGCTAGTATTATTTATGGGCAGTCGGGTAGAAAACTAGGTAAAGCCATACCGATATGGCCGTTAGCTATATGTCAGCTAGTATTGTTGACGGGAAGCCGGGTAGAAAACTAGGTAAAACCATACCGATATGACAGTTAGCTATACGACAGCTGGTATTGTTGATAGGAAGTCGGGTAAAAAATTAGGTAAAACCATACCGATATGGCCGTTAGCTATTTGACGGCGGGTATTGTTGATGAGAAGTCGGGTAGAAAACTAGGTGAAACCATACCGATATGGCCGTTAGCTATATGACAGCAGGTATTGTTTATTGTAAGTCGGGTAGAAAACTAGGCAAACCCATACCGATATCGCCGTTATCTATATAACAGCTGGAATTGTTGATGGGAAGTCGTGTAGACAACTAGGTAAAACCATACCGATAAGACCGTTAGCTATATGACAGCTGGTATTTTTTATGGGAAGTCAGGTAGAAAATTAGGTAAAACCATACCGATATGGCCGTTAGCTATATGACAGCTGATATTGTTTATGTACCGATAAGGCAGTTAACTATAGGACAGCTAGTATTGTTTATGGGAAGTCAGGTATTAAATTAGGTAAAACCATACCGATATGGCCGTTAGCTATATAACAGCTGGTAATGTTTATGGGATGTCGGGTAGAAAACTAGGTAAAACCATACCGATATGACCGTTAGCTATATGACAGCTGGTATTGTTTATGGGAAATCGGGTGGAAAACTAGGTAAAACCATACTGATATGGCCCTTAGCTACATGACAGCTGGTATTGTTTATGGGAAGTCGGGTGGAAAACTAGGTAAAACCATACCGATATGGCCGTTAGCTACATGACAGCTGGTATTGTTTATGGGAAGTCTGGTAGAAAACTAGGTAAACCATACCGATATGGCCGTTAGCTATATCACAGTTGGTGTTGTTTATGGGAAGTCAGGTTGAAAATTAGGTAAAATCATACCAATATGGCCGTTAGCTATATGACAGCTGGTATTGTTTATGTACCGATATGACAGCTATTATTGTCTATGGGAAGTCAGGTAGAAAACTCCGTAAAACCATACCGATATGGCCGTTAGATATATGACAGCTCGTATTGTTTAATCAAACTAGGTAAAACCATACCGATATGGCCGATAGATATATGACAGCTGGTATTGTTTATGTACCGATATGGCCGTTAGCTATATGACAGCTTGTATTGTTTATTGGATGTCTGGTAAAAAACTAGGTAAAACCATACCGATATGGCCGTTAGATATATGAGAGCTCGTATTGTTTAATCAATCTAGGTAAAACCATACCGATATGGCCGATAGCTATATGACAGCTGGTATTGTTTATGTACCGATATGGCCGTTAGCTATATGACAGCTAGTTTTGTTTATGGGAAGTCAGGTAGAAAACTAGGTAAAACCATACCGATATGGCCGTTAGCTATATGACAGCTGGTATTGTTTATGGGAAGTCGGATAAAAAACTAGGTAAAACCATACCGATATGGCCGTTAGCTATATGACAGCTGGTATTGTTAATGGGAAGTCGGGTAGAAAACTAGGTAAAATCATACCGATATGACCGTCAGCTATATGACAGCTGGTATTGTTTATGGCAAGTCGGGTAGAAAACTAGATAAAATCATACCGACATGGCCGTTAGCTATATGACAGCTAGTATTGTTTATGTGAATTCAGGTAGAAAACTAGGTAAAACCATACCGATATGACCGTTAGCTATATGACAGCTGGTATTGTTTATGGCAAGTCGGGTAGAAAACTAGGTGAAACTAGTTAAAACCATACTGATATGACCGTTAGCTACATGATAGCTGGTATTGTTTATGGGAAGTCGGGTGAAAGACTAGGTAAAACCATACCGATATGGCCGTTAGGTACATGACAGCTGGTATTGTTTATGGGAAGTCGGCTAGAAGACTAGATAAAACCTTACCGATATGGCCGTTAGCTATATGTCAGTTAGTATTGTTGATGGGATGTCGGGTAAAAGACTAGGTAAAACCATACCGGTACGGCCGTTAACTATATGACAGCTGGTATTGTTAATGGGAAGTCGGGTAGAAAACTAGGTAAAATCATACTGATATGGCCGTCAGCTATATGACAGCTAGTATTGTTTATGTGAATTCAGGTAGAAAACTAGGTAAAACCATACCGATATGGCCGTTAGCTATACGACAGCTGGTATTGTTTATGGCAAGTCGGGTGGAAAACTAGGTAAAACAAGGTAAAACCATACTGATATGCCCGTTAGCTACATGATAGCTGGTATTGTTTATGGGAAGTCGGGTGAAAAACTAAGTAAAACGATACCAATAAGGCCGTTAACTACATGACAGCTTGTATTGTTTATGGAAAGTCGGATAGAAAACTAGGGAAAACCATACCGATATGACCGTTAGCTACATGACAGCTAGTATTGTTTATGGGAAGTCGGGTAGAAAACTATGTAAAGCCATACCGATATGGCCGTTAGCTATATGTCAGCAAGTATTGTTGATGGGGTGCCGGGTAGAAAACTAGGTAAAACCATACCGATATGGCCGTTAGCTATATAACAGCTGGTATTGTTTATGGGAAGTCGGGTAGAAAACTAGGTAAAACCATACCGATATGGCCGATAGCTGTATGACAGCTGGTATTGTTTATGTACCGATATGGCCGTTAGCTAAATGACAGCTAGTATTGTTTATGTGAAGTTAGGTAGAAAACTAGGTAAAACCATACCGATATGGCCGTTAGATCTATGACAGCAGGTATTGTTTATGGGATTCCGGGTAGAAAACTAGGTAAAACCATACCGGTATGGCCGTTAACTATATGACAGCTGATATTGTTAATGGGAAGTCGGGTAGAAAACTAGGTAAAATCATACCGATATGGCAGTCAGCTATATGACAGCTAGTATTGTTTATGTGAATTCAGGTAGAAAATTAGGTAAAACCATACCGATATGGCCGTTAGCTATATGACAGCTGGTATTGTTTATGGGAAGTCGGGTGGAAAACTAGGTAAAACTAGGTAAAACCATACTGATATGACCGTTAGCTACATGATAGCTGGTATTGTTTATGGGAAGTCGGGTGAAAAACTAGGTAAAACCATACTGATATGGCCGTTAGCTACATGACAGCTGGTATTGTTTATGGGAAGTCGGCTAGAAAACTAGGTAAAACCATACCGATGTGGCCGTTAGTTACATGACAGCTAGTATTAGATATGGGCAGTCGGGTAGAAAACTAGGTAAAGCCATACCGATATGGCCGTTAGCTATATGTCAGCTAGTATTGTTGACGGGAAGCCGGGTAGAAAACTAGGTAAAACCATACCGATATGGCAGTTAGCTATACGACAGCTGGTATTGTTGATAGGAAGTCGGGTAAAAAATTAGGTAAAACCATACCGATATGGCCGTTAGCTATATGACGGCGGGTATTGTTGATGAGAAGTCGGGTAGAAAACTAGGTGAAACCATACCGATATGGCCGTTAGCTATACGACAGCAGGTATTGTTTATTGTAAGTCGGGTAGAAAACTAGGCAAACCCATACCGATATCGCCGTTATCTATATAACAGCTGGAATTGTTGATGGGAAGTCGTGTAGAAAACTAGGTAAAACCATACCGATATGGCCGATAGCTATATGACAGCTGGCATTCTTTATGGGAAGTCGTGTAGAAAACTAGGTTAAACCATACCGATAAGACCGTTAGCTATATGACAGCTGGTATTTTTTATGGGAAGTCAGGTAGAAAATTAGGTAAAACCATACCGATATGGCCGTTAGCTATATGACAGCTGATATTGTTTATGTACCGATAAGGCAGTTAACTATAGGACAGCTAGTATCGTTTATGGGAAGTCAGGTATTAAATTAGGTAAAACCATACCGATATGGCCGTTAGCTCTATGACAGCTGGTAATGTTTATGGGATGTCGGGTAGAAAACTAGGTAAAACCATACCGATATGACCGTTAGCTATATGACAGCTGGTATTGTTTATGGGAAATCGGGTGGAAAACTAGGTAAAACCATACTGATATGGCCCTTAGCTACATGACAGCTGGTATTGTTTATGGGAAGTCGGGTGGAAAACTAGGTAAAACCATACCGATATGGCCGTTAGCTACATGACAGCTGTTATTGTTTATCGGAAGTCGGGTTGAAAACTAGGTAAATACATACCGATATGGCCGTTAGCTATATGACAGCTGGTATTGTTGATGGGAAGTCTGGTAGAAAACTAGGTAAACCATACCGATATGGCCGTTAGCTACATGACAGCTGTTATTGTTTATCGGAAGTCGGGTTGAAAACTAGGTAAATCCATACCGATATGGCCGTTAGCTACATGACAGCTGTTATTGTTTATCGGAAGTCGGGTTGAAAACTAGGTAAAACCATACCGATATGGCCGTTAGCTACATGACAGCTGTTATTGTTTATCGGAAGTCGGGTTGAAAACTAGGTAAAACCATACCGATATGGCCGTTAGCTACATGACAGCTGTTATTGTTTATCGGAAGTCGGGTTGAAAACTAGGTAAATCCATACCGATATGGCCGTTAGCTATATGACAGCTGGTATTGTTTATGGAATGTCATGTAGAAAATTAGGTAAAACCATACCGATATAATAATAATAATAATAATAAAAGCTTTATTTAAAGAAGGTAACACATTAGAGTTATATAACATACATCATATACATCTTATTTTTAATGTGGCCTTCTGCAAAATATAATACACGCACGCACGCAAGCACACACACACAATATGCATATATACATCGACAAACACTCCATTAGTTAATTTTCTAAAAACAATATTAAAGATCATGAATAATACAGTATAAGCGGATTCTTACTCAAAATTCAGTTATATGTTTACTTTGTTATTGTTATCTGAACAATTAATCGTTTAATGATAATACATTACTTTGCAATAAATGTGATCTGTATCTATATTTAAATGAATGTAACGACGATGATGAACGAATCAGTACAGGCACACTATTCCATACTTGTGCACTTACAAATGTAAAGGATTTTTTCATATAATTTGTACGTGGCTTGGGAGTTACTAAATCACTGTTTGTAATAGATCGAAGGCTATGTATGTTACTGCTGGAAAACGTTAATAATTTGCTTATGTAATTTGGAGCGAGATTATATTTCGCTTTATATACTAGATACTGATATCTACCTGAAACGGATAGCCATTGTAATTCTTTCAGTAGTGATTTGCACCCAGTTTTGTAAGATGTATGCATTATTATTCGCGCTACTCTTACTTGTAGCTTATGTATCTTAGTGATGTTGTTCCCTTTAGCCCATATTGGGCAACAATAGTCAATGGTCGACAGGATGTAAGCATTGTAGTACAGTTTCTTCATATCATCCGTCAAGAAATAAACAATATTCTTTAAAAGTGCAATTTTAGAATTTATTTTGGAACTCAGTTTTGATATCTGTACATTCCATCCGTATTATCAACATAAATTCCGAGTATCTTTTGAACCTTAACATTTTCTATTTGCGAATCATTAATGTTTAATTGTAATAGCACATGGTTGTTATTTAGTGCTTTGTGTTTAATATGTGAAGTTATAATCATAAATTTAGTTTTAGTGGGATGTAGAGCCATATTATTTTCATCACACCACCTATTTATTGCTTTCAAATTAGCCTGAAGTCGGGTTGGTACTTTAAGGATATCATGATCAGCTTCATATAGAGTGGAATCATCCGCGTACAGATCTAACTTTCCTGTGGTAGTTGTATAACCATGTTTCATGAACTGTGTCCGGTTCGAAAGGTACGATGTAAACAGTTTGACCGTTTTATTTGAACAATGATACAAATGCAGTTTATGTATAAGTATATTGTTGTCTACCAAATCGAATGCCTTCTTCAGATCTAAAAAAAACGCACCAACATATATTCCTAAATCCACATATTTTAACCATGAATCTATTAAATGAATGAAAGCCGTTTGACACGAATGCTTTCTCTAAAACCTGACTGGGTATCATGAATGATAAAATATTTTATAAAATATGATTGTAACTGAGATGCAATATTTCTTTCAAACACTTTGGATATGGTCGGTAGAATTGAATTGGACGATAATTATTTGGATCTTCTTTGTCGCCACTCTTGAAAATCGTTTTGACACACGCCTCTTTTAGTGCATCCGGAAAAATTCCTTGATCAATACTTTGATTGATGATATAGGCAATTGCTGGTGTGATACAATCGCCACAGTATTTAAGAATTTTGGGACCAATACCATCTGACCCTGTAGACTTATTTGGATTTAAATTATCTATAATTTTCTTTACTTTATATGCCGTTATATGATCAATTTCAAATATTGCATGTTTTAATTTATCATCTAGAGTTTGCTGAAAATTTGAAAAGTTTTCAGCAACCAAGGATGTTTTGTCAATAATATTTGAGATATTTGTAAAATGATCATTTAGAGCATTTAAAATGTTATTCTGACCCTCAATAATAGTGTTTTTATACCGAAGTTTGTTTGATAAAAAGGAATTTGCATCGTTGTGAACTTCATTACATATAGCTTTTAAATTCTTCCATAAAATGCTTGGAGACTTATTGCTTTTTATTGCTTCATTGAAAAAATTCTTTTTATGTTTTCTTATCATTGATAATATTTTATTTCTTACTATTTTAAATTCGGTGAATATTTTTTCGCGGTGAAGTTTATTTCGTTGGAAAATAGCAGCTTTTATTTCATCATTGAACCATGCTGGCTGGATATCACGCTTAATTCCTTTTTCTTTTTGCGGTGCGTTTTTCAATAAAACACTATTTATAATACCATAAAGAAACTGTAATGAATCATTCGGGCTATTGAATGTTTCTATGGTCTCAAGTGGCGCATTCATTAAATCAAATTGGAAGTTATGTTCATTGAAGTTCTTAAAACTTCTGTAAGTAATAGTTTTATGATTAGTTTGGCCGTGTTTAATTTTTCCTACTGAGCGAGTAAAACACACCGGATAATGATCACTGATACTGTAATATGGCACGTTAACTTCAACAATGCATTCAGATATGTTAGTGTAAATATGATTAATTAGGGACGAACTCGTTTTGCTTATTCTAGTTGAATTTTTTACTTTTTGAGTTAATCCGTATTTTAATATCACATCTTGCCATTTTGTATTTTTAAAGTTGTCATAGTTTTTATCTTGACTGCAATTTATGTTTACATCCCCAAGAATATGCATTTCATAATTTAAAGAATCCATTTTATCAAGAGACAGATCAAACAGATCAATCCATGATTGTTTTGCATCCGGGGTCTATATACGAAATTTAATAAAAACGGTTTGGTGTTTTGATAATTTATCTCAACACAAATGGATTCTATATCGATATGTTCAAGGTCATGACGACGTGAATATGCAATTTTGCTGGCAATATACACTAAAATACCACCAACTTTTTTTCCTTTTCTATCTTTTCTTTTAAAGGAAAAATTCTCGATATTTAACACATTATTGTCAGTATTTTCAGTGAGAAATGTTTCACAGAGTCCAAGTATGTTAGTTGAATTGGGCAAAGATAAATGATATTTTAATTCATCAATTTTTGGTATTATATGTTGAATATTTAGATTGGCCACATGTAGCCCTTTTTTTCATATAAAAATGAATTGATCTTAGTCTCATAATTTAAATGTCACTCGATGATCAACGGTCATTTTTTCGCGATTTAATGATTTTACACCGATGTTTTCGCTTTTAACAACATTGACGTTTTTATCTATGCAAACTGGTTGACATTCATTTGTGTCATTTATAGGTGTATTTTTATCATTTAATATTGTAATCGTACTAGAATCTAAAATTGATAAATTCATCTTCCTGATCCAGCATTAACATAAAATCACATATACATTTACATATGATGGAGTTGCTACATATCACCTTTAAAAGTTCATATTTGTTTGAGTGTTTGTCGTTGAGTTCCTATGGAAAATGTTTGTAATTGGCATCCGCACGGTTTCGATTTACTGCTAGGTCTCGGAATCTACTTCCTATATAGCCGGATGTCGAGCTACGCCACGGAAAGGGCGGGAGTTATACCGCGAACTGAGCTGCCAGCTTCCGGTAGCATCCGTCTTGGCGCGTTTATACGGGGGCGTTCCTGTGAAATTGTCTTTCTTTTGATTATGGGCAATTGTTTGTTTATGCACATTACTAATGTGCTGGCCCCTTTGGCGCTGAGATGAATGCCATCATGTAGGAAGAAGTGGTTTGCTACGCTTCCGTCTCCGTATATATACGCGCTGTACACTTCTATTAAATCTGCCTTTGTTTTAAGGCAGAGTTGTTTGATAATGTCGTTGGTTGGGACAGTATCGGCGTCTTTCCTCGGAGAGAGTGTACATAAATACACTTTGATGTTTTTTTCTGCAGAGTTTCAACAGCTTCTTTCAATATTGAATAGACTCCATTAAGATTGCTAGAACCAGCATCGTTTCCGCCAGCATATATGACTACAGTTCCATATTCAGACATGTCCCACTTCCTAAGTCGTAAGGCAATATCATTTGATGTTGCCCCATGCATAGTACATTATAAGTTATTAGGATTCTTGACAGGGGACATGGGCTCACATTCCCTGCCTGAAAAGTATATTCACCCGAGCCGTTAGGCGAGGGGAAATATATATTTCCAGGCAAGGAATGTGAGCCCATGTTCCCTGTCAAGAATCCTAATAACGAATTTGTCATACTTCAAAGTTGTAACCATTTATTAAAGAAAGAAAAACAGTCAAAACACGATTTCATTTTTATTGCGCCAATTGCCCCGTAACGTGCCTCTAACTAGACGTTGTTTACTTTCGTGACGTCATTGACATCAGTACATGTTTCCTTCCGCTAGGCACATTTTGATGATGTTTAGAATTTCGTTTAGGTCAGTGTCCATAAAATACGATACACGTTTTCCATTTACTAAGCACGTACATCGTCTGTGGTACATATTCAACGTATAGTAATGTGTTTTACCTTGCGATACTCTGTATCTTGTCTCTACCCCATTGCCATCTTTGTCTTTCACCGTTATTTTTTTATAGGTAAAACATTGGTGATCTGCCGTAAAATACTTATCGCCTGCAATCTTTAGAAGTTCGTACATACCAGTATTTAACATGAATGTTGTACCTCCTCCTGTCTCCGTCACCACTATTTTCTCACGTTCTATGGCGTCAAGCTTTTTCTTCATAGAGTTCAACTTATTTAGATGGTACTCTCGATGCTCAATGTCGTTGTTTTCTGGTCCGAATGTACTTTTGCCAAGTTTCGGAGCCGGACAAATTTCTTTCGACGACATTTCCCCTTTATTTTCGCTGTCAAAATTATAGTGTCACATACCAAATTATCCGATTTATCGTCCTCTTTGTGATAAAATTTGTTTGGTCAAAACATCTTGGTAAATAACGAAATTATAAATAAAAATCTGATTTTTTAAAGTTACGTTTCAAAATCAACAACTTGTTTACGTGACGTCATTTTCCCGCTTGACAGCTCGTATTGTTTATGTACCGATGTGGCCGTTAGCTATATGACAGCTAGTATTGTTAATGGGATGTCATGTAGAAAACTAGGTAAATCCATACCGATATGGCCGTTAACTATATGACAGCTGTTATTGTTTATGGGATGTCGGGTAGAAAACTAGGTAAATCCATACCGATATGGCCGTTAGCTATATGACAGCTGGTATTGCTAATTGGAGTCGGGTAGAAAACTAGGTAAAACCATACCGATATGGCCGTTAGCTATATGACAGCTAGTATTGTTTATGGGAATTCAGGTAGAAAACTAGGTAAAAACATACCGATATGGCCGTTAGCTATATGACAGCTGATATTGTTTATGGGATGTCGGGTGGAAAGCTTGGTAAAACCATACTGATATGGCCGTTAGCTATATGACAGCTGGTATTGTTTATGGGATGTCGGGTAGAAAACTAGGTAAAACCATACCGGTATGGCCGTTAACTATATGACAGCTGGTATTGTTTATGGGATGTCGGGTAGAAAACTAGGTAAAACCATACCGATATGGCCGTTAGCTATATGACAGCTGGTATTGTTTATGGGATGTCGGGTAGAAAACTAGGTAAAACCATACCGGCATGGCCGTTAGCTATATGACAGCTGGCATTGCTAATTGGAGTCGGGTAGAAAACTAGGTAAAACCATACCGGTATGGCCGTTAACTATATGACAGCTGGTATTGCTAATTGGAGTCGGGTAGAAAACTAGGTAAAACCATACCGATATGGCCGTTAGCTATATGACAGCTAGTATTGTTTATGGGAATTCAGGTAGAAAACTAGGTAAAAACATACCGATATGGCCGTTAGCTATATGACAGCTGATATTGTTTATGGGATGTCGGGTGGAAAGCTTGGTAAAACCATACTGATATGACCGTTAGCTACATGATAGCTGGTATTGTTTATGGGAGGTCGGGTGAAAATCTAGATAAAACCATACCGATATAGCCGTTAGCTACATAACAGCTTGTATTGTTTATGGGAAGTCGGGGAGAAAACTAGGTAAAGCCATACCGATATGACCGTTAGCTATATGTCAGCTAGTATTGTTGATGGGAAGTCGGGTAGAAAACTAGGTAAAACCATATCGATATGGCCGTTAGCTAAATGACAGCTGGTATTGTTGATGGGAAGTCGGGTAGAAAATTAGTTAAATCCATACCGATATGGCCGTTAGCTATATAACAGCTGATATTGTTGATGGGAAGTCGGGTAAAAACTAGGTAAAACCATACCGATATGGCCATTAGTTATATAACAGCTGATATTGTTGATGGGAAGTCGGGTAAAAAACTAGGTAAAACCATACCGATATGGCCGTAAGCTATATGACAGCTGGAATTGTTTATGGGAAGTCGTGTAGAAAACTAGGTAAAACCATACCGATATGGCCGATAGCTATATGACAGCTGGCATTGCTTATGGGAAGTCGTGTAGAAAACTAGGCAAAACCATACCGATATGGCCGTTAGCTATAAGACAGCTGGTAATGTTTCTGGGAAGTCATGTAGAAAATTAGGTAAAACTATACCGCTATGGCCGTTATCTATATGACAGCTGGTATTGTTTATGTACCGATATGGCCTTTAGCTATATGACAGCTGGTATTGTTTATGGGAAGTCAGGTAGAAAATTAGGTAAAACCATACCGATATGGCCGTTAGCTATATGACAGCTGGTATTGTTTATGGGAAGTCAGGTAGTAAATTAAGTAAATCCATACCGATATGGCCGTTAGCTATATGACAGCTAGTATTTTTTATTGGAAGTCAGGTAGTAAATTAGGTAAATCCATCGATATGGCCGTTAGCTATATGACAGCTGGTATTATTGCAGATGGGGTATAAAAGAAAACCAATAATAAAAATAGTTTAAATTAATTGGAATAAACTGGCCATGGCTTCAGCATAATATAACAAGAAACATAATGTGCATATCAAATGTGCAGTCGAGATACTTATAACAATTTTGAAAATGGCCATAGGTCGTACCAAGTTTTGAAGTGAATACAAACTGTACTCAGTGAACCCTGGGTTCAGATGTTCACCAAGCCAGATATTTAAAATTTAGTTGCTTTCCTTCAAATGTTCTCGTAAAATAATTACTGCACACTGCTGTGACCGCGACATACTGCCCAAACTGCTGTGACAGCGCTGAAGCCACGACGGTAGGAACGCGATTCTTAAAGACATCAACCCGTTCGCATAAGCCCAACACCACCATTTCTAGTATAACGTACCTGAAATATATATAAACAAACCAAGCAAAGCAGATTGAGCAAAATATATAGTCATTAAAATGGGGGTATGGGTGGCTGGGTATTTTTTTTATAAATGACGAGATTCATGCTATACTTTTGATTTGAATCTCCCGTATAAATATACAACCATCTGCCTACTCGACGCCATTGATTAAGGCTGAATATACGGTATAGGGTACAAATTACTAAATCGTAAAACTAACAAAAAACAGGAGGGCCACACTCTGTGCAGTCAGGGTGACCACAAACTCATGTAAATTAACACCCGCACTACAATAAAAGGATTTATGTCGATAAACGACAAATCCCATTATTGCAGATGGGCTATAAAAGAAAACCAATAATAAAAATAGTTTAAATGTATTGGAATAAACTGGCCATGGCTTCAGCATAATATAACAAGAAACATAATGTGCACATCAAATGTGCAGTCACGATACTTATAACAATTTTAAAAAAGGTCATAGCTCAGACCAAGTTTTGAAGTGAATAAAAACTGTGCTCAGTGAACCCTGGGTTCAGATGTTCACCAAGCCAGATATTTAAAATTTAGTTACTGCTGTGACCGCGACATACTGCCACATGCCACTAGTGTGGACATGGGCACCGCTAGAGGCACCGCCATTAAATGGGGGAAGCAGGGCACCGCAGTGAATAGTAATAAATCCTCAAATTGAGGTATGGCTGACGCACTTCGCAATCGAAGAGATTTGTCTCGCCAACAACAAAAACATTCAACAAATGACCCAAATATGGTCAACACAATAATGTGTAGTTTCTTGTCGTTTTTGAGCCATGTGATAAAAAGGATCTGACACTCGTTGTCATTTCATACAAAATTTTATTAAACTCGTCCAAGAATTTTGTTATTAAGCTCGCCGGAGGCTCGCTTAATAACACATTCCTGAACTCGTTTAATAAAATTTTGTATGAAATGACAACTCATGTCAGATCCTCTATATCTGTAACCCAAATACGGATTTTAATACATTAATCAAATGTCAAATCATCAAATGCCAAATCATCAAATGACCCAAATATGGTCAGCTATTTCATTATCAGGAACCCAAATGCAGGTTTTACCACAAAAACATAAAATGGCTTTTAACCCAAAATGGTTAAACACAATATTGCCATTATCATTCAAATAGTACCACAGCTGGGATAAAATTGGTCAGCTATATAGAATATATATTTTTACATAGAACCCCAGCTGGGATTATGTTTACGAAGGATAAGCAGATTACCGAAAATAGAGGTTATATATGCTAAAAGCATGACTGCACAACCGATTTTGTAATTATTTAAATAGTGCCATGGACCAGTTTCTAAAACTAAAGGCGACATTCTTCTAAACAACAATATTGCATTCCTTGTGTCACTCTATGCAGAAACAACGTGCTGCATGCGTGTGACAAATGTACCCAATCACAAACTGAATCTGAATAAGAAAGGAAATATCCTTATCATTCTGCTTAACCTGGATGCTTGATAGCCCACCGGAAGGAAGTTTAATGGGATTTGAAACATGAAAAATGCAGCCCAACCAAAGTTGATATTACCTACAGAGAAAGTAAAACAGGGCACACGTCTCAGTAAATGGACTAAACTGAATCAGGTAAATAAAAGTAACTATTAATGCATATCATCTTATATCGTCTTGATTGGATTTCACACTCTTATGAAGTGATGTTTTGATGCACCAGATATTGCATCATAATGAATGAAATAAAATTAAAAGACATATAGAATGTAAAGATAAGATTTGGAGGACGATTCAAGAATGACCTTTCATATTTTGTCTCAAAAACACACCTGTTAGTAGTTCCTAAGCTTCACAAATTAGCATCAAGAATATGGACTTTCATGTTTTCAGACTTAAACTTCTAGTCATGATCAATAGGATCAATATAACGGTTACAATCGGTTAGACAATATGAGGCATACATAACATGTGCCTGTTAAGACCTTGAACTCAGAACAATTTCTAAGTAAGTATTCTTTCTTAAGACAATGTTATGTCATTTCCAACAGCATATATAACACATCTAAGCGATATTTGTGTTTATGTGTAATATTCTCTTATGCATCTCAAGTGTATTTCCTAACTGTTGTCTCCTGGATAATCATGTTTGATTTCTATTTTAACATTAAGACTCATAAACGGTCATCATAATCGGATGCCTAAGTAACTGATGATCAATTAATAGGTACATGACTAGTTAACGGCCACAAGTTCAATTGATGTCTGGGATGTTCCACTGTTTCTTAACCATCTAAAGGCTAGTCCAACCAAACATAACCTCATCCAAAGAAGTGATTTCTTTCCCCTTTTTTTTATACACATACCAGTCATTGAAGTGAATTTAAGATACACATTACCATGCATAGAAGAAAATTTATGATAGGTAGAAACGAATTAAAAAATGTGTTTCAATGAAAAAAATTCTGTTTCAATGTTCATTCTGTTCCATAATGGCATCCAACCGGAGGCAGACACCTCTGCAACCCATTAATTAAATTCAATGTTACAATTAACTTTAGCTTTTGAATGACCACCTATGTAAATAATTATTTATTCAAGAAGACTAGGACTAAAGCATTTCCAAATGTACAAATACATTCTATTATGCTCCTTTGACTATAAACTAGGAATATGTATCCTTTTCAAGTAAACTGACCCACGTGTTAAAAGTTGAATGCACAACTGTTTTATCTTCATATAAATAAAGGAGATGTAATAGCAATTGATTTTGACTGCCTGAATGTCATTTAAAACCTCATTTAAAGCAGCTATCCTGCCAACAACAGCCACATTTTACAAGGTATATACATCGGTTCCAAACCCACTGATGACAAGGTATATATATATATAACATACACATTTTGAGTATCCAAACTCTATAGCCACAATACAAACGGCTTAAGCCTGCCAGGCTAAACCCTAAAACTGGAGTATAGAATTAAGTTACCAACTCACAACCCACTCCACACACATTCAATCACGGGTATTTTAAGAACCCGTGAATAACAAACACCCTCAACCGGCACATACACCTCACCACACGACCTGAACATCTGGATAGTTTTGACAATTATTTCTATTTTGTGCTTGCAAGAAGACCTTACTTGGTTTTATAAATGCCTCCCTTTATTCGGATGTAGTTATTAAAAGGAGGTTTAAAGGTGTTATATAATTGATGTGATAAGTGTTTTATTAACATTTAAATTTGGATCATGCATAGAACAGTTTTATTTCGAGTAGGACATAGCATAGAAGTACTTATTATAGTTTAGTGACCATGCACAGAGCTCAGTGTTATATATAGGGAGGGACAATCCCAATTGGAATAATACATTCATTACGTAATATCTGTTACAAGGCGGAGGGACAATAAACCTTTGCACTACACCACCCACACACACACAAAATAAATAGATACGGTGCCATTTGATATGCCTTGTTTAACAATGACAGGATAAATAATACACATCGAACCAATGGAATAGCCATGAAATAAACCATATGAAAAGTATCTAAATTCTTCCAAGGTCTTGAAAATGGAACGCCACTTATAAATCCATTGTCAATGTATCAACCAGTTCTGGGGATATATTCCCAAATTCTACACCAAATATTTTGGATACATTTGACATTCGCAATGTTTGAAATGTTGCTTTGCGATTTATGTTTAACTTGTATAACTGTAAGAAATGGAACTGGGCCTCTATGACCTGTCCACAACATCACGCCCGGTACACCCACTTTTTTGACAGGAACTTTTAACTGACCCGAAGTCAACTTGATAGTAACACAAACTGAAATATAAGGCAAAGTGTTTGACTGATAGATAACCAATTATAAGTAAGCAGTATCAGCAACCCCACCAGTATACAAAACAACAGCCACTATAATGAAAACATCCCTGTACACAAACAAATAAATGTGTAAAGTGGATCGCTAGACAAATAACACTGGACCTTTTATAACCCGTCTTATTAGCAGCAGCAAGTTAAAATTAGCTGAAATCAACAAAAAACTGTTGAGGTATACTTATCAGCAATTTGTTAAGAGAACCTATTGCAGAAACACTGCAATTACTGTCAACACAACCACAATTCCACGATCAGCCCTGGAGAGTAAATAATAGCAGCAGAAGTTAAATGTATAGGGCACGACGACGACGATGACATCAATTGGCCAACATAATGGCTATTTTCAACATTAATTTGCATTCTGTGAAGTCAGGGTGACCACAAACTCATGTAAATTAACACCCGCACTACAATAAAAGGATTTATGTCGATAAACGACAAATCCCGTTGTTTATGGGATGTCGGGTAGAAAACTAGGTAAAACCATACCGATATGGATGTTAGCTATATGACAGATAGTATTGTTTATGGGAATTCAGGTAGAAAACTAGGTAAAACCATACCGATATGACCGTCAGCTATATGACAGCTGGTATTGTTTATGGGAAGACGGGTGGAAAACTAGGTAAAATCATACCGATATGACCGTTAGCTATATGACATCTGGTATTGTTGATGGGAAGTTGGGTAGAAAACTAGGTAAAACCATACCGATATGGCCGTTAGCTATATGACAGCTAGTATTGTTTATGGGAATTCAGGTAGAAAGCTTGGTCAAACTAGGTAAAACCATACTGATATGACCGTTAGCTACATGATAGATGGTATTGTTTATGGGAAGTCGGGTGAAAACCTAGACAAAACCATACCGATATAGCCGTTAGCCACATGACAGCTAGCATTGTTTATAGGAAGTCGGGTAGAAAACTAGGTAAAACCATACCGGCATGGCCGTTAACTATATGACAGCTGGCATTGCTAATTGGAGTCGGGTAGAAAACCAGGTAAAATCATACCGATATGGCCGTTAACTATATGACAGCTGGTATTGCTAATTGGAGTCGGGTAGAAAACCAGGTAAAATCATACCGATATGGCCGTTAACTATATGACAGCTAGTATTGTTTGTGGGAATTCAGGTAGAAAACTAGATAAAAACATACCGATATGGCCGTTAGCTATATGACAGCTGGTATTGTTTATGGGATGTCAGGTGGAAAGCTTGGTAAAACTAGGTAAAACCATACTGATATGCCCGTTAGCTACATGATAGCTGGTATTGTTTATGGGAAATCGGGTGAAAATCTAGATAAAACCGTACCGAAATAGCCGTTAGCTACATGACAGCTAGTATTGTTTATGGGAAGTCGGGTAGAAAACTGGTAAGCCATACCGATATGGCCGTTAGCTATATGTCAGCTAGTATTGTTGACGGGAAGTCGGGTAGAAAACTAGGTAAAACCATATCGATATGGCCGTTAGCTAGAATGACAGCTGGTATTGTTGATGGGAAGTCGGGTAGAAAATTAGGTAAAACCACACCGATATGGCCGTTAGCTATATAACAGCTGATATTGTTGATGGGAAGTCGGGTAAAAAAACCCAGGTAAAACCATACCGATATGGCCGTTAGCTATGATACAGCTGGTATTGTTTATGGGAAGTTGTGTAGAAAACTAGGTAAATCCATACCGATAAGGCCGTTAGCTATATAACAGCTCGAATTGTTTATGGAAAGTCGTGTAGAAAACTAGGCAAACCCATACCGATATGGCCGTTAGCTATAAGACAGCTGGTAATGTTTCTGGGAAGTCAGGTAGAAAATTAGGTAAAACTATACCGATATGGCCGTTATCTATATGACAGCCGGTATTGTTTATGTACCGATATGGCCTTTAGCTATATGACAGCTGGTATTGTTTATGGGAAGTCAGGTAGAAAATTAGGTAAAACCATACCGATATGGCCGTTAGCTATATGACAGCTGGTATTGTTTATGAGAAGTCAGGTAGTAAATTAGGTAAATCCATACCGATATGGCCGTTAGCTATATGACAGCTAGTATTTTGTATGGGAAGTCGGGTAGAAAATTAGGTAAAACCATACCGATATGGCCGTTAGCTGTATGACAGTTGGTATTGTTTATCGGAAGTCAGGTAGAAAACTAGGTAAAACCATACCGATTTTGCCGTTAGCTATATGACAGCTAGTATTGTTTATGGGAAGTTGAGTAGAAAATTAGGTAAAACCATACCGATCGGGTCGTTAGCTATATGACAGCTGGTATTGTTTATGGGAAGTCTGGTAGAAAACTAGAAAAACCATATCGACTCTAAAGATGCTCCACACAAAGTTTACACTAGCTGTGAAAATCATCGCTCGTATGGTTTGATATGCTGCACCTGCACCTACCATAGAGCTATGACGAGGCCTATAGAGAATATAGGTAGAGTATGCTGCACCTACCAAAGAGCTATGACACGGCCTATAGGTAATATTGGTAGAGTATGCTGCGTACCTAGCATAGAGCTATGACGCGGCCTATAGAGAATATATGTAGAGTATGCTGCACCTACCATAGAGCTATGACGCGGCCTATAGATAATATATGTAGAGTATGCTGCGTACCTAGCATAGAGCTATGACGCGGCCTATAGAGAATATATGTAGAGTATGCTGCACCTACCATAGAGCTATGACGCGGCCTATAGATAATATATGTAGAGTATGCTGCGTACCTAGCATAGAGCTATGACGCGACCTATAGAGAATATATGTAGAGTATGCTGCGTACCTAGCATAGAGCTATGACGCGGCCTATAGAGAATATATGTAGAGTATGCTGCGTACCTAGCATAGAGCTATGACGCGGCCTATAGAGAATATAGGTAGAGTATGCTGCGTACCTAGCATAGAGCTATGACGCGGCCTATAGAGAATATAGGTAGAGTATGCTGAGTACCTACCATAGAGCTATGACGCGGCCTATAGAGAATATAGGTAGAGTATGCTGAGTACCTACCATAGAGCTATGACGCGTCCTATAGCGAATACGTATACAATATATATATAGGAATATAGATAGAGTAAACCGCGAGGCGACGTTATGCAGACATTTCGCACTGCCTGCATCAACAACGACCGTATGTTATTGACTAAACCTTAAATACCACACGTCCATGCATACAACTCCCCAAAGAGAAAGATATTACGCATATCTAGTCATGTGTGTGTAACAACTGTATATTTTCCGACATGCTTTTCTTGAATCAATGTTTTACTTTCCAAATGTCTCGCTTTCATCTGAAATCTCATTCCGTATAAAATGTATGCATGGAACTGAGATATTTAAGGTTTAGTCAATTGAAATACGGCGGTTGTTCAAAACATAAATGAAACCATTCTAATATGCTTTAATTAACGTGTAGTTAAGTCATTAAATTATTGTTCATGAAAATGTTTTGGCTGGACAAATGAAGGACTAGGTTTAGTTGTATAAATCATCAGTATTAATTCATATGGTGCGAACGATATCATTATTATAACGTATGTAACGTATGTAACGCTTTATGAAAATAAATCAAAATAACTTTCTATTATTATTTATAAAATGTTAAGTTTGTTGTTTCTTGCAAAATAATTACTCCCGTTATACACTTACGTTCAGGCTGAACTTAATGTGTTGAGATCATGTGTGGAGATCATGTGTGGAGATCATGTGTTGAGATCACGTGTGGAGATAGAGCAGGCCTGCTGGGATGGTAACGTTAAATGTCTATGCGAAGTACTCCATATTTTGCAATACAGACCCAACCATGAATTATAAAACATGTTTGTGATTTACGATTTACATGTACCTTGTCTTAACTCTTCAAGATGATAGATGTGTACATTTTAAATATGAAGGATCGCTATTATTATTATATTAGTTGTCAAATCACGTACAATTCGCCGCATTGCGTCAATATCAGACAAAAAAGAAAGAAAAAAAAAAGAAAAAGAAAAAAGCAACAATACGTCAAAACGTGTATAACTGAAGATTATATGTCAAACTCGAGAATAAGCAGTGCATGACTTTAATTTGCATATTATGCATTTAATTATCTCTTTTTATACAAACATTCAACGTAGCTTTACGAATACGCCAAGCAAGCTGTTACAGTTTGTTATAAGATGAGGACACGATTATTCTGAACATCCGTATTTCTCAGGAAGTAGAGACGCTTGAGTAAACCTAAGTATTTACAAAACAAAAATATATACACACTACACAAACTTATATTTCTCAATACAAAAAACGTGTGATTGTTTATAAAAATGATAACGTTAAAATTCAAATAGAGAAATTTAATAAATCTTATTTACCCAAGGTTTTCTCTCCCGCATAGATCACGTCACAGTTCCAATTGTTTGTTAGTTTGTGTCAAACCTCATGTATTTTCCTTATTGTAACCGCATGTTGTCATGATATATTTACTTGATTTGAGAGAATAAAGATATTTGTATTGTATTTGTATTTACCATATTTATCAAGGAAATAAGAAAAACAAATAAGAATAAAAAGAAGACAAAAAAAAAGCATAATCTCTCTCTCTATATATATTTTAATTATTATTCAATATATGTGACAACGTCGTAATAATTATCTTGCGTGAAGACACCGTTAGTTTTTTTAAAGTGGATAGTATTAAACTAGAAAATGTGTCCAAGGGACCCGAATGTCCCGCTAAAAGGTTGTCGGTTGCTTACAAAATGGAGTAACAAAATGTTAAGTGTAATATTAAAAGGCAAGTTATGGACCTGATTTGGGTAGATGTAAGTATGTATGAAGTTTGAATACAGTAAGGAGTTTGGTATGTGAGTAATTGACTTAATAAACAAGAGGGCCAAGATGGCCCTAACTCGATCACCTGAGTACTGGCCTATTATCGAACTTCTTCGAAATCTTATGGTCATATCTGTGCAAGTTTGGTTAAGATTGAACACGAAATGTGGACTCTGTTGTGTTAACAACATTGATATAAAGACACTGACACAGTTTGGTAAATATCAAATACAAAATGAAGGTGCTAGAGTGTAACCCCTGGGACAGGGCCAAATGTGACCCCAAGTATACATGTAATATACGAGAGCTGTGTGCCTTGTAGTTTCAGAGAAGAAGATTTTATAAGTTTTTCCCTATACAAGCCTATGTAAAACACGTGACTCCTGGGGCATGGCCAATTGTGACCCCAGGGACACCATTTGAATAAACTTGGTAATGGACCATAAGCTCATAGTAAATGCAAAATTGAAAACCTCTGGCTCTTGTAGTTTCAGAGAAGAAGATTTTTTAATTTATTTACTATATAAATCTATGTAAAACTATGACGCCCGGGATGGGGCCAAATTTAACCCCAGGGTCACCATTTGAACAAACTTGGTAGAGGACCATAATCTGATGCTACTTGTAATATACGAGATCTCTGTGCCATGTGGTTTTGAAAAGAAAATGTTTTAATGTTTTTTCCTATATTTAACCTATGAAACACATGCAAAATCTCAATATACAAACGTTGGACCCCGGGGCACGGCCATTTTTAATCCCGGGGACGTTATTTGAACAAACTTGATAGTCTAGGCATTGGCGATCATTTTAAAAGAAAAACTGTTGAAATCTCTGAAGCGATTCTTGAGAAGAATATTTTTAAAGTTCGACCATATATGATAATGGCGGCCATCTTGGATGCGACCTAATTTTAACAAATCTAAAAACCATTCACTTAAGGATCATCCATGTGAAGTTTGGTAAAAAAAAAAGTGTCAATGTAAAATTTTAATCTAAATTAACAAAGTGTAAAAATTAGTTCAAGGTCATTTATATTGACCTGATTTGGGTAGGAACATATTGCTGTCTTATAGATGCAAGTGTGTATGAACTTTGGAAACTGTATGGCTTTTGGTATCTGAGAAACTGAGTTAATAAAAAACTTGAATGTAAAACAATGTAAATTAACATGTCAAAGATAGGTCAAGGTAATTCATATTGACCCATTTTTCATTGGAACATATCGCTGTCATGTAGTTGTCAACATTTGTAAATTTTGAAAGTTCTAAGGCATCGCTTGTTGAAAAAATGTTCTTATTGCTGCCATATTGATGTAGTGTGTATGAAGTTTGAACACTGTACGGATGTTGGTATCCGAGAAATTGACTTAATAAACAACTTGAATGTAAAAACGGGACGTACGGACAAGGGTAACACTATATGCCCGCACCACTTTCGTGACGGGGCATAAAAACGAATACTGAACAAAAACTAAAATGATCACTAACCAGTTATATTTTATCTTCAAAAACGATATTGATTTCTCTTAATCTTATTTAAAAATGAAGTTTTCGGGACAGTTACAAAGACAAAAAGCTTTCAAGTTTAAAAATGTTCCGCGATAAAAGAGGGACAACCAAAAGACGAAATTGTATAAAGAATATGTTCTGACATTCTTTCTCCCTACTATAGTAATGACAGCCTGTGATGTATAGTATATAAAAAGTTAGAAAACAGTTGATCAATACCGATCAGTCATCAAACCAGATTCGTTTGAAATATCTATCATTGTCACAAGCTCTATAGCGTTGACATCAGCTCTTGTTCACTTTGACAAGCCTAAATATCGCGAATAAACCCTCATCTACAGCGTGAACCACTAGCATATTGTATATAAAACACTATGTATGAACCATTGTAACAACGATAAAGGTAACAATTCCGCTAAAGTTAACAACCCAATTCCAACGCTAAAGGTAACAACCTCCGCTAAAGGTAACAATCGCCTCTTCCGCTAAAGGTAACAACGCTAACGCTAAAGGTAACAACCGTTCATGTTAACGCTAAAGGTGACATCTATCTACGCTAAAGGTAACAACGTTTTTTAAAATGTACAGTTTCATTGAAAATTGAGTAAACAGGTTCTTGCTAGTTACTGTGCCACCTGATGCAACATATTTAGTTGTACACGTACACTCTGGTTAATGTAAACTGTAATGGAGCGACGTCAGAAAATATCGAATATTGATTGTCATTGATTTGTCTTTATTATTTAAAACTAAAACAGATACGTATACTGAAGCGAAAAAGAAACGCAATTTGGGAATTTCCTGTATATATTATATGTAAAATATAACCACCCCCACCCCACTTCCCACCACATATTTTGCCAATTTATGTTTTGACCCAAAACAAGGGATTGTGGCCGGCAGAGCATAACACTAATCAATTGACAAAGAAAAGTAGATATTGTTTTCATTAAAATATGCGACGAGCAAAAAGAAGGGGGGGAAATTGAAAATGTTCATTTGGGACCCACCTGCCTCCCGAGTATCTAAAACCTTCCTACGGCACTGTAATGTACGGCAGCAATGATCATTCGTAAACTAATACCTATCAAATATATGGTTTATGCATAAGGAACAATTGTCGTAATTATGAGCTGCTGATCCGACCAATATTTGCTTTTCGACTTTCGGTGTAAGCCAATATCATTCAATTTTAATATATAAATTATATTCGAAAGGTTTAATGTTCAACATGATATATGCCACCCTGCGCCCAAGGCTACTTAACGGAATAAACACATTGGCTATATCTTGATCATTTAATAACTTTTAAAATTAACGTCTGTATCTAACAAAATAAAGTGTAGAAAAAAACCCACATGTTTGGCTGAATAGTAGGGTGACCATGGCCAAAATCGATGGCAGTAGTTTAGAAAGAGGGGGTATGAGCGCAGTTTCCCGGATGGGGTCCCCCCCATATAACGAGATGGAAAATTGCACGTTAAGGCATGCAAAACAAGTCATACAACCAGTAAAAATCTGCGCTCAGTTTAAACTGGGAATACATCGCTCTATCAAGCCCCTAAAACAAATCTCGAACTCATCTTGTAAACCCCCTCCGGGTACATCGCCCATACCCCCTCTTTCTAAACTACTAATAAAATGATTTGATGTCTTGTTCCAATCAATTTCAAATCCATGTCCGCGGACCCATCCAGAACCGATGACTAATCACTTTCAAATACAAGTCCGTGGACGCTTCCACCAGATTTCAAAAAACGTGGTCTCCGGAGCGTCGAAGTACTTATCCGCCCCTTTAACAAAGCCGACAAACATATTATCGGAATTTTACAAGTAAGGCATATATTCCCACCGAGATATATGTATATTAAGAGGTAGTGCTGTGGTGTATTGGTATATTGGTTAGCATCGCGGATTAGTAACCCAGGGATCGTGCGATCTCAGCCAGCACCAACTTTGGGTTATACAATTTTATTTTTCGTTGTAAAAAGGGCAATCTAAAAATAAACGTTTATATCACACATGGTCACATGACATGATCTAAAAATAAACAAAAGATCATTCCAGAAGATCAACAAATAAACGTTTATACTATAAACGGATGTTACAACCACACGCCTGTGAGACTCGCACTTTGGTATCTAAAAATAAACGTTTATACTATAAAAGATGCTGTTACAACCACAAACCCGTGAGACTCCCACTCCGGCATGCCTCTTGTAACTATCTTACGCACTAGAACAGCAGCCCGGGATTGAAACTTTATAATTTGTCTATATTGTCAACACACTTACCATATTTTGCTGCAAGATATTTAGTATCTGTTAGCAAGTTACGATATTTAGTTTCTAGTTTTTCGATACGTTCAAATACTTGTTTGTCATTTATTTCTTTATATCTTAAACGTGCTTGTTTTGCTTGATGTCTTGAATGTCCTTGAACGGTACCCAACTATTAAAATCCTCAGTGTAACCTTTCCATTTAACTAGTGCTTGTTTGTTTTTATAATCACGTCGTATAACCTTTTCAATTCTGAATATTTCTTGATCAGCTTTTAACATTTTCAATTCACAGAAACTTCCATCAATGTTTTGGTTGTTCAAATCTTTTATGTTGTACGTCACAGGATTTGTATTTTGAATTTTATCAATAACAACTTTTTTCTTCGGTCCAATTTGGAGTATAACCTTTTTCAAAAGTTCTTTAATATTTGCTAATTCTAACCCTGTCTCCTATTTTGAACTTTGGGCAAAGCTTTATTAATTTTCATCTTTCCATACAAGTTAAAATACACTTTTCCTTTATTCTCCTCGTCACTTGCTTCAGTCGGTATCATTTTAATACTCCGATGTTTTTTATTATTGTACTTATCAACCATCGCATGTAGCACGTCTAAATATATATTTGTATTGTTTGCTGTGAAATATTTCTACATTTTTTCTTTTAATATTCTATTAAATCGTTCCATTACTACAGTTTTTCTGAAATTAAACGTGTGATACATTGTAATATTATTATCATCAAGAAATTGCTTAAACGTTTTGTTATAAAACTCCACACCCTGGTCAAACCCAGAGCAATATACATTTATAATCTTTTGGAAAGCCTTAGCGATTTCTAGACAAGTTTTATTTGAAACTGGAACAACCAAGCAAATTTACTGAATACATCAATAACAGTGAGCAGGTATTTTACACCTTTATTATATTTTGAAAACGATATCAACTAAACCAGCCGACCATATTTTATCAATTTCATTAACAATCACACGGCGTTGAGTGAACTTTCTTCGTATGGGTTTATGAAGTTCATCGGCTAACTCATCAGTCCATCTCAACGCCTTTTCTTGCTTGTTGATGCTCCAAGACCAAGGTAATATCCGGCCTAACAATCAAGTTTTTAGCATTTATTTCTCCAAGTTATTTGGATTTGCTCGTTTTTAAATCGGCCAGCATGTTTTTATCGCACATCATTGATTTATTACTAGGACTTTCGTCATAACAATAATCATGCTCTTTGCAAATAGCACCTAATTCATTTGCTGGTTCTCCAATGTCAACGGATTTGCCAGACCGCAATATTTATAACCAGAAAGTGTTGACCCCTTTTTAGGCAACAGAGGGAGCAAAGATTTATGAATATCAATACTTCCACCTTGTGTACTTTTAACAAATTGTGTTTTAGTTCTACCACAAGATGCACAAGTTGCTTTAACATTCTACTAAACAACATGCTAGTAACTAACATTATCAGCAGCATTTATTTTAAAAGTAAAAGATGAGTATTTCGTGTTTTAGAAGACATCTTTGCAAATAAACAAAAACATGTTTTGGATTTTTAACGCCAGCCGTTATTCTAAATACCGATTCTGCTAGTCTAGAACTTCCACTTTCTTGAATCATTTCTCGGAAGTTCACTTTGTTGATGTCATGTGATTTGACATAACATACGCTAAACCATCTGAGTTAAATATCATTTTAGGTACCCACAGAACTAATTTATTAATAATTACTCTACCGTCACCACCAGTAGATTTATAAATTAGCACATCATCAGCCGTCAGTTGCAAGCTAATTTGAATTTAACCAGGATGCAGCATGTTTGTTTCCAAACCTTTAAAGAAGGAATATTTGTTTAGTGGACTTATAAAGTTTAAAAAATATACAACTGTATAAAAAGTTGGGATTAAAGGTTAGCAAAATACATAGGATACCTCAGTTCGATGAGTCAACATGGTTTAAAGTATACATAGACTTCAACACTATCAAAAGGACAGCAGGGAAAAAATGCTTTCGAGAAAGATTTTTTTAAGCTCATGAACAATTCTGTGTTTGGTAAAACAATGGAAAACTTGAGAAAAATAGTTCATGTTAAGCTAACGCATGATGAGGAAGTTCTTTTAAAATATGCAACAAGACCATCATTTATTTCATGTAAAATGGTTAATGAAAATTTATTTGCCCTAAACAGAATAAAATAAATACTAATTTTAAATCGGCTTGTTATGTTGGTATGTGTATTTTAGACTTGTCGAAATACTGAATGTACGATTTTCAGTACAATTACGTTTACAAATATGTAATAAAACAGCTAATTTATTGTTTACTGACACCGATTCGTTGTGTTATGAAATTAATACAAAAGATGCATATGCAGATTTTTACAAGAACAAAGAATTTTTGATAATAGTGATTATGATTCGAAAAACTAATTTTGTTCTGATGAAAACAAGAAATTATTTGTAAAATGAATATGAAGCTTGCGGTATACCAATTGTTGAGTTTGTCGGATTACGAAGTAAACTGTATTCGTATGTTTTAGATAATGAAGTCAACACAAAGAAATGTAAAGGTGTTAAAAATGTGTTGTTAAAAAGCAAATAGCACACAATGATTACAAAAACATTTTATTTTCGGCAATCGAGGCTATCACCAAATGAAAGTTATCAGAACTAACAAACATGAGATGGATAACACTCTTTTTGTTTCAGACAGTCAACTGTAGGAAAACGCAGAGGTGGTATGTGGATCTTGTATAAAACGGAAGCACTCATAGTTGATTATGTTAGCATTTCATTTATCCACATTAAACAATTCTTTATAAAAGATCTATATGCTGGGTTTCGAAAAAACAAATATTTCTTTACAATTATCAATGAAGGCATATTAAAGTAACAAAATAAATAGTTTGACAATTTTATGAATGTTTACTGCTTTCAAGACTGAAAGGGACACACAAATAAAATTATTTTGAAAGTCCCTCAGATTACATAGAGCCCCATTCATCAAAATTGTATTTTAAAACTTCTTTTGAATATTGTAAATAAATTTTAAAAAACCTCCCCATTTATATAGCTTATAATCATGATATGCATTTTTTTCTTCTAAATATTTTGAAAATTGTTTATATATAATAAATATTATGCATATTACATCTATATCTGTACGGTTTGTTGAAGGGTGGCCCACCCCGACCCTCATAGACCTATTATGAATAAATGGATTGCCATTAATTTGGTGATCGAAATTTAAACAACAAACAAAAGAAAAACTAATAAGTATACAAAAATATATATAATCTCTTCTGCTCGCGAATTTATGAACGGCCTTTCATAGTTACCATGACATTGAAGAAACATTTATGAAATGGTATAGAAGGTATTGATGTAAACATGTTTAAAGTATTTCTTATATTATATGCTGATGATATTGTAATTTTTGCAAATAGTAGTGAAGAACTACAAAATAGCTTAAATTTACTTTCAGAATACTGTGATAGATGGAAACTTGTTGTTAATGGTTCAAAAACAAAGATAATGGTATTCAAAAAAGGTGGTTCATTACCAAGAGGTCTAATATTTTATTATAAAGAAAATGCATTAGATATAGTAACAAGTTTTAGTTATCTAGGTATTGTATTTACAACTGGTGGTTCTTTTTCTGATGCTCAGGCAGCACTTGCAGGACAAGCGTTGAAAGCAAATTTTAAAATGAATAAATGTCTTTACAAATTTACGGTTTTATCGGTTGAACATAGGCTAGATTTGTTTGATAAGCTGATTACACCCATTTGAATGGATCTGAAGTTTGGGGGTTTCTACAGGCGACTGCCATTGGAATAGTACATATGCAATTTTGTAAAAGGTTATTGGGAGTAACGAAGTCAACACAAAACGATTTTATATATGGAGAACTGGGTAGAAAGTCTATGTTATGTCATCGTCATTTTAATATTATAAAATACTAGGTTAAAATATTGCAAAGTAATGAAAATAAATATGTAAAACAAATATATGTTTTGATATTAAATGATATAAATGCTCAACCCAACCTAAAAAATTGGGCATCTTTAATTAGAGATATATTATGCATTATGGGTTTCAATGATGCGTGGTTAGCCCAAACGGTGAGTAATCCTAAATTGTTTCTGTATGTTGTTAAACAGAGATTACATGGCATTCTTATCCAAACTTGGAATAGTAGACTAGCTGATTCAAACAGAGCACGCTTTTATAACTGTATATGTGTTTTTTTAAGTTTCAATCTTATCTTAATATTTGTAATATATCAAAATTTAGAATTGCCATGATAAAATTAAGTGTATCCTCGCATAGACTAGAAATATAAGCAGGACGTTGGAATAAACCTAATAGAATTCCGGTAAATGAGAGAAAAAATGTAAATTTTGTAATATCCTAGAAGACGAGTTTCATTTTATGTTAGAATGTCCTATAGGCTCGGAGTTTAGAAAACAATATATCAAAAAATACTATTGGAATAGGTTAGATATGCAGAAACTTATTTTGTTAATTAACTCAGAATGTCAAAAAGAAATTAGAAACGTGGCTATTTTTGTTTACAAATCGTTTAATAAACGAAGTGAATGTTTGATTGCAAATAATTGATTTAATCCACAAACGTGTCTGTTGGTAGTAACTACGTGTTTCAATCTGACCTGTTGATTGTGTACAACTGTAATGGCTAAAAGCCTTCTCCATACGAATGAAAGGAATTATTATTAACAAAGTAATCATAACAAATAATAATATAGTGCATTTGTAAAACATATTAGTTGTGAATATTGTATATTTTGACTGTCAGTCATATGTGTTGTAAAAATGTATATCCTCATGGGCTATTTGCCTAATGGAATTTTGATAATAAACTTATCTTATCTTATCATGATGTAATGTGATAAAAGGTGTCAATTAAATATCATGGTAATCGAATTATTTACTCTTCAAATGTTCATGTAATGAATGTAATTATTAAAACAAGTGTAATTACATCAAAATCAATATTTGACCGGACAAAGCTGTCCATAGATTAGCAAGTGTTTGCCAAGGATAATCTTACCGTGGAATGTACTTTTTACGCATAGGATCGAAATGAGGGCATTTTAAGAGATAGTGAAATTCGTCGCCAATATCAGAGTCACACAGAGTACAGCGCCTTAAGTTGTACGGGATATTCGCAAACCTACCAGTTTCGACAGGAAATCTATGGTTAGTTGTTCGGAATTTGAATACATTAATATAGTAGTTTCTCGGTAACTTTAGATATGGTTCAAATGAAAGGTTGTCTTTGAATAGGTTATAATTACGCCCTTTGGACGAATTTTGTAGATCTGCCCTCCATGATTGTGTAAATTGGTCGATTACAGTTTTTTTAATGGATCGATGGACATATTTGCTATGCAATAGATGGCGATTAGTCCAATTATCGGAATTTCCTGTGTTGTTAAGTATATTTTGAATGTGTTTTAGCCACTTGTATTCGTAATTAGCTGTGTTAACCATTTATTCATAACTAAGTTTTGTTTGTTTACCTAGGATCAATTTATTCCAAAAGTTTATCATTCTCGTTTGTATAGTGACTGCGATTGGGTGTCTGCCTAATTCCGCATATAGCATGTAAGAAGGGGTGCTTTTTTTACTGTTTGTAATTCTTTTTACATGAGAGAATTATTATTCATACAACAAAATATACAATAACTAATTTTGAATTAAAAAGGATCACACAGGCGCCACTTGATATGGTGGGAAAAGTTAGGGGATAACAGTTGCGTGGAATAACATTGCAGCTTCAAATGTGAAGCATGTAAATATATATATTTATATACTTATGGTTTAACAGTTTGTAATAGAATTCGGACAAAGACACATAGATTGCTTTGTATTTTGGTTGACGAATGAGTTAGAAGCTCGGTTTATTGCTTGGGTTGTTTGCAAGGAGCGTAGGTTTGTTTGGTTTCCTTGGATTGCTGTTTCGTAAAATAGTTGCCATATGGAGTCGGTAAAATTATCTGCAGAATGTTGATCAATATTGGAATTAAACGTGGAAAGTGTGTTATGGAGAAGTGGAACTTTGCTTCGGTCTAGTTTGTCTAGAAAAGCATGTTTATTATCTTCGTCCCATTTGGGTGAAATGTTACGTGTATAAGGTAGGGTTAAGTTCTCGTTATTTAAGGCTGTACCTATGTTTGTGTATAAGACCAGTGAGAGAAGCGCATGACCGTCTGAAAAGAGCGGATCAAGATCGATAACTTCGAAATCATTTAATAAGTCTAGACTTTCGAGAGAACAAATGCTATAGTCAATTAACGAAATATTTCGAAACGTGCATTTACCAATGTCCTTATCTTTACCGAATCGACCGTTTAAGACAATGAACTTATTATTTCTGCAAGTGTCAATAAACAAATAGCCATGGTTATTTATTCTGTTATCTTCGGATTCCCTGTTTATCGACAAGTTATTATTAGGTAAGTTCAAAATGGCATTATAAAAATCAATTGTGTCTTTGTCAAATTCAAAGTGATTAGCCAAAAAAAGGGTCAGCGACAACGAAGTCGGCTAATTTACCAGTTCGATCGTTGGTGTCTCCCATGAGAAGTACATATTTATTTAAATTGCACATGTTTTCAATTTCCGAATCTAAATATCCATATGAGTTGATGCTGAAGAACTTCGAGTTTTCGGATGGTATGTAGACTATACCCAAAATAACATCTTCCTCCACATTAAAAGGTGATTTAGAGAGCTTCAACCATAAGACATTATCAGATTCGGATATTACAGTTTTAACACTATGATATAACGTAGATTTAACGAAGAGGCCGATACCGCCGCCTTTTCTCTTATATTTTTGTTTCCTTGGTTTAGAAACAAAAGTATAGTTAGGAATGACGATATCGTCGTGCTTGTCAAGTTTAGTTTCAGTTACACAAAACATATCATAATTCGAGACACATTCAATAAGTTCAGGATACATGGTTCTTCGCTTCAAACCACATACATGTATACACCCTAAGGAAATGTTGCTTTTTCCACAACTGTCATCATTTATTTCATCATCATCATCATCATCATCATCATCATCATCATCACCCATAACAACAACTATATGATCAACATCATCATCATCATCATGAGTATTAGCATTATATTTTGTACAGTTTTGGACTGGTGTATTAATATTTTCGTTACTTACTGCATTTACTACACTATAATGACAATCATATTTTATACAGTTCTGAACTGGTGCATTACTATATTTGTGGCTAACTATATTTTCTAAAACATACTGACAATTATTGTTTGCAATAATCTCGTGTTCATAATATTCAACGGGTTCAGTAGCAAGATCATTATCATCATCATCATCAGCAGCATCATCATCATCATCATCATCATCATCACCACCACCACCACCACCACCATCATCATCATCATCATCATCATCATCATCATCAGCGACAAAGGTATCAACATTAAGTTTTATACAATTATTAACTGGTACAATGGTATTATCATGGCTATCAATATTTCTTTATATTTATATACGAGTATGGCCTAAAAGGTGCAGATACTGTTGGGTGCCACTTTTTGATTTCGAATTTACATGGTGTGTTTTTTTATATATACCGTAGAGTTGCGCTGGCGTTTTGTTACATTCTTTGCGCCGGGTTCAATCCTCCGTGATGCCACTGAGTTTCGTCGGTGTGTTCTGGGCAAGACACTTTCCCTTAGCCTCGTCCGTCGGATGGGGACGTAAACCGGGCGGTCCCGTTTATCGGTCTATACTCCGAGCACGTTAAAGAACCATAGGAATCTATTCGATAATAAGAGTAGGGCACGGTTCCCGGATTCCTATGTATCATTCCCCTCTCTCTGGGGAGGCTCTAAATAACCTATACTGTGTTGATGAGCCGTTAAACAACATTCAACAAACAACAAACATTATTTATTTATTTTTTATTTGCTTCTATGATACCTCTATTTACTCTTTAATGTACCATATTTATACCCATGTTTTGGGAGGGAAAATGTATATTACAATCGCCCCCGTTTGTCCGTCCGTCCGTCCGTCTGTCCTTTACCGCATCTCCTTCTAAACCGCTGAACGGAATTCAACCAAACTTAGGAATGAACCACGGAGAACACGATTTGTCATGTTTAATGTCAGTAAGTGTACAATATTGATGACGACATGACGTAATAAATTTGTCAAATTTCTTATCGACATATTGAAATGCTACACATTCTTAATTATGGCTTAACCACCCACGCTAACCAACATCAGGCACCATAGTTATGATGTAATAATAAACAAACTAACAACGAAGAAATATTTACATTTGCCCCACTCTCGCCCCTCCCTCACACTCCCCACCCTCCCCAGCCCCAGAATTTTTTAGATGAGGATTGGTTATTTTTGAAGAAAAAATACCAAACCAAAAACAACATTTGAGAGTGCACCCTCCCGCCATCCCCTCCTACTACTCACCAACTCCCTTATCTCCATGCGAGGCGAGCCCATAATCCAATATGGTTTGAACTATGAATAAGAAACGCAAACATATATGTTCAGTATATATAACAATACATTGGATATCTATGGTGCACCTTACCGTCCCCCGCCCACAACCCTCTTGACGATGGATGGGTGGGGAGTTGGAACTTAGGTGGGCATTATGCACCGTAGTTACAGGAGTAAGAATCAATAAACAAAAGAATGCAGAAATATGAAAAATAAATAAATACCCGGGTTTCGGGTTGTGTGGGCGGGGTGTGGGTATACCCCAGTATGAATGAAATAAGAATAAGAAGAGTAAATCATATGGTCTGGAAAAAAAATTGGATGTTTACTTAAACCAAAATTATTGAACATTTCTTAGGCTATGTTAAGCTCGTAGGTAGCCCGTGATTCATTTGCACCTAAATAATTTATGCACCCATCTAGATAATGATATAAGGAATCACAACCCAAATTTTGGATTAGCTAACGCAAATGGTTTTAATGCTATAGATATATACAACAATTACATGCAAACCTTGATCTGAGTTTATTACACAATTACTATTACATATATGTTACTCTGCAATTGATACAATTTGTTGATATGTCTAAGTAACCATGGTACGTTTAATTATTACTATTACTAAATGTAGTTGAAGGATCATAAAAAACATATGTAGATTCTGCATATTCTGCTTTGTATACTTATTTGGGTAACCCTTTAACAACGCTTTATTAATGCATTACGTTACTTTTATATGTATCTTTGCTATTTTGAAACCACTGTAAAAACTATGACCAATAAAATATCTAATTCAGAAATAAAATCTGAACAACCTTTCAGTAAACACAAATTCGGTTAAATCGTCAATCCGTAAAAAAAATGATCTGTGTCCAAAAAATGGCTTTGTTTACATTGTCCCAAATAAGGCAATGTTTATATACACCACGTGCAACTTCATATAATAATCATCACGTTCTGTTGAACGATTGGACAATAATGGCACACGCACTTTTTTGAATGACGTAGTAGCTAAAATTCAAGCGTCTATTGACCTCCGTGTCGGAGGTTAAATTTATGCATATTTCAATAGAAATGCAGCATTTAACTTAACTAAATGCATACAAACATGTGATAATTCCCGTCTACTACTTCTATATTAAGCTGGTCGTGCGGACGTCCACAAGCCTTAATCCATCGTTTGCATTGTTCCAACTTTCGTTTGGGTTTTGGAAACAAAATAAACTTTACATCGCCTTCTAAACCTTCCGGGTACTTGGTATCTGAATTGCACAGGCCCCATTGACATCGTTTAACCATTTTTATTGTTAAAAACCACTGATCCTTCGACGATTTTATCAATACAATCCAAAATATCCCAATCTCGATAACAATCAACAACAGTGTCGGAGGTTTTCAGTCACGAGGCTTGAAGAGCTTGAAGGTGTGTCAAATATCGATTTTTTGATTGGTCGATCGATTGGTGTGATTGGCAGGTGGCGACATGTTAATTGATCTGGGGCTTCTGATTGGGTGAAAAACGTATAGGGTCCATTAGGGCATATAGTCAGATTGTAAGGTATATTCTGATTGGATTAAATTACCCAAATCATAACAAAACCCAATAAAACATCAAAATATTATATTTCCGGCATAAAACATGTTGATTTGGGATGTTTTGACTGAAATTTGCATGTTTATGGATACATTTGTACTGAGAGTATATTTGCAAAAAGTAAAATTTCTTTATTGCCATTCTGGGGGTGGCAACCTTCAGTGAAATATTAGATGCCGAAATCATCACATTACCCTCCAATCTGCTGGTCATTTTTGAGTGTCTCTAAGACAGTTCTTTAAAACAAGTTAGGTTTTATCATCCGTTTGGATATAGCAATAGGAGTTGTAGGCCAAAAGGCTATAATGGAGACCTATGGGAAATGCAGTAGTGGTATATGATTTAAATTATATCACTTACATCTTGTCACGTATACATATCTAATCACTCGAATACATAACTAATCGGCCAAGAGCCGTGGATCAATCGTTCGATTATATATTAAATGAGTGTTTGTCAGTGTTTGTCAGTAGCAGTCGGAAGCAGATAAGAATGTATCCTGTTTACCTTCTCATGACGAGTTTCCGGATTGGTTCAAAATCATAGGGAAGAACCCGAATTGTTAATTTTTCATATACATGTTCAAGAGTACAATTATCTTCGCATTCACACAGGCAGATACTCACAAAATAGGGTTAAAAAAGAAGCTTGAAAAAATAATGAAATAGCTATATACGACGCAGTGTATGACTTCACATAATGCGTCGAAAGTCAGAACGTGTCATGTGACCTAACGCGTTATGTGACAAATGGTCGACGCATTATGTGACTCAGGTTATATTGCGCAAAAGTAATACATTGCATCATGCCGGTGAGAAAGTGTCGATTCTTATTGATGGCGGGAGGTACAAATGTGTATATATATATATGGTTTAATGCCTATGACAATAATGCAAATCACGGGAGCGACCATAGAGTACATAGGGTTAATGATTAGCAATTGTTTGATAACAGTTTTTGAGCGCGTCCATGGCCGTTTACGTCTATAACTCGCTCGTCTCTCAGCGCTGTGGGTTCGAATCCCACTGGAAGCTCGAGTTGTCAAATGCACACGTTAATTTCGATGTGAAATGGGACACTGCACATTTTAAGGGTTATCATAATTTGGGTTCCATGGGAGCCCATGGGGTATAGGAACCAACATTACTTCTGTTACCCGTAAGATAATACTTTAAGGAAGCTCATGATCAAATTTAGTTGAGCTATGACAATAAGTTTAAAATATATAGACCTGTAAACACAGATTACGCGCAGAGCTCGATGTTGACTGGGACGCGGACACTGACGCCGACGCCGGGGTTATTACATGCGATTTCTTATATTCTTCAAATCATTGATCTAAAACAATGAATAATAATTGTTGCTGCATATCACAAACCAAATACAGATGTGTTTGGTAAAAAAAACATGTTTCGCTATTATTTGCCAATGTGTATGTTTTGCCCCAAATCGCAAGTTATTTTATTCTCAAAATAAAGTTTTAAAACTTATTTTTTATACAGGAGGAAAACATTACAATGCCTGCAGCTACTGTTTCGAACTAGATTTTTTCATAAATTTGATAAATTTCAAAGTATTGAAATTATGTTATGTTCCCTGAAATTATGAAAGCGACAAATAGTAAAACCAAAACTGCATATAACACTCGATAGTCTACTATAAACTTAAACGACAATTTACAAGCAATATTGCCTTCATTTATATTTTGCTGTTATTAATAACTCAAGATGTTTGTTTCAGATCTCATTCTCTCCCCTTTTTCAAAAATACGGATGCAGCACATTTATAATGCACACTTTTGTTCATGTCATATTTGTTATATCAAATAAATCATTAGATTTGCTGAGCATATTCAGTAACAACTATTTAACTTAATTAGAAAATATAAGTTATGTTATATCGTATACGAGCGGCCAGAAGTTAGCATGCTATTCGATATTCGACATTCGAACCGAGCTATTGATTCAAAATGACTTGGTGCATGTCTAAAACGAATATCGATCTTAGAGCCAGCTCTGCATTCAAACCCAGCTATGCTTTCAAAATGACTCGGTATATGTTTAATACGAATATCGATCTAAGAGCCAGCTCTGCATTCAAACCCAGATCTTCATTCAAAATGACTAGGTATATGTTTAAAACGAATTCAGATCTCTGAGCCAGCTCTGCATTCTTACCCAGCTTTGCATTAAAAATGACTTGTTGCATGTTTAAAACGAATATCGATATCAGAGCCAGCTCTGTATTCAAACCCGGCTCTGTATTCAAAATGACTTGGTGCATGTTTGAAACGAATATCGATCTCAGAGCCAGCTCTGTCTCGATGTCGTATCGCGATGTCGAGTTGTCGTATCGCAATGTCGCATTGTCGTATTGCGATGTCGCGATGTCGCGTTGTCGGGAGTCGCATTGTCGCCCACGACACTGCGACATTGTATCTGGCCCCAACCGGACACCGTATCATATGCATCAGTACACATAGCATTATGAACGAGCTGAGAACGTTTGACATCATACAGCGCAAGCTATATGACGTAAGCATTGACTTAATTGTTTGTCACGTGACTACTAGTGTATTTAAATATATTGTACCGCGAACAACTTTGCATACGGGGGCGCCCAATATATAGTGCCCCCACAATAGCGTAAACAATGGGGTTATTGTTGTGTTAGAATACGTACCTGTATTTTACCGGTGAATAAAATACAGGTACCTGTATTTTACCGGTGAATAAAATACAGTTAGTCGTTCGGATGCGAGTAATTAAATCACTCGTGCTAACGCACTCGAGATTTAATTACTACGCACCCGAACTCATAACTGTATTTTATTCACCGATAAAATACAGGTACGTATTTATTATTTCTTAAATAAAATAACACTCTAATTATAACAATTTAAAGTTTATTTAAAACAAATATGGGTTGAGTTTTGTCCTTGCATTTAGAAAGGACGTTACATTTTGTAATCGTGGTTATCAAAACGTTTGCAAGAATTTGCTAAAGTTAAAACGAAAAACCTCGGCCTCGTCTTGAATATCGAGGCAATTGTCAATACGCAGATCCCTATAGGCATACACATGCGCAGTTAATGATAGACTGTAAACATTCAGTTTGTAAAAAATATCGGAAGAGGATCGGGGTTTTTTTGTTCATTGCTCGAAATCGGATTTCTTTTTTCCAAATTGAGAAAAATTGTATATTTTTTCGATTGGGAACGGTCCGTTTATCGGTACCGCTTATATAAGGAAAAAAATCGCTGTTTGTACAGACTAGTTCTCCTGAACCTCAAGCTGCAATTCAACGAAACTTGGCAGGGCTGATCTGTACCAAGCTGTTCTTGGTATAGCCATGTTTTTGTGAAAGAGTTATGGCCGTTCCACGTAAACTTTATCTTTAGCTAGTAGAGTATCCACAGGCCCTCTTGGGCCTCTTGTTAGCTCGACTGATCAAAGTTCAGCAGAGCTTATGCCGTGGTGCGTCTCGTCCGTCTGTCTGTCCGTCCGTAAACCTTTGTTTGTGCCTTCTACTCCTCTGCAACTACTTGACGGATTTTCACGGCTAAAAATAGATTTTAAAATTGCGATTTTGTGGCGACTACTTCTAAAAACCATAAGTGATATTGATTTGGAACCTTAACCAAAATGACCGGCACGACATGTAGTTGGTCCTAACCAAAGTTCATTTTGATTTGTTTACATAGTTATATAGGAAAAACTTGTGGCGACTACTCTGAAACTACTTGATGGAATTTCATGAAACTTGTTAAGAACGTTGCTCATGATGTCTAGTTGATCCTAGCAAATTCAGGTCGGTAGGAAATTCAAGATGGCCGCCACTGCTAAAAATAGATTTAAAAAATGTGACTTTGTGGCGACTACTTCTCAAAAACCGTAAGTGATATTCAATTGGAACCTTTACCAAAATGACTGGTGCGACTTGTACATGGCCCTAACCAATATTCATCTCGATTCGATGTCAAACATGGCCGCCATTGGCCATCTTTGTGTACACAGAGTTATATAGGAAAGTATTGTGGCGTCTACTCCCCTGAAACTACATGACGGATTTTCATGAAACTGCACAGGAATATTTCCCTTGATGTGTAGTTGATCCTAGCATAAATTCAGGTCAGCCGGAAATTCAAGATGGCCGTCACGACTAAAAATAGATCTTAAAAATGCGATATTGTGGCGACTAGTTCTCGAAAACCATAAGTGATATTGATTTGGAAATGTTACCAAAATGACTGGCACGACATGTAGTTGGTCCTGACCAAAGTTCATTTTGATTCTATGTCAAACATGGCCACTAGTAACCATCTTTGTTTACATAGAGTTATATAGGAAGATCTTGTGGCGTCTACTACTCTGAAACTGCTTGACGGATTTTCATGAAACTTCACAAGAATGTTGCTCTTGATATCTAGTTGATCCTAGCATAAATTCCGATCGGTAGGAAATTCAAAATGGCCGCCACTGCTGAAAATAGATTTTGAAAATGCGACTTTCTCAAAAACCGTAAGTGATATTCAATTGGAGCCTTTACCAAAATGACTGGTGCGACATGTACTTGGTCCTAACCAAGATTCATCTCGATTCGATGTCAAACATGGCCGCCATTGGCCATCTTTGTTTACACAGAGTTATATAGGAAAGTCTTGTGGCGTCTACTCGCCTGAAACTACTTGACAGATTTTCATGAAAACTTCACAGGAATGTTGCCCTTGATATCTAGCTGATCCTAGCATAATTCAGTATTGCGTTACTTCGCTTTGCTGCAGCATTGCAGGTTGCTTGGTTTTCCCGAAGTTTGGTTAGATTGTTTAGCAAATAAGGAAGGCATTTGCCAGGTTAGTATTACATTGGCGGTTTGGTGGGTGTTTGAATTGAATTGAATTGAATTGGGGTATTAAGGCGCACCAACACATGAAAAGGTTATATGGCGCCTAACTGTTTGAAGTCGAACTGTGTTGCATTTGTGTTTGTAGATAAAGGTATTCATTGCTTTATATGGCCATTCGAATTGACGTGCATTGCTCCATGGGCGAGGTATGTCGAATGGGAAGCCTTTATCCTCCATCTCATCTCCCTTTGAGGTTGCTGTTAAAATATAATCTAATATGGCATTTTATGTTCAGTAGTTTATAGGCCAGATACTTTGACATCAGGCAAGCATTTGGTACTGTGCACTATTTTGCAAAGCTTGGCGTTTCATACATGCATGTGCATTTATAAGCCGTTGTCTTTGCGAAGTTATTTCCTTGCTTTATGTCTTGTGCTATTTTTTGCATGGTGTTGCGGTTTGTCTTTCCAGTATAAAGGTATTATGCCTTCTTATGAATCCTGCATCAGGTGTTGAGAGACAGCAGTAGTGAAAGAAGGTCTGTCGACATATGTTGACGGACGGCAGCAGCGAATGAAAGAGATTTGTCAGGTTAATATTACACACTGAAATTGGGAAAAATCAGTCAAATCTTCAATTGAGAAGAGGTCTTTTACAGGCCTCTGCTATATTAGGTAAGGAAGGCCGGATATTGATTGCACGTCAATTCTCCTCGCTGATTGAAGCCAGTTGGGGCATCCATGAACACATTTCGTAGTGCATCCACACGTATAAACTCACAGTCTGAAACCTTACAGGGCCATTTCTTTAATCAATGGTTAAAAGAACATACTGTTGCAACAGGCAAACCTTAGGTGCTCTGCGCTATTCAGCAGTGTTTAATGTTTTATAATATTCCAGCATTTACAAGTTTTCAGATTTACAATAACAAAACATATCGTTGCCACATTATATTTGCTACATTTATGTCTTGTTCTCTTTACATAATGTTGCGGTTTGTATTTCCAGTGTTAAGGTATTCTGACTTGTTGTGTATCCTGCATGACGTGTTGAGGGACAGCATTAGTGACAGAAGATATTTACCAGGTTAGTATTTCAGTTTGGTGGTATTTTCTGATTCACAGTTTCGTGGTACCTTCTGACGAATGTTTGTGAGCAGTTTCTTCATTTTACCCCCTAAATTTTGCGTACATAACCAATTACGAATTTAAAGGGTTTTGCTTGCAAATTAGGCAATTATAAACCATTCATCTTTTAATTCTGCCTCCTTTAATACTCTTTACAGTTCGCTAACACTGTCATCGAGCATGGCATTTCACAGACCTAAGTTTTTTTGCCTCATTAGAAACAATCATTTCATTCAGGAATTATTGCCTTGAAATTGCAGAAAAGATGTGATTTGGCATTGCCAATACAGGTCTAATAATGACAAAAAAGAGAATCAAGAGCCTCCCTTGGCCATTTATTAGCTCTACTGATGAAAGATCAGCCTACTCCGAAACGACTTCATGGATTTTCATAAAACTACAGGAATGTTGCCCATGATGTCTAGTTGATCCTGGCACAAACTCACGTTGATGCGAAAAGCAAGATTGGCGCCAAAGCTAAAAACATTCTAGAAAACTATAATAAAATAATCAGCATGACATGGTGTTAGTCCTTGTCGAAAATTGTTTCGATTCGACGTTAAACATGGCTGCCAGCGGCCATCTTTGTTTACATTGTACTCCTCTGAAACTACTTGACGGATTTTCATGAAACTTCATACAGATGCTGCTCTTGATGTGTAGTTGATCCTAGTAAAATTTCAGGTCAGTCGAAATTTCACGATTGCCGCCATGGCTAAAAATAGCTTTTAAAAAAAAAGAGCAAGTTTGTAGTGACTACTTATTGAAAACTGTAAATGATATTGATATGGAGCTTTTTCTAAAATAATCAGCATGACATGATGTTGGTCCTTGTCGAAAATCCTTTTGATTCACCGTTAAAAATTGCTGCTAGCAGCCATCTTTAGGTAGAGTTATATAGTAAAACGGTGTAGCGACTACTCCTCTGAAACTACTTGACAGATTTTCATGAAACTTCACAGGAATGTTGATCTAGCTTTCAAATACCTATCAGAAGAGCTTCCAGGTCATTGACCTCTTGTTGATGCGAGTTCTGGCCCCTTGAATATTTTTCTAAGAAAAATTATTTTGTAAGCTATTTCCTATACAGATTTTCCCCAAACTTTGTGAGATTTATCGGTATGAAGTGGAACTGCGCATATACATGTAGTCGTGGGGTATGCGTTTGCAGGGGTATTAATAACCATCAGTGATAGTTTTAGTTTGAAATCTTGGCAGGGACACACTGAGGTGTACATACAATTTTATTTTTTTTCACATCAATACTGTTGTTTTTGTACAGCATGAACTTAAAAATATGTACATGTATAATCATTCATCATATTATTACCGTCTGTAAATTGTAGTTATTCATACATATTCAGCAGGCGCGTAGCGTGCCATACTCATTTACTCACGTGAGTAAACTTTTCAAACGAAGGCTGAAAAAATAAAAACATAAAAAGTAACATACTGAGTCTGAAATGTTAAGGAATAATGGTATTTTCGACAGGATTTAAATCTTTCATCCTGACCCTAAAATGCACCAGAAGTCACGTACGAGAGTTTATTTTTTAAAAAATTCCCGGACCCCCTCCCGCACCTATCCCCGTGAGTAATTGGCATTTTGGTCACGCTACGCCCCTGTTCAAATTGTGTTTTTATATAATTGTGCATTGAAACATTATTTATAGTCAATAGAATACATATAGCCGGAATACATATAGCCGGAACTCAGCTACATGTACAGCGAATTATCAGTTTTAAGGTTTTTTTCCCGTCCAACTCCTCCAGTCTTTGCTTTATATAAAAATAGCGAATATAGCGCTTTCTTGGTTATAGCAAAACACTTAAATTGGACGTTTAGTTTCATATAAAAAAAAACATTTTTATTTCGCTTTTCCATTCTGTTCTCTGCCGTTGCTACACCAAATAGAACTCACTATTAATTTTACACAAACAAACCACACAGGATGCTGTAATTCCAATGCAGTGAATTAGAACAAATATATTCTCCAATATTCATTCTTATTGCCGCTCGTCGTCATAGTATATATTGCATACTATGACTTTTCTTGTTCGATCTGTGACTGAACAATTAATTTGTAAGCATACCTCGTGGAATATGTGAAGGACATATATGAATGAAAAGCACGTGCAGTTTTTATTTCCTCTGTTTATTTTTTCATTCAACATGTTCAAGAAACCTATGGTCAGTTAGTACACACAGTGCGTCACTTTAAATATTACTGTATTGATAGGGATGTACCATTTAGATAATAATTTAAGGTTCGACGATACAGGTTTCACCCGGTTCCTAGATTATTTCTGCCTTTCGAATCCGACAGGCAAACGGTATAGTCGCTTCATCGAGTTCTCAAAACTAGAATTCGGGCTGTTATGGATTCAGCGGAGGAGCCGGAAAGGCAAACAGAGACGCGAGAACAATGCAGAGATAAGACCCCGGGGGATGGAAATTCAAACGATGCTTATGAGGTCTTTGATTTGTTTCGTAGCTATCTAGACGTACAGTTGAAAGATTTAAAGAAAGATTTGAATTGCAAAGTTCAAAAAGTAAAAGAAGAGAAAAAGCTGAAGTTTTCTTCCGATTCGCATAGAATTCAATTCGAGTTTAACCTAGATAGTCAAGAGAGCTTGGAAGGCATTCAGTCCACGCTAGAAGATCGATCACAACGCGAGGCAGTCAAAAACCTTATCGCAAAATTACAAAAACGAAACAAACTGATCAAAATAGCAGAAATTTCCCCCGGGGGCTGGGACACTGTTCGGGAATACGTAAGCCCTACTGTTTATGGGTCCGACAGTGAGAACGAAAAGAAATTGAAACAAGTCGAGGCTAGAGTGTTGAAAAAAACGTAAACTTAATAATTCCAAGCTCTCCTGTACAGCAAAAGATGCAGATAAGATTATTCCCAACATGTCTTCTGTTTTGTTCATGCCACGCAATCCTGCGTACACTTTCCCCGGATCAGCGCATTTTCACGGTCCTAGATTGTCTCCCATCAACACGCCCAGCGGGTCGGCGGGCCGTCCATACAACAACTACACACAGACCAGTTCTCTTCGTGGGCCAAGAACAGCAACCGAACACGACATATGCTGTGGTAACAGAGGACACTTCAGGAGGGACTGTCCGAAGTCCGCCACTGCTTCAGGGCTGCCACAATTTAAAAAAGAGTCGGATACAAGGGCAAGGAACAGATACGACGGAAACGTTACAAATATAGTTAAAGGTAGTTGAAAGCAAAACATAGATTTTTGGGAAAGTATAGGTGCTACTCCGGGTATTTTAGACGTATTAAGAAATTACTATAAAGTCCCCTTTTTCGAACCGCCAGTTTCTTCTTTTTCTAAAAATAATAAATCTGCATTAGAAAACGCTGAATTTGTTGAGAACGCTGTTGCCGATTTAGTAAAAAACAGGTGCATGGTTGAAGTACCCTTTCGGCCTTATATCGTGATCCCTTTAAGCGTTTCTTTCAACAAAATGGGGAAAAAGAGATTAATTTTAGATTTACGCAAAGTAAACCTACGCTTATGGAAAGAGTAGTTTCTGTTATAAGTTTGATATTAGCAGCGCTTATCATCATATAGATATCTTGCATGGTCACCAAACGTATCTGGGGTTTTGCGTAAAGGGAAAATACTATTGTTTTTCTGTTTTGCCGTTTGGCGTGAGTAGCGCGCCGCTTATATATTTACAAAATGTTTAAGTACTGGAGGTCGAATTGTTTAAAAATTGTAATGTTTTAGACGATAGCCAACGATTTATCATCAAAGAAGACCAATGGCAGTGAAGATATTCAAAAGAAGAGAGAACAGGATACGAACGATACATATAGCATTGAAGTTAGACATTCTCTTGCAGAGAGACTGCAACGAGAAAGCAATATTAAAATAAAAAGTAATATTGTTAAGCATGGTAATCATTCCACATATTCTTGCAGCAGTCCTGTGACTGAGGGTGATATCAACGAAAATGACAACACAGCTGAAAAACTCGGCGATACTACATTGGTGGGATATCATCACGATCTAACAAAGCTGGATTAAGACTTTTCCTTAAAGACAATGGAATAAAGCCACAGGCGATCCATATGTTTGAAAGTAAAAATGGTGACCTTGCGGCTAAGCTGGCAGTTTATTCCAACCAGAGCAGCATGGTCGAAAACAAGTACTTTTGGCCAAGAAATATGTACTGTCGTGTTTGGCATAATGTCAGAAGTCATAACTAAACCATAACAGCTATTGGTAATACATGCACAATTTCGACTCAGCCATGGCTAATCAAGTATTATGGACAATTATACGTATCGTTGTATTTTGTATGTTTAAGTCACATGAATCTTTGAGTTGCAATCTGCTTACTTGGAATGTGAGAGAAATCGTCCTCTGCTTCAAGTGTAAGTTGTTTATTAGATAAATATGAAATTGACTTAGCTCTAATATCCGAGCACAAACTTAAACCCGAGCACAGCTCTTTTCTTATAGATAGTAAGTACATATCGACGTCTATATGCGACTCATCTCACATTCCAAGCGCGAGATGCGGCAAAGGTGGAGTTTGTATTCTATACAAAAAAGAATGTCAGTTCGAGTGACAGAATTGTAGGTGTAGAAATAATTCAGTCAAACTGCTGTATTCCTATCTATATTTTTGCTATATATATGCCATCGGTGAACTACGATATCAGTGTATATAAAGAATGTATGAGTACGATGAAAGGAATATACGAGGCCTATTCGCAACAGGGGCGTGTTATAATTTGCGGTGATTCCAATATTTCCATTAATAATAACACACTTTGTCCGCATACTAGTAGTGAACGAAGTAACGTATTTAAAGCATTCATAGAGATGTGCAATATTACTGTTATAAAAACTTCAGGGGTGCCATACACATTTCGTCCCACTCAGAAAACTTTAGACTGCGTGCTTATAGCCAAAGAGCAAAGCCATTTAGTAATTGAAAATAGGGTGACTGAGGATGAACTGTGCACCGTATCCGACCATCTACCAATCCTTACGAAACTAAGGATACCAATATCGCGTTACCAGTTGGTTAATAAACCTCATATAACCTGGAGTAAGAGCACACCAGGAGTGATTTCTAATTAAAAGGTAGCGTTGAAACAACAACTCGAGGTTGTCAATTTAACAGAAGCTCAAATGACCATAAATAGTAAAAGCGATATAGACAATTTTGCCGATTTTATAACAAAATCAATACACATTGCCGCGTTAGGTACCTTAAAAGTTTCTAAATTTAACCCTACTGGTAAAAATGGCGCATACGTTACAAAGGCAAACGCGTGCCGAATGGATACGTATCGGGAAATCACGCGGAAATGAACACGAATCATATCGGTATAACAAAGCCGCAAAAAACCGGTTTAGACAAGTTCAAAATCAAGCGATATTAAATGTAGAAAGAAAATATTATGACGATTTGAATAATGCAGCAGATTGTGATTTCAAGCTATTTTGGCAACTTGTTAACACACGCAGAAGGAAAAAAACGCGAAACAATAGTAGAAATATACGATCACAGTAGTAAAGCGTTAAAAAGCGACCCAGAAAGTATTACTACGGTATTTAGAAATGATTATGCGTCTTTATTAATTCCATCAGATTGTGATTATGACGACGAGTTTAAATGTAAAGTAGAAAGAGACGTGAACGACTATGTGAAGTCTGATCATGCTAATGACAACCCAGAACTAAGCTGTCCTATTAATTTAGAGGAGTTACAAAGCATTGTAAGAACAAAATTAAAAGTTCGAAAAGCACCGTCAACTGATAACATAGTAAATGAGCACGTTATACACGGTGGTAGTAGCATTCTAGAGTACCTTAAATTGTTATTTGATAAAATGATTGAACACGAATATTCCCCTTATAGCTTCCGGGTTGGAACAATTATCGCTATTCTCAAAGAAGGAAAGCCAAAAGATCGTCCCGATAGTTACAGACCTGTTACTCTATTGTCAGTTCTCTACAAGATTTTTGAAGCTGTAGTTAAGGGAAGATTAAATACATGGAGTCATCTTAATTGCATTCCGTTTCCTAATAAACAACAGAACGGCTATCAAGAACTTCTAGGCTTTATAACAGTTTCTTTTAATATGCAAGAAACAATAAAGAGCACGGTAGTAACACTTATGCAGCTATTCTAGACGCATCAAATAAGTACGATAACGTATGGCGCGATGGCCTATTTAGTAAAATGAGGCAATTTGGTATCGGCGGAAAACTCTTAGCCACTCTAATTTATACTTACAGAACTATGTTTAGCTGTGTAATGGTTGATGGTATAAAATCAGAACCTTTCTCGGTGATGCAAGAAGTCCGTCAGGGTGGGGTTCTGTCCTGTTGGCTATATCTTATTTACATAAACGACCTTCTAGAAGAATAATAATGTTCATCACTTGGTTCTTATATTGGTTTAATAAATTGTGGAAACCCCACTCTGGCTGACGACCTGACACTCCTAGCTCCAAACGTAGACAGTCGAAGAAAAATGTTAACTATTGTTAAAATGTATTCTCAGAAATGGAGATTTTCATTTAATCCCTCCAAATGTCAAGTGATTTTATTTTCTAACAGCAATGAAGTGATTTCAAGTCCAGTAACATTTGGTACTATGGATTTAAAGCAAACCTGTTTCACTAAGCATGTTGGTATAGAATTAAATGCTTCACTTCAATGCGGCACTGCTATAGACAGCCGTTGTGATAAAGGACGTGCTTCTCTGTTTCCGATTTTGTCACTGGATCCACATAGAGGAACAATTAATCCACTAATTGTTTCGTCGATAGTCGAGAAAATTACATTTCCAACGTTGCTGTATGAGTACGAGCTTTGGCATAATATGTCTGTCACAAAATTTGCTTCAGCTTGAAAAAGTGAAACGGTTGTCAGCAAAAGTAATTCAAAAGTTTCCTATGCGCACGCGCACCGACATGGCTCTTTCCATGCTTGGGTTAGCTTATATCCGATATTGATAAACGAAAACTAAGCTTTTTACAGAAATTGTGTACACTACCGACACAGATTTTCAGTCTGAGACTTAACTTGTTTATGCTGCAGGGATGTACAAATCAGTATGGGTTCATCCCTGACATATGCGAGATACTCGTTAAGTATAGGCTATTTGATATATTTGATTACTTATTGTCTTTCTTATCGAATGCACAATTTCCATCTAAATTAAGATGGAAAATAATTGTTAATAACGCTGTTAAATCATTTTATACGACAGAATGGGTCGACAGAATATCAAGTGATGATTATTTTACGCGATTCATAAATCTACATAATTCAGTAGCACCAGCCTTAATCTGGAAGGTTCCGGTCTCTGTTTGTAGCCTCTGTAATAAATTCAAAATTGCTCTTCATGGGTAGCATGCGCAACGTCTAGCTTCCTGTCTTTTAGATGCATACTTTGCAATAGCATAAAGAAAGATTTACCTAAACACGCTACCGTCGAATGCATCGGTTTTATAGACGAAATGAATGAATTGGCCGTTTCTGTGAATAATATTCGTCGAACAATATTGCCCGTGCTCGAACTTCTGACAAAAGAAGAACTATTTCAAACCTGTTAAGGTAGCAAAACATATCTTAGGATGGAAGAAATAAAGCACGAACAGTTTTTTTACATCTCTACTGTCCTTATTAATACAAATTTAAAAAGGTATTGTCTCAGAGGAACCTATACCAGTAGTAGTATTATGTATCAGAGAGACCCCAACAACAGTAATATCAACAGTAAAGAAAATCGCGGTTGTATATAAGATAGCTACATAGTAGTATACTGATCATTGAATACAGTCTTTAGCGAGTTTCGCTAAACATTTCGATAATTGTCGGTCCTTTCGGCTAAAGACATAACGTATACTATTTGTAATTAAATCATACACTAATTGAACGTCGTGGACTCACCTTTCATGTCAAGGAAAGGTGTTTCAAACGATTGACGCAATTTCTACAAGTATGTATCACACATTGTTTATGTTTTCTTTTGTTTTTATGTATACACAACAAAATTGCTAAGTATCAACTTTTGTATCTTAACTAATTTTCTTATTTTACATATATTTTAGAATAGATATATGATAAGTATTTTGTTTTGACCCATAGTTTGTAGAACATTTATTTTTTGTTTAAATTGTTACATCTTTTGTGAGTTACCCTCCCTTTATATGAAAACATTAAATGTACTGATAAAACACATAACATGAGTCAAAGATCGCTTAAAGATATAAATTCTTAAAATTGGTATGAAATTATAGAAAAAAACATAAAAAATTGACCCATTTATCGCAGATTTTCCGTCTATAAAAACAATTAAATATGGATAATCTTAAATTACCTCACTTTACATTGAATATTGTTTGAAATTCAAGTAACTGTAATTCAGCGTTAACATTAAATATTTCGAAAATTTCTTTTGCAAACGCATTTGTAGTGGTAATGCTAGTAAAACATGATGTCAAAATAATTTTAACTGGCATATTTTAGAATTAAGAACATCGAAAGCTTCACTAATTCGAAGTACTTAATACCCAGTTGTATAAGTGTTATAACTTATTTCTAAGAAAACTCATTGACTTAAAAGTTTTAAAATATGTTCATGCAATCAGACCAGACGATTTACACTCGTTATTTTGCAGTTTAACCGTATCTCTAATCAAGCTCAAAATACACAAAACAATGAGAATATTATTGACATATTCTTAGGTTGATACTTAGCAATTTGGTTTAGTATATATATAAATCATACATGAATTGAACGTCGTGGATACACATTCCAAGACAATGTTCCAAAAGATTGCAAACAATTTCTACAAGTATAAATCACTGATAGAAACTCTTTGTTTGCATTCGTTTATTTAATATTATTTTGTTCTCATCATATGACATGCAATTACTGCTGTATTCCATATGTACCTAATTATTAATATGTGTATTTGTAATCTCTGTAAAAGAGGAATTAAAGAGTATATATATATAATAATGATAAATCATTATGGGATCTTGTAAACAGTTTGACATGGGTTGGCATTTGCTGGGATAGTATTGAATTTAGCATTTCGTTACCAGAGACCAGAGTTCATGACCTGAAACTGACTCTTGATCTGATTTTTAATATGCTACCCAATATCAGTGCACGACAATTAGCGAAATGTACTGGCAAAGTAATTTCAATGATGCCTGTTATTGGCAATATCGCGAGATTTATGACAAGGTCATTATACGTAGCCATTGAACGTATATCTTCTTGGGACCACGTATCTAAATTTAACAGCAACGATCCCTGTATTGAGGAATTGGTAATTTGGCAGAATAACATAGACAAACTGAACATCAGAAAACTGTGTAATATTTCTCGCTGTCAGACTATAATTTATTCAGATGCTAGCCACAGAGCAATCGGAGCTTTTATAGTAGAATGCGTCAAATTAATCTTCCATCAAGCATGGTCAGAAGAAGACGCTGTAAAAAATTCAACTTTCAGAGAAATTAAAATTAGCAATTAACGCCTACTGTTCTTTGCTAAAGCACAAGTCAGTTAAATGGTTCACAGATTCTCAAAACTGTGCCAGATTATTACGGCGGGCAGTACAAAACCTGAATTACAATTGGAAGCACTGGGCATATTTCAACTATGCTTAAAATTCAACATTCAATTAGATATTCAATGGGTTCCTAGATAAATGAATCAGATTGCCGACAATATCAGCAAACTTCCAGACTTCAGTGACTGGGCAGTTAGTCTGGATGTTTTCAATTTTCTGAACAGTAAATGGGGACCATACAACATTGATCGATTTGCTTACGCAGAAAATAGAAAGCTTAAGAGATTCAATTCAAAACTTTATGATCTTGAAACTGAAGGGGTAGACGCATTTACACAGGACTGGGCACCGGATAATAATTGGTTAGTTCCGTCAATTCATTTAGTTAACAAGGTCATAGCTCATGTATTGTCATGCAATGCCTCAGGCACTGTAGTGGTTCCTTTCTGGCCTAGCGCGGCTTTTTGGCCTACGCATTTTAACGATGACGGCTATACTAAGTTATTTATTAAAGAGAGTTTGATTTTTGCAAAAGAACAAAACTTTTTTGCAAAGAATAATAATAAAAAGTGCATCTTTAGTTCAGACAGGTTTCATAGCAAAGTTATAGCGCTGCGCTTTTAAGATTCAATCTTGTTATGTTGTTCCATAGTCCAGGGTCCATTCGTCACAAACAGGGAGTTATTTAGATCCAAAGATAGTTCTTAGTAATTCGGCAATCGCGCTTCAAAAACGGGGATTATTACAGCTTTAAAGATAGTGTGGTGTTTTTGTTTTTGTTTTTTAAATATTAGGCTTGTACTTCACCAGGCGTCGGGTCAAGTTTGAACATTTTACGGATCCGGCGTCGGTTGACGGATACAACAATTATGTTGTATCGAGCCGGTGTTTGGCGGACACAGCCTAAACTTGTAATTGTATGGATTTTACGTCAGGTTGCAGTAGAATGTATTTTCATATTACATAAAATAAATTTGGATCCGGCGTCGGACCGATGCAGAAAGTATTAATGTTCTATTGTATCGATCCGGTGTCGGGCGGACACAAACATTTTTTGGATCCGGCGTCGGGCCGACGGAAAAAGTATTAATGTTCTATTGTATCGATCCGGTGTCGGGCGGACACAAACCTTTTTTGGATCCTGCGTCGGGCCAACGCAGAAAGTATTAATGTTCTATTGTATCGATCCGGTGTCGGGCGGACACAAAACACTTTTTGGATCGGGCGTCTGGCCGTACCTTAGAAATAATTAAATGTGTATCACAATGATCTGGAGTCGTGATTACACAGCAACTATTTTGTTATGTTACATGTACCCGGCGTTATGCCAATTTACTGTACCTTTGGGCGTCGGGCAGACACAGAAACTATTTCCTTATCTATATTTATCGGGCGTGGGGCCGACGCATATAGTAATTACATTGTATTGTATCGATCCGGCGCCAGAGGACACAGAAACGATTTTGTTATTTATTTCATAGCATTTTCATGCATGCTTATTAGATTATTTTGTTCATTACATTTGACAGACGTTTTTCACGTAGGCATATGGCAAGATATGGCAGAAGAACAAGTGCATCCGGAAATTACCGATTTATATACCAAACTACCACAACTCGTTTTAAACTCGAAAGCCAAAAACAGTTATAAGAACTATCATTATATATATAGCTTCAAATGGTGTTGTCTTCGGTCCAAAGAAATGCAATTTTAAAACTGTTCCAGCCAAGGACAAACACGTAGCTATTTACCTCATTTCTCTGTTAGATACGGAACTAACTATCAGTTTCAAAATTAAACACTGCTTACTATAGTATTTCAAGGGCTCATGAGATTGCAGTGTCAATAACACATGCTCATCAAAATTAGTCACACATGTTAAAGAAGGACTGGCTAGACATATCAGCAAACCTTCAATTTCAAAAGAACCTATCACGCCGAACACCTGATAAAACTCACACAGATGTTTGGTTCGGGCGAAAATGCATTAGATTTGAGATTCATTACTATGTGTTTGCTGGGTTACGCTGGTGTTTTCAGATTTGATGAACTTGTTAATCTAAGATGCCAAGATTGTATTTTTAGCGAACATCAGGTCAAGATACATGTTATTAAAGGCAAAACCCATCAATATAAGAAAGGTTCTTGGGTCGTAATAGCGAGAACACATAAAAGCACGTGTCCAGTTAGATACTTAAAAATGTATTTCGAACGTTTCAATCTCAATCTCAATCCTGAATCAGAAGAATTTCTTTTCAGAAATATTGATTTCAGAAAACATAACAACAGTCATGTATGAAGGAAAAGAAATCATATCTCTTACACAAGAGCTAGGGAAATTTTATTAGAAAAATTGTCTACAATCGGCTTAGATACATCTAAGTATGGCTTACATTTTTTAAGATCCGGGGGCGCTACAGCAATAGCAAATCAAAGTATTTCGGATCGATTGTTCAAAAAACACGGGAGGTGGAGATCGGAAAAGACGCTAAAGATGGGTATGTGACGGAAAGCGATGACGCAAAAAGAATAGTTACTCTAAATCTTGGAATTTAAAGCTTTTCTAAATAATGTACCCGTTCTTTAAAATTCGAATAAATGTTTGCCTGTGCGAATTTAACCTGTAATGTGTTGGTGCGCCTTAAAACTCCAATTCAATTCAATTGTCATTATATACACCCTTCATACATTGATAATATACCGATTCGCTATTCATTGCTACTTTCGGTATTCTCCGTACTCCGCACCTGCTATTTTCGTTATATTTCGGAATATACGGTATGTTGTCATATGGTGTCAGACCGCATTGAACACAATGCAATAAAGGCTATATCTGGAGATCAGTCACAAGTTCCACAACATTCTTTCGCTTAAATACACTTTTATTCTGAGTATTAAACACATCTGGCTAGCAAACGGTCCCATATCTTGAATAAAACACCGATTCAGTTTTTCAACATTTTGCGTCATTCATTCACACTATGCGTATTTTGAAATAAAAAATCTGTCAAAACCACATCTCTACATAACCTCTGTGCTCATACTCTCCAAAGAAATAATCCTGACAAACACAGTAAAATACTTACTTTCCAAGACAACTTTAACCTCAGGTTAGATTTAACAATGAAATAAAAACTAATCTTGGGAAAAACACATGCAAAACTTTGGATTTTTTGAAAGAACTATTTTAGCACCCTACGACCCGGAAGTACTTCCTGACTGGTCGGACACCTACATGAGTCGCGACATTTGTCAAAAATATTTATCGAATACATATAACTGACCAATAAGGTTGACCGAATGGAAAATCATATGCTTTTGCAAGAACCTATTATCTTTTCGGTTCAATTCCTGCATGCAAAGAAGTTCCATTCGGCTAATAGTAATCAAGGATTTTAAGACGCGTTATACAAAACTAGAAAAAATGCCAAAATAAATTAACCGTTTGGTATATTTCCATCAAGTAACTTTTTCAACATGCCTTCTGTATACCAAACTAAAATATACACATAATGGGGGGTGTAGATATCAAAATCACTCATGCATTGAATTTCTTCATTTTTCATGGAGAAACAGACGTTCTGTTAAATTCCAACAATTTTGAGGCACAAAAAAGACCATAAGGCTGCTTTGGAGCATATTTACATGCACAATAGTAGTATGGAAACTATCGGTATCAGCACAGTTTTCTCATTTAGGAGTTTTATGCAACGAGTCAGTAAATTTGTTGGCCGACAAGCCAACCAACACATTTAAAACACATTGCAATCCCGCTCAAAGAAAACCCCGCTGATACCGCTAGTTTCTATACTACTTATAAATAATTGATAATATAACTTGCTACTTTTTTAATCAACCCGAAATAAAACAACTGTAGATCAGGTAATCAATATCTTTTAAACCCAACACCGTAGATGATTTCAGTCTCGGCTGTTAAACAAAGTCGGAAGGAACAGGCCCCAGTTTGTATAGTACTCGCAAATAATTGATAATATAACTTGTTACCTTTTTTGGAAGGGTGCAACTATTTTATTTTCCGAGTTTGGGTGAATCTACTTTTGGCAAAGTTTCCAAATCACACGACCCAAACCTCTTTAACGCACTTTTATGTCTTGAATATCCTGAAACGGTACCCAACTATTAAAATCCTCATTGTAACCCTCCCATTTAATCAATGCTTGTTTCTTTTTGTAATCACGCCGTATAACCTTTTTCAATTCTAAATATTTAACATTTCTAATTCATAGAAGCTTCCATCAATGTTTTGGTTGTTCAAATCTTTTATTTTTTACGTCACAGGATTTGTATATTGAATTTCATCCATAACAAATATTTCTTCGGTCCAATTTGGAGTATAACCTTTTTCAAACGTTCTTTTATATTTGCTAATTCTAACCTTGTCTCCTATTTTGAACTTTGGCAAAGCTTTATTAATTTTCATCTTTCCATACAAGTTGAAATACACTATTCCTTTATTTTTCTCATCACTTGCCTCAAACGGTGTCATTTTAATACTACGATGTTTTGTATTATTAGCGCGACTATTCGAAGAATAAGAGAGCTTATGTAATCACCCCGGGCTCGGCGTCGGCGTCGGCGTTGGCGTCGACGTCGGCGTCCCACATCAAGGTTTGCGTGTAAGCTGTGTTTATAAGTCTAGATCTCTTACATTTCTTACCCTAGCACAACATAATTTGGCCATTAGCTTCCTAAAAGCATTATCTTAAGGGCTGCTTAAGTAATTTTATTTCCTGTAACCCCTGGGCTCCCATGGAACCCAAATTCTGATAGCCCTTAAAATGTGTCTATTTCTCATCAAATTTTGCGCGTAAGATGTGTTTACAGGTCTATATCTCTTACATTTCTAGTCCTAGCTGAACTAAATTTGGGAATCGGTTTCCTTATAGTATGTTGTAAAGGATTGGGTAAGTAATTTTGTATTCTGCAAATTCTGGGCTCCCATGGAACCCAAATTGTGCAATAAAGGCAGATCTATGTTTGCATGTAAGCATGTATATATCTATAATTTTGGTTTGGGATTTCTTATAGCATTATGCATCTTATTCATACATCACCCATATTGGAGCATGGGCTCCCTTCTCCTCCACCCCCGCCCCCACTCCCTCCACCACCCCCCTCCCCTCCTTCGACACCCATTTTTTATTTATTTTTTTACATATTTTCGTGTTGTTTTAGTCAGTTCTTACACATAGCTTCTTACACATATATGTGGCCCCCCACCCCCATCACACATCCCACTCGAAACTCTATTTTTTTTATTATTTTTTTTACCTATTTCTGTGTTGTTTAAGTCAATTCTTACCACATAGCTTCTTACACATAGATGTTGCCCCCTCGCCCCCCCCCCCTCCCCATCCCCGCCTCCCCCCACCCACTCGAAATTCATTTTTTTTACTATTTCTGTGTTGTTTTTGTCAATTCTTACACATAACTTCTTACACATATTACATGTAGCCCCCCGCTTCCACCCCCCTCCCACCCCCTCACACCCACCCCACTCCAAACTCAGTTGTTTTTTTGTTTACATATATTTGTGTTGTTTTAGTCAATTCTTACACATAGCTTCTCACACATATATGTTCCCCCCACCCCCGCCTCTCCCCCTTCCACCACCCACCACACACTCAAAACTTTTTTTTTTTTTTTTTTTACATATTTCTGTGTTGTTTTAGTAAATTCTTACACATAGCTCCTTACACATATGTTGCCCCCTCGCCCCCACCCCCGCCTCTCCCCACCCATCACCCCCACTCGAAACTCAATATTTTATTTTTTTATTTTGATTTTACATATTTCTGTGTTGTTTTTGTCAATTCTTACACATGTTGCCCCCTACCCCTCCGCCTCCACTCCCACCCCGCTTCAAGTCCCCCCACACCACTCGAAACTGGAATATTTTTTTTATTTTTTTTACATATTTCTGTGTTGTTTTGGTCAATTCTAACATAGCTTCTTACACATATATGTTGCCCCACCCCATCCCCCGCCTCCCCACCCTACCCCACTCCACCCCAACCCTCAAAACTCGATTTTTTTATTTTTTTATTTTTTACATATTTCTGTGTTGTTTTGGTCAATTCTTACACATATATGTTGCCCCTCCCTCCCCCACCGCCTCTCCCCCGTCCCCCACCCCCACTCGAAACTCGATTATTATTTTTTTACCTATTTGGCAATTCTTACACATAGCTATGTTGTCCCCTCCCCACACACCCCCACCCCCCCCCCCCCCACCCCACTCGAAACTGGAATTTTTTTTTAATTTTTTTTACATATTTCTGTGTTGTTTTGGTCAATTCTTACATAGCTTCTTACACAAATATGTTGCCCTAATCCCCCACCCCTCCCCGCCTCTCCCCCACCCCACCCCCACTAGAAACTTGATTTTTTAAATATTTGTTGTTGTTTTTGTCAGTTCTTACACATAGCTATGTTTCACCACCCCAGCCCCCCCCCTCCCACCCCCCCCCCCCCCCACCCACACATCTCGAAACTGGAATATTTTTATTTGATTTTTATTTTTTCCATATTTCTGTGTTGTTTTGGTTAATTCTTACATAGCTTCTTACACATATATGTTGCCCCCTCCACCCCACCTCCTACCTCTCCCCGCCCCTACTCGAAACTCGATTTTTTTCAGAGTCAGATTTTTAAATTTAGTTATCAATAAAAAAAAAAGGAAATGAGGCCACAATACAAATTGCCAGATATCAGCTCCCTCCCCGAGTTGCCTTTCGATCACAAATTTCTTTTTTAAAATGACAGCAATTTTGGATTAAAAAATTCATATATATTTTATATAGGCCCGACATTCTATACCAGCCCCGTCCCCCAACCCCACCCTACATTGTTTTAGTCTTGTTTTCTTATGGTATATACTAGTTATATAATTTATTATTTTTGAGTCTACTTGTAAACCTTTTCCCTTTCTACCTACTTGCAAACCTTTTCCAGTTAAACCACTAATAAGAGATCCAATCAATGGAATTCCTAATGATGCAAGCAGTCCGAGAAATCCCCCGTCTTGTTGTTGCTGACTTGTCAGTTTAATAGGGCAGCAACCTTTTGACTTTATTATCTTTTGTCTTTGTGATGGTGTTAGCACACCTGATTTAAGAAGTGCTTGTTTTTTGTCGCTAGGGATAGTTACCATTCCATTTCCGAATAGTTTACCGATTCCAGTACTCGCCAAACCGCTAAGTGCTCCTGTTGCTAATGGTGCTAATACTTTCGGAGCGAGTCTAGCAACTGTCGGTAATATTGTTTTAGTCAACAAACCAACTAATGCCCCTAAAAAGCCCCCATTTTTGGACTGAGATCTCATCTGCGATTTTGATATATTCACATCCAATCCATGTCATTTGGATTTAGGTTTATTAATATTTTTAATCTGAGTAGCTGTCAACAACAAAGGAAAATCCCCAGTTAGTTGATTATTCTTTAGCCTGAGCGTTAATTCACTTTTGTTTTTATATGCTTTTGCCAGACTTAGTTTCTGGCCATCTGTCAAATCTATCGAATACTTTACGTTAGTCATATATATTATAAGTTAGATTAAACTATTACCAATTCATTTCCGACAGTATCTATAACATCTTCTTCTTAGAGAACCAGAGCATAAACTTTATATCTAGCGGTAGGAACGTTTTTAGTTTATATCTCAAACTTAGTTTTGGATCAACACTGACCTCATTTCCCTTGTAACTTAAATCGAAATATATCATTCCAAAGAGATTTTTAAAATTACTCACATTGAGTAAAGTTCGAGTGTTTTTATCATTTTGCTTGTAAGAATAATTAATAACATCTCTGAATATTCTTATAATGTATTCAGTTTCTGAATAATATACACCGTTTCCAACTTCCAATCTAGCTGATTGTAAATAGCAATTGGCATCAGCATCATTGAGCTTAAACGTATCCAAAAGATAAGGATGTTGTGCTTGAGAAGAACTCTTGTCTGACCTTTGCAGATAAACAAAAACATGGTTTGGACTTTTAACTCTAGCCGTTATTCTAAATACGGATTCAGTTAGTTGAGAACTTCCGCTTTCTTGTATCATTTCGCGAAGATAAGTCCATCTTGTTGATGTCATATGATTTGACATAACATAAGCCAAACCATCTGGATTAAATATCGTTTTAGGTATCCACAAAACTAATTTATTAATAACCACCCGGCCATCATCACCAGCAGCTTTGAAAATTAGCACATCATCAGCCGCCAGTTGCAAGTTAATCTGAATTTGACCTGGAGGCAGCATGTTTGTTTCCAAACCTTCGAAGAAAGAATATTTGTTTAATGGAATTACAGAATCAACTTTTTGATTCGTTATGATTAAAGCATGACGAATCGTAAATCCTGTATTATAACCAACTTGGACGCTGTGGTTTCTATAGGACCCTATATATCATTTTGATCATCTCGAGATTCTGCCACAGCCGTATCATCCAAATAAAAGTATTCGTTTGTTCCGGTTGTTTTTGTATAATCGCCAGACATTTCAAGCAAACTTGTAACGTTAACTAATCTTTGAAGATTATTTCCATCATAAACTGTTTTTCCATTGTGCTTTACTTGCATTTGATCGATCAATGAAGCTGCATCGTTAATTAGAGCAATTTCATCGGCGGCTGCAAAAGCGGCCCCATCAGCAAGCTTGTTTACTTGAAAACTGATTTTAAAAAATGCGTTATACCAATCAAAGTAAGAACTTCTATCATTTAACGTAAATTGATAGCCACTTTTCATTTGTCTAGTATTCTTTCCAGGTCTAGTTATGGGTGTATCTAACTGAACAGGTACATGTTCATATCTAGTATTATATTTATCACTTCGAAAAATCTATGTATACTAGTAATTAGATTAAATTTATCGTTTAATTCTTGCATGACTTCCTCTTCCGAATAGTAATCTGTTAAAGTTTTCATTTCTTCAATTATATTATCAGCCACAACTTTAGCTACATCTTTTGTGGCAGCTTTTGTAAGTTCTTTTACAATTATCTCACCTTTTGGTTTAAGTTTAATAACCGAAACTAATTTATCATCTGCCATTTTTCCTATTTCATCTCCAAGTTTTTAGAACCGCTCTCTATGATTTGTTTTCCAGCAGTTTCTAATGCTTTCTTGCCCGCTGTTTTTACAGACTCGCTAAATATGTTTTGATCCAACTTTTGAAAAAATGTCAAATATACCAGCTCTAGTAAATCTGTCAACTTCAGTATAGGTTCCCATACTAGTAACATAAACTTTTTTTAATCGCGTCATATAACATATGTTAGATAAAACACAAGTTACTCGACTTGTATTACATTAATTCTTTCAAAACAAATCGGAATGACGTAAGAACTCCGTTGAGATTAATGATTTTACCAGAGAAATCGGTTATGTAAATACTAATACTGTTAATGATCGTTTTGTTTACTCCACAGAACCCGACTCTTATCGGTTCTTCTCTGAAAGGATATGACCTCGTAAGGTCGGCTGTACTTATTTCATAAATAACATCCCCGTATGATCCATCAACAATAGAATTACTTATCAAATCACAGTGGATATATAAAGTATCAATATAATTTGTTATGTTTGGTACTTCTTTTACAAATTTGGTTTCTCTAATAACTGCATCTTTGTCAAACCCAATCAAAGTGTGAAAGTTTGATTCTCTCAAATCAAGTATGAAAATATTATGAATGGTAACTAAGCATTTGAAACTTGATAAATCAAATTCAATTCTTATTGGGACAGGTGAGTCATCAGGTAAATCACCATTTACAGTCAATATTTCTTTTATATAATTATCGATATCGGCATAACTGTAATTTCCATTTGTAAAAATAATACTTTTCCAATCTGTTCCAATGTGATACCTTATCACATTGTTATTAAAATCCTCGCTAATATTATACCACGAGTAAGTCATAGAATTAATCTTATCGAGTCCAATACCATACTGTTTGTTCTTGTCAAATATTAATGGTCTGTCAACTACGGTTGTACTATTATAAGTATTTGAGCTATTAATTAATGCAGCTCTTTCTGATGATAATACAATTTTTTGTTCCATTATACATATTAGTAAATACAATTAAGCACCTTTGTAATACAGTTTAAAGCTTGATTCTTCAAAATTGAAAACTTGAGCAGATACATTTTTTATGTTTGGAAAGATGGTCAAATATTTAGATTTTTAAAGACATGCTTCAAATGTTCCTTTTAGTATTCGTTTGCCATTTTCTATTTTTAGTTGAGCACGTGACCTATCAGTACTTGGACTTATATTAAACAAACACAAATATTCTATACCAATGTCTGTATTTGCAACAGTATATGTAAGGTCTGCTTCAATTATATAACGCCCGGGTTTTACAACTGTCAAGCCTCCACCCACTTCTGTAGCATATTCTCCAGGTTTTACAAATGGATTGGTTACAAGAGTAAACGCTTCGAGAAAACCATCACGTTTGGTTCTTTCAAGTGGTTTTCGTGTTGGATATGATACGTAGCCGTAGTTTTTTTCTCATTATTATCTAGCATGACGCTTATACCATCATCTATTGTATATTCAAACAATAGAATCTGTCCTTCATTTTCTACTTTCACCCTTAAATTGTAAATTATACCAAGAAGTGCTGTGTGACGACTATTAGGCTTTTGATTAGGCTCTTTAAGAGAAGCTATTTCATTATCAAAAGCTTTGCTTTTTTCATCCTGGGCAGCTTTCAATTGCTTTAAAACATCATAAATAGCAGTCTCAAGTTTATCAGTGTCAACAAGTTTGCTCAAAGCAGTCTCCAGTGAATTACCGTCAACTATTTTCTTTTTGATGTCTTCAAACTCTGTGTTGATACCTTCAACGTTAGGGGAGACTCCTTAGTTTCGAATGAATGTCCATGGGGAATTTCTTATAAAACAGAAATCTAAGAGATTAAAAGCCATGTACAGGCTAGACAATAAAAAAGAAATCCACAAATGTGGTGTTTTTGACTTAGTATGACATAATAGTTAATTTTGGTGTAAATAAAGTTTTTGTACTGTGACCGGTATAGAGTCTGTAAACAGAAACTAGTAACTGGTGGCTATGTTGTAAATGGTAGCTTTACTTGATCAATAACTTCAACTCTCCATTCGACATAAGATTACGGAAAAAAAAGCCGGATAAGGTATGTAGAAATAGCATTTTTATGACAATTTGGAGTGTTTGTCATTCAATTATGGATGTGTTATATCTCAAATAAGGGACAGGTATATGCTGCCGTGTCTCTATAAATGTCATGTTTTCCTTTTTTTGAGTGCTAAGTGGGTGGGGTAAATGAATTGTATTTGTAGGCAGAGAAACTGACTTTGTTGCTTTCTAGCATGTATTTGCTATATTTTGAGAGGAAATTATATGGTCTTTCAGGAATAGGGCATGTTTGTTAGTTCTGAAAAATAGAATTCAAGTTATTTAACCTAATTAGTGTACATGTCTGAAACTAGTCTGAATTTCAAAGAAAACTGTAGATTCCGACCTTAAGGAAAATATGCATAGTACCGATTATACACAATTTCAGGTTTAGAACACAGGTTGTAGTGCGTTTTGATATTTTCAACACAAAATTGCTCAGAAATCATCAAAATATTGCGACATTTTCCATTTTGAGATATCGACACATATTGCCAAGGGAAGTAACACTTGCGGGTAAAAATAGACCATCTCAGTTTTTTTGTTATTTTTCCAATGACCGAATGTGAATTTGCACACATTTTTCAATTTTATTTTTGTAGAAACTATAATTGGAGCCTGTAAATTGTATTTAACTGTTCATTTAAGAATGCATTAATGTAGGAGAATAGGTTTCCATATAAGATACCTTGAACTACCAGACAGACCCAACAATAAATTGCACTCTGCTATGACCAACTCTGATCAGACATGCAAAATCAGACTTACTGGAATAACAGTATTAGACGCGCATCAGACTTACAATATTCAGACTCTTGAATATCAGCCCTACAATATCTGATGCATATCAGACTCATATCAGCCAAAAAATCAGACCCATATCAGACCTACAATATCAGACACAAAAACTATTATTGTGTACATATAGGTCTGCATCTCACTGGTATGGTCTAGGTCAGACTTTGATACTTTAAGTCTTATTACTATGAGTGATAGCGTAAGTTTGATGTAATTGTAGGTCTGACATGAGTCTGAAAGTGTAGGTCTGTCTGACATGCATTAAATAGTGAAAGTCTGAATTGAGTTTGATATTTTGGATAGATCTGGAATGAGTCTGTCCGACATTCAATGTGCATATATTGCCCATACAATATCAGACTGATATCAGACCTACAATATAAGACCCATGTCAGACCCACCCACCTTATCAGACCCATGTCAGACCTACACTACTAGATACACTCACAGCAGACCCATGTCAGACACTCATATCAGACCTTTTATATCAGACTCATGTCAGACCTTAAATACTGGGTGTGCCTCCAGCATACAAAATATCGTTGGTTGGTCTGATCTGAGTCGTAACTATTTAAAGTTGTGATATGATAGTGTAAGTAAGTAAGTTCTTAGTTAAGGTCTGGTATAATAAGTCTGGTAGTGTAGGTTTGAGCCATGTCTGGTATGCTACCTACTTTTCAGTTCATACTGCACTAAAACTATCCGGATGTTTTTGTGCATACCATTTCATTTTTTACTTTATTTTTAATTCGCAGCCTGCATAACCATAGCTGCAGTGACCGTTATGTCTATTATTTTCTCTACAATTTTAACTGAAATGGAAATATTCAATTTCGAGTTTAAATTAAAAAACTTCGTAATCACCGATTCGTGTCATATTTGGGGTGGCAGCAAAAACAAAGATGGCTATGGTGTTATCCGCGTTACTTTTCGTGGTCACCGAAAATGGGTAACTGTTCATAGGCTGATGTTCTACATATCATCAGAATGTGAACAGTTACCCAGCCATCTGCATGTGTCACATAGGTGTCACCAAAAACTTTGCATTAATGTTAAGCATTTAAGTTTGGAAACTTGTTTAGTAAATAATCAGCGGTCAGTTTGTAGAAATGAAGGCATTTGTAATGGTCACCGTGGCTATAGGCCGTGCCTTCTATGAGAATGGGTAATTATTATGTTGATATGTTAAAACAAAGGCATGTTTAAATTTTAAATATTTGGATTTATTCCATAGTTATGTTCATGATTGTTAGATGTTACAGTTTCATAAAAGTTAGTGTTTAAAAGTTTCCTGTTACTTCGTCGTTTGCGGGATATATAACGGTTGTGCTTGTATTGGACTGTTTCCGACAGCTGTGCGCGATACTTGCTCAACCGATCGCGTTGAGCAATGTGCATTGTGAAAGGGTCTGCCATCGCATATTTCAATTCAGCCTTTTTAGCTAACAATTGGGCAGACTTGCCTGTTCCATGTTTTTTGGTGCATACGTAAACACTCGACTGTTTAAATGTTCACACTTTTTTGTTGTGTAGAGTTTGGAAATGCGACCCAACATTTCTCCTGAAAATACTGTATCAAGTACCCGTTTGATGTTTTTATGGTCTTCCTTTGAAATATTTCTGTGTTTGCCATATGGCAAAAAGTTGGTGGAATAGCTGGCAAGATGGGCATGACACACTGTTGAATATATTCTGCACTGGGCATGAATGTTGCTAAAGCAGGGCAGTATATTGTTTATTGCTGCCCTGCCCTTTTCGACAAACTGCTTCTCGGATACACTATTTTTTTTTATATGCGTCAGTTCAAGCCTTACGCGCGCCCGAACGCATGATGCAAGTCTTTGGGAAAATATGACCTTGTCGACTGTGTCATGTCTGGTATAGATTGCCTCAATGTTTGACAAAAAATCTGCACTATGTCACATGCTATACTGGCGTTGCTAGGCAAGGGTGAAGTTGTTGCTATGCATCATGGCGTTGTTGCTATGTAGGCTAAGGGAGACTACTCTAGATAAGTTCTGAAGCAGGTTCTTTATATTTTGAGTTCAGGAATAAATGATTTTTCTGTACCCTGAATACTATGTAGGTAAAGTACTCAAAAGTACATTTACAACACATATACCAACTTAATTTTGATTCTAAGAAGAGGAAAAAAAGAACAAAAAATACTGAGAAATATGTAACTTTTCAGGAATTATAGTGCCAAGATTAAGAAGCTCTGAAATGCCTAAATTCCATCGCATTGGCACAGCTGACGTATCAAAATGCTCGAAATAACTGGAATAAGTGATTTAAAAGTAACAAATAAAAATTTGAAAAAATATTTTTGCCCTTAAGGGGAGACTCCTTAGTTTCGAATGAATGTCCATGGGGAATTTCTTATAAAACAGAAATCTAAGAGATTAAAAGCCATGTACAGGCTAGACAATAAAAAAGAAATCCACAAATGTGGTGTTTTTGACTTAGTATGACATAATAGTTAATTTTGGTGTAAATAAAGTTTTTGTACTGTGACCGGTATAGAGTCTGTAAACAGAAACAAGTAACTGGTGGCTATGTTGTAAATGGTAGCTTTACTTGATCAATAACTTCAACTCTCCATTCGACATAAGATTACGGAAAAAAAAGCCGGATAAGGTATGTAGAAATAGCATTTTTATGACAATTTGGAGTGTTTGTCATTCAATTATGGATGTGTTATATCTCAAATAAGGGACAGGTATATGCTGCCGTGTCTCTATAAATGTCGTGTTTTCCTTTTTTTGAGTGCTAAGTGGGTGGGGTAAATGAATTGTATTTGTAGGCAGAGAAACTGACTTTGTTGCTTTCTAGCATGTATTTGCTATATTTTGAGAGGAAATTATATGGTCTTTCAGGAATAGGGCATGTTTGTTAGTTCTGAAAAATAGAATTCAAGTTATTTAACCTAATTAATGTACATGTCTGAAACTAGTCTGAATTTCAAAGAAAACTGTAGATTCCGATCTTAGTGCTTGTCTGCCCATTTAATATTTTTATTTGAGTTATTTCAGCAGCAAAAGCAGTTCTCATTTGTGTCGTAGCATCAGCAATAGCGGCTTCAAGTTCATTGTTATCAACCATTTGTTTATTGATTTCTTTAATTCGCTCATTAATACTGTCAACACCAACTTGTATTTGTTCGCCTAACTTTTTATAGAGCTCGCTATCATCTTCCAATCCATCTTCTTTCTTTTCTAACTCTTTTAAAGTATCACCCAAAAGTTTTATATCATCTTTCAAACCGTTTTGAATTTCAATCATTTTCTCACGGTTTGTCTGTAATTGCTGTTGTATCAGACTTATTTTATCACCAACACCTGTTGTCAAATTTTTCATCATGTCTGGAATTTTATCAATACTATAATCACGTACAATTTTTTTTATTCTTTTCATGGTAAATTGCTTTGTTGCTGCATCATCTGATTTTTCTGGATTACCAACATTGGTAATTCTATTTTTATCCATATCAAGATTACTTCTCAAAACATTTTCCTGGTTTTTACCCTTGTGAAGATAATTAACCAAATATTTTTTGGGTTACTCAGACTGCACAATACCAAAATTTGTAATATTAAAAAAGAGTATGATAATGGACCTTTGGAAACACTGCCAGTAGTAACTTCCTCGCCAAGATCATTATATAATATATATTACATTAAATTTCACCAGTGAAGTTTCTTTTGACCAACTTCCTCGGACGATCAAGATACAGAAAATCGTACTGTTTGTCAGTTGCTTTTCTGTACTGCTCTTTGCTAACACCTTGTTCGTTGGAAAGCATACCCAGCTCACGATTAACTGGAGTTGCGAAGAAGATTTAATGAGAACAGTTCAAACGAATGTCTTTGGGAGATTTGTAGTAGGATTGTGATAAGTAAATTACGCAACAATTATTATGCCTGCCTTGGATGAAATAATTGACCATATTATTTTGGTTACGCTCGCAAACATAATCATCAAAAATAGCTATCTTTTGAGTATTAAAATCTAAAGTATCCACAGGGATAACTTTATCATTTGAACACTCCAGTATATCTTCAACCGGAATTTTATTCTTTTTTGCTATCTTTTCAAGTTTTTGTGATAAGACCTTGTACTTTGACTGTTCCAAGTTTTTAGCAAACAAATAAATCTTGTCATAGTAAACTAAAGGTTTCAGCAACATGTGAACTAATGTGTTTGTCTTGCCAGATGCTGAATTACCACATATAAGCATTCTAAAACAACAATCCGGCATGAAGTTCCATATCTGTTTGAAATTACCGTTATCTGTCTTCATATCGTAGTTTGGAATTTCCATTATAATAATATACTTTGATAATATTATCTAATCTACTAGTATAATGTCTAAAGTTTATTGCGGATTAAAAACAATCCCATCTGGGAAAAAACTCGGAACAGAAGCAGAATGTTTCAAAACTAATCAAGTCAGATATCATGGTTTGGTTAAAGTAGTCAAGGATGTATAAAAAGCAAAAGAGGCACCATCAAAACCTTTTACACCTAGAGCAAAAAAGCCGAGAAGTATATCAGAAACCGACCAGCAAGCCATACAACTGTTTTCCAGTGCAACAGGGTGGGAAATAAATGGTTTGAAAAAGCAACCAGCCAACAAAACAAAAACAGCAAAAGAAAAGACAGAGCTTAGGGCTAAAATAGCACTTGTGGAAAAACAACAAGCACTGGCATTATCAAATATTGCCAAATTAAACAAAGTACCAGCCAAGAAAGCAACCAAGTAATAAATCATGCATGTTTTATAACTTAGCTTATTTTATTTTATCTTTATCTAACCTTATAGTATATATGTCTTTGTTAAAGTGATCAGAATTAGCAGATAAAATGCAAATATCAAGTAATCTTGTTAAAGAATATGAAAATAAAGTTATTCAGAAGAGACTAGAAAAAGGAGCTAGTCGTGAATTATACAAAGAAATATTTAAACCGGTAACTAGTGAAATAAAAGATCAGTCAGTACAGTTAACTAAGCAGTAAGCTACTCTTCCAGAAATAAGTCAGCAATTAGCCACTCTTCCTAGAGCTATAGGTGAGGAAAGACAAGAAAGAGAAGTGTATCAGGGAATACCTCAGTTATTTGCTGAAGAGCCTCGTAAAATAATTACGGGTAATCTAGATGCTGGAATCGATAAAGAAGTGTTAAATAGGCATACTTTACCCTTGCCAACCATATACTATTATTATTATTTGTTTTATTAGGGCTTAAAAGATTACGAATAGTATAATATTATATTTTATACACAGATGATATAGAAATTCTCAGGAAAGATTGCGAGAAGCAGGCTTTGTTAGTTGATTTTGAGGGTACAAATAAAATTGACAGAGAACTATTAATTTTTGCAAACTTCAAGGATTTGACTGGAAAGATTATAACTGACTCTCAAAAGATGAAACACCGTGGAAAATAAGAAAACATGATATCAAAAGATTAAACAGATCGCGTGATAAAATTATCACACGAGCGACTAACGGTCCCATAACTATTGATTTTATTGAAGTTATTGAAAGAGAGAATTGATATTATTTTTATGCTGGTTAAATTAATTAATTAATTAATTAATTATGGCTTAAAGATTTCTGTATTATATATATTATATAATGAGTGTAAAAGAAATCGAAAGATCCCTGAAACAATATAGTAAGGTTTTCTCTGTACGTATTTTGGATAGATTAAGTCCACTAGCTCAGCTTCGTCGGACGCGAAAAACAGTTACAGAATTCCTCAAGGCGGAATTACAAAGAACTAAAGGATTTAAAGTATGTGTTACTTTGAAAATGACTTTATCTAAGACAGTTAAAATCAATGATGTAGTGTCCACAACTACATATAAAACAGCTTACTTCGCGCCCGGGCAACAATAATCTTAAATGAAAAGGATATCAAGTATGCTTTAGATACAGCAACTAATGAATTTATTGACAGAATTGGAAACTGGCACTGGCAGAGAAGTGGATGGGTAATTGAATCAGTGGACATGCATTATGTAAACAGGGTGAAGTATAAGCCTTTGAGGGGTAGCTCTTATTTATAGTTACCAGAAGAACTTTCACATGTTAGAAAAGGCCTAATAAATATAAAAAATGAAGAAGACAATGAATGCTTCAGGTGGTGCCATTTGGCATATGAATTTCCTGCCAACAATAATCGCCAAAGAATAACAAAGTACAAAAAACATCATGGTGATCTTGGTTACGGTGGAATTACATTATCATGGTGATCTTGGTTACGGTTGAATTACATTTCCTCTAACTTTAAAACAAATCCCAAAAATAGAAAAACGAAATACTGTATGTTTTAATATATTTGAATATGAAAAAAGGGTGGTGTATCCTCTGTACATATAAAAAAACAAAGTTGAAGAAGAATGTGATACGCTTTTGATTGTCAAAGAAGAAGAAAAGCATGATGTGTGGATAAAGGATTTTAACCGGTTGATGTTTAACCAAACATTATACGAAGGGAAAAAACGGTTCTGTAAGACATGCCTGCAGTGCTTTACATTAGAAAAAGTCTTGGAAAACATAAATCTGATTGTCTTTCTCTGAATGGCAAGCAAGCAATAAAAATGCCTTTTGCGAGTGAAAAGATTTTCTTAAAAACTATGATAGGCAATTAATGGTTCCATTTGTTATATATGCCGACTTTGCAGCAATAACAGAAAACATCTCTTCAGCTACAAATAATCCAAAAAACTCGTATACAGATGCATATCAGCAGCATACTGATTGTAGTTATGTATACAAGGTTGTCTGCTACTATGATGACAAATATTCCAAACCGGTTGTAACATACAGAGGACCAAATGATGTTTATAAGTTGTTAAAACAAATGATAGAGGAAGAAAAATATTGTAAAAAAACTGCGAATATATGTTTTAAAAAAGATTTGACAATGACAGCGGCAGAAGAAAAAGAATTTAGGGCGGCTGAGAAATGTCATATTTGCGATGAACGATACATGACGTGTGATAGAGCAGTAAGAGTAGAGATCATTGTCATATAACTGGGAAGTTTAGAGGAAGTGCTCATGATGCATGCAATCTCAGTTTCAGACTAACTAAACAAAATACCTGTTGTACGAGAGGCGCCCCACTTATATTTGAACACTTTTGTTTAAGGCGGGTTTTTTCAGCGGAAGTGATTGTCATAAAAAATACGTGATTTAATGATGTGAAACTGTCATTTAGAACGTATGCATTTAAAAATAATATCCAATTTCACGCGGTCCTTTTTAAATTGCATTTTGAATAAGGTGTACACCATTTTCTAATTTGAAGCCTATATGTTGCTGTTGCCGTGGAGTTTTACCTTAAACCAAATAATTGCACTAAATGCATATCATAATTGTTTAAACCTGTTATAATTTAAATATGATCGTATGTTTTATTTTAAGACAAAAATATAGATGCTGAATTAAAAGCTCGACTTTTTATCGCAATATTGAAACATTGACAGATAATAGGAAAATTTGCTCCTGTGTTACTGATAATTTTATAAATTAACCGAAATAACTGTTTTTATCATATTTTATGATATAAAAACATGAACAGTTATTGTTGATGTATATCATATATGTATATCGTATACCTTATAAAGATATATTTGGTAAACAAATATATTATTTTTATCATTATTTGCAAATGTGTGTGTTTTGACCCTAAATTTTAAGTTATATATTTTTCTATCTTTTCTTTTGAGAAACTTGTGAAACTTTATTTTTATAGCGGAGGAAGTCACAAAAATGCCTGCAGTTAATGTTTTGAACTAGACGCTTTCGTAAATTTAGTCATTTTCATAGTTGAATTTCATGTTAATTTTCGCTAAAATCTTGAAAATCGACAAATTAAAAAAAATGCATATTACACTTTTCTACGTTCAGGCATGGACATATCAAATTACTATAACCTTGAACGATATTTTAAAAGCATTTATGTTAAAATTTGTATTGCAGGTATTTTTATAATTGACGATTTTTGCTTCAAAATGTCATGCTCTACCCATTTTCAAAAATGCGGATGCAGCAACATTAGGAAGCACATAATAGTGCATGTCATAATGTTTCATATCGAAGGAATCATTAGAATTCTACATTACAATCAACATATTCGGCGAGAATTTCAAGATAGTTGATTCAGTTACACAATCAAAGTGTTCAAATATAAGTGGGGCGCCTCTCGTATTCCATAATTTGAAGGGTTATGACGCTCAATTTATAATGCAACACATCGGAAAGTCCAACAAAACGATAAACGTTTTACCAAATAACATGGAAAGGTATATGGCTTTCATGTTTGGGTAAAATTTGGTGTTTATAGATAGTTTCCAGTTTATGTAACAGTCACTCGATAATTTGGTGAAAAACATTCCGTTGTTTAAATATATCTCTCAAGAATACTCTGATGAAAAGTTTTGAAGAGAAAAGGAGTTTACCCATGTGATTATATGGATAGCTTTGAATGCTTTAAGGAAAAACAATTGCCTAATAAGAAAAGCTTCTACTCTCAGTTAAATGATGCAAATATTTCAGATGAAGATTATGAGCATGCTAAAAAAATATGGAAGACGTTCAAGATCGAAAACATGGTGGGGGAATATCATGATCTATATTTGAAAAGCGATGTTTTGCTGATAGCTGATGTTTTTGAAAACTTCAGAAAAATGTGCTTTGGTATTACAAATTAGATCCTTGTCATTACTTCAGTAATCCCGGGTTATCTTGGGATGCCTGTTTGAAAATGACTGGGATTAAACTTGACTTGATTACAGATATTGATCAATATCGATCAATATCTGTTTGTAGAAAAAGGAATGAGAGGTGGCGTGAGTTATATTGCGACTAGATATTCGAAAGCTAATAATAAGTATATGAAACACTATGATAGTAGTAAACAGAGTTAGTTAATAATGTATCTTGATGCTAACAACTTGTACGGGTGGTCGATGTGCCAGCCGCTACCAACTGGTAATTTTAAATGGTTCGATAAATTTGAAGAAGGGAAATCAAACTATATTGTTGAGTGTGATCTTGAATATCCAGATGAGTTACATGCCTTGCATAATGATTATCCTCTTGCTCCTGAAAGTTTAAATATAAAAGATGAGTGGTTGTCGGACTACTGCAAGAACTTGACTTGATTACAGATATTGATCAATATCTGTTTGTAAAAAAAGGAATGAGAGGTGGCGTGAGTTATATTGCGACTAGATATTCGAAAGCTAATAATAAGTATATGAAACACTATGATAGTAGTAAACAGAGTTAGTATATAATGTATCTTGATGCTAACAACTTGTACGGGTGGTCGATGTGCCAGCCGCTACCAACTGGTAATTTTAAATGGTTCGATAAATTTGTAGAAGGGAAATCAAACTATATTGTTGAGTGTGATCTTGAATATCCAGATGAGTTACATGCCTTGCATAATGATTATCCTCTTGCTCCTGAAAGTTTAAATATAAAAGATGAGTGGTTGTCGGACTATTGCAAGAACTTGAAGAGTAAGTTTGATTTGGGAACAAGTAAAATAAGTAAACGTGTTACTACATTGAAGGATAAGGAAAAATATGTTACGCGTTATAAAAATTTAAAGTTGTATGAAAGTTTGGGGCTGAAAGTGAAAAAGATACACAGGATACTCCAGTTTGATGAGTCTCAATGGTTGAAATTGTATATCGACTTCAATACTACAAAAAGAACAGCAGGAAAAAACGTTTTCAAAAAAAGATTTCTTCAAGCTTATGAATAATTCGGTTTTTGGCAAGACGATGGAAAACTTGAGAAAGAGAGTTCATGTTAAGCTGACGCATGATGAGGAAGGTCTTTTGAAATATGAGGCAAGACCATCGTTTATTTCTTGTAAGATGTTTAGCGAAAACTTGTTTGTCATCAATAGGGTAAAAGAAAGACTTGTCTTAAATCGCCCTTGTTATGTTGGTATGTGTATTGTGGACTTATCAAAATACTTGATGTATGATTTCCACTACAATTATGCTAAAAACAAATACAATGAAAAAGTTAAGCTGTTGTTTACTGACACTGATTCTGTGAGTTATGAAATTAGAACAAAAGATGTGTATTCCGATCTTTACAAAAACAAAGAACTTTTTGATAACAGTGAATATGATCCAAAAAGCGAGTTTTACTTCAGCGATAACAAAAAGGTTATTGGCGAGATGAACGATGAATCCTGTGGTGCGGTGATCGTAGAGTTTGTTGGATCGAGAAGTAAGTCATACTCGTACATTTTGGCTGATAATACTGAAACAAAGAAATGCAAAGGTGTTAAAAACTTTGTTGTCAAATAACAGATAACACATGATAACTACAAAAATATTTTATTCACAGCGACAGAAGCTCATCATAAAATGTAAGTTGTCAGATCTAACAAACACAAGCTGGGCAGCTATGAAATTAATAAAAAAATGTTTGTCTGCATATGATGACAAAAGGTACATATTAGACAATGGTTGGGATACACTAGCATATAAATAATAATTAAAATCAAATATAATATGATACTTTATTTATGGAACAAACATTTGTGGAAGAGATATGTGAAAAATTGAGGAGTTGAAAGGCAAATATAGAAGAGTATTGTTGGCATGCAAACAAGGCTGGGTGGAATATGATGTGATTCGTGCTGATTTTCTAGATACTAAAAAAAGTCAACAAAAAAAAGAAAAAAAAAAGAATGGGGACAGTCTCAACACATTAATGACCAAAATAGATGCTATGATGACCAAAGATGATATGGAGTCCACAGTAGAGAAAATCATGATGGAGATTAAAAAGAACATGGAAACAACAATAGAAATTAAAATCAGAGACAAAACGAAAGAGTATACGAAAGAAGTAGAAACATTGAAAGAAGAAAACAAAATGCTAAAGAGCAAGTTTGCAAGTCAAAATGCAAGAATTGAATCTTCGGAAAAGCTAGCCAGACAAGCTTTAGAAAAGGCAATGAACAATATTCAAGAAAGAACAATATTAAATGTAGTTGAATTGCCGGGCGAGACAGAGTTATCCCTTACACAGGAGCTTAGCAGTCTGTTTGCTAAACAGAAAGTAACACTTAACCCGGACAACATCACAGCAATTCTTCACCGCATACCAGGTAAGACTGGACTCCCCAGACCAATACTTCTTAAACTCAGAAACAACAATGAGACGTCCAAGCTGATGAAGGTTCGATCGAGCATGAAGTTGGCAGGCAAACGTCTCGTTGATGATGTCACCAGGCTAAATGTTACCCTTATGACCAGACTGAATGAGCACCCAAAGATGGACTCCGCCTGGTAGTTCAATGGGTCAGTCTACGGCAAGACGTAGGACGAACGACGACATAAGTTTGACCTCTATGATGACATTGACTCTGTGATAGCCAAATAGACACTGGGAAACTGAACATAAACATTCTATGTATTCCATGTGAATGTTTAGTGTACTGTTTTTCTTTTTGTTTTTGTTTTTTAATTGTGTAACTTATATTGGATATATAAATAATTATTATATATGGATTAATAATGTGTCTTTCTGGACTATCAGGACTAGTGGATTTATTGTGAGGATGTTTGTGTGAGAGTTTATTTGATATAGGACTACTTAATCAAAGAAACTATAGACAGTTCCTGAACTCTATTACAGTTTCTGTGTACCACAATACAACTGGAATTACCCGTTCTTACAAATAAGTAAAATTGAAAATGAACAGGACTCTACAGGAAACATCTCAATTGTGATTTTTAATTTTTTTTTTGTAAATTTAATTATGAATATATAAATATATGGAAAATAACCACGTGAAATTAGGAAAAGCATGGTAAGTTTAACGTTTTGCAATATCTATTTTTTCTGATTATATTTTTGATGTGAAATTAGTTACTTAAAATCTTAGATGCAATTTAGCATTGTATTTATTCCAATATTACAATAAATATTGAGACAAGTTCATCATGTAGAAAAAAATAATAATTCTTAATTAAATCTTAATTTAAATAATACTGTTTATATCATTCCTTGACTTTTGATTTTCGCAAGGAAGCAAATTGAGTTAATTCATGTCAAGATACATGTAGTTTTTCCTGAGTCTTTCTTGGTCTTTTGGATTAAGGGAGACAATTGGGAACAAACATGCTTTTGTTTAGTCATTTGACATATTGTTATGTTTCTGACTCGGGTTGCAGAGGCGGGATCTTTTAGGTAGGGTCAGTCCCGGTCACTCGAGCCTATCTTTGTGATCTTGATGGTACATTTGAATAGCAAGAACATTCAACATACCTATGATAACATCCTGAAGTATGTCATTGATTTTAAATCAGGAGTATAACTAATAAACATGCTACTACTTTTATTTTTTGTTCAATTTAAACGTAAATAACAATCTGATAGGTATTTTGGTTTCTCCAAAAACTAAAGACATGCAGCACATTTGCTGATATTAGATTTATTAGATGAAAAATATATTTGTACTTGTTTTATATCCAACTCTCTATGCTAAACAGCTTTTTGTACAGATACAGCCCATATGTATTGCATAATTGTAATGCAAGTGCACTGTTTCCCTTCCCTATTTCACTATTCCTTTTTTTTTGTCTCTGGCATATGGCATTTTGGCAACATACATAGTAATTATACAGCTATAACATCGGCAGGTGTTTATCAAAGTCCCTTTTCTTTTTTTAATACTCACCATGAGTGAAATCAAGATAATGTCCTTAAATTGTCAGGGGATCGGCCAGCTACCAAAGCGTACAGATCTATTTCACTATTTAAAAGAAAAAAACTGTAACATTTATTGTCTGCAAGATACACATTTCAGTCCAGGAAAAGATGAAAAATGTGTACGAACTAGATGGGGAAACGATTTTTATTTTAGTTCTTTTAAATCTAATGCAAGAGGTGTAGCAATCCTGTTTAACAATAACATTGATTACAAAGTTCATCAATCAAAGGCGGACCCAAATGGAAATTTTTTGCTGTTAGATATGACAATTGATAATAATAGATTAAATTTAGCTTCCATATATGGTCCAAACACAGATGATCCATTGTTTTTTGAAAGTGTAATAAATGCAGTTGAGGAATTAAATAATGAGCACATTATATGGTGCGGTGATTTTAATCTTGTCATTAATCCTGATCTAAACTACTGTAATTACAAAGCCATAAACAATAAAAAAAGCTAGAGACAAACTTCTAGAAATTATACAAAATAAGTACCTGATAGACCTATTTAGAGAAACCCATCCCATAATAAAGAGATACTCATGGCGGAGACGCCAGCCATTTCAACAAGCCCGTTTAGATATTTTTTTAATATCTGAAAAGTTTCAAACTTCTATTAAAAGCTGCACTATAGAAAATAGCTACACATCTGATCATTCACCTGTTCAATTGATTTTATGTTTTAATGAATTTATAAAAGGTAAACCTCTTTGGAAACATAATAATTCATTGCTTAAAGATATGCAATATTTAGAAACTATCAAGGACAAAATTCAAGAAATAAAAAAACAATACTCTCTTCCTATATATGATTTAGAAAATTTAGAAAACATACCTAATAATGAAATTCAATTTACAATCAATGATCAACTGTTTCTGGAAACACTTATGATGGAACTGGGAGGAAAATCTATTTCATACTCCAGTTACATAAAAAAGCAAAGAGACGAAAAGGAATCAAAAATTGTTCAAAAAATATCACAGCTAGAAAAAGATTTAAATGCAGAAAAAGTAGAGGAATTGGATTTACTACAGTGTGAGCTAAAAGATATTAGGAAAACTAAAATAAGATCAAGAGCAACAAATATAATCGAGGGAGAAAAAACAACAAAATATTTTTGCGCCCTAGAATCGCACAATTACCTTAGCAAAATCATACCTACTTTAAAAAAAGAGGACGGAAAAATAATAACAGACTAGCATTAAATATTAAAAGAAACAGAGAATTTTTATAGTACGTTATATAGTAATAGAGATAAAAAAAATTGCAAGATATAGACCTAAATGAACATTTGAAAAATGTTAATATTCCTAAATTGGACCACAAAAAATCAAATAATCTTGAAGGTTTACTAACATATTTAGAATTGTCTTCCTCATTAAAAAATACGACTAATAACCGCAGTCCCGGCAGTAGTGGATATACATGTGAATTTTACAAGGTATTTTGGAGACAATTAGGACACTTTGTTCTCAGGGCTCTTAATTATAGTTATGAAATAGGAGAGTTATTTATAACACAAACACAAGATATTGTTACTGTAATACCCAAAGAAAACAAGGATAGATATTTTTTAAAGAACTATAGACCTATTTCTCTTTTAAATACTGTATATAAAATGGCGTCTGCCTCTGTAGCTAATAGAATAAAAACTGTATTATATAAGCATATTAATAGAGATCAAACAGGATTTTTAGCAGGTCGTTTTTTGGGCCAAAATACAAGACTGAAATATGACATAATGCATTATTTAGAAGAAAAACATATACCAGGATTACTTCTACTTGTTGATTTTGAAAAAGCCTTTGATTCTTTGTCATGGTCCTTTATATAAAAAGTATTGAAGTTTTTTAATTTTGGTCCATCAATACAAGCATGGATAACTCTGTTTTATAAAAATGCTCAGTTGTCTGTTAATCAAGGAGGTAATTTGTCATCCTTTTTCAGTATTGCACGCGGCTGTAGGCGATCCCCTGTCCCCTTATATATTTATTCTATGCGCGGAAATCTTGGCTATAAAAATTAGGCATAATAAAAAGATACAAGGGATTAAAATAATCAATAAAGAATACAAGTTAACACAATTTGCCGATGACACAACTTCATTTTTAGACGGGTCTGAAACCTCATTGAATGAAACATTACATGAGCTGGATTTCTTTGCAAATATTTCTGGATTAAAAGTTGACTTTGAAAAAACGCAGGTGGTTTGGTTAGGCTCAATGAAATATAGCACACATTCAATAAAAACTAAATGGAAACTGACATGGGGAAACTCTAGATTTAAACTGTCAGGAATTATATTCGACACAGATCTTACAAAAATGAATGACTTGAATTACAATGACAAAATAACAGCTTTGAGGAAAAAAATAAGTAGTTGGCAACGTAGATACCTGACTCCCATTGGTAGAATTACAGTTATAAAGTCACTCCTTTTACCTTCACTTAAAGGCATTTGCTGTAGTTTTCCATGCGCAGCTTTTTTGGACGACTTCGCTTCTAAAACTATTGGATGGATTTTCCTCAAAATTTACTGGAATGTTGCTTTTGATGTCTATTTCTATTTTTCGTCTTTTTTTTGTCTTTTTTTTTGAGTTTTTTTTTTTTTGAGTTTTTTTTTGTCTTTATTTAAATAAAGGCCTATTATTAGATGCATAAAATAGGGAAAATATAGCATTTTGTAAAAATTCCAACAAAATTAAAAAATTTAAGCATAAAGGTACGGTTCCAAAAACCAATATTAAATCTCAATATGCATGGTGACCTATAAATTTAATTAAATATATTGTCTAAATATATGTTCAAATAAGTGCCTAGGAAGTTTGAACAAATTCTGTTATTAGGAACATAACAAAAAAGGAAAATATACCATTTCTATATAATTTCATACAAAACTTGGCCTTTTAGCATAGGGGTAGGGTTTCAAATTATTTTTCTAAACAAGCATGGGGACCTATCATTTTTATTGCACATTTTGTTTTTATATATGTTAAATTATGTGCTTAGAAAGTTTTAAAAAAATCTGTTATTGGGAACATACAAAAAAAAAAGGAAATTTTATCATTATGGGCTAATTTGTGCATAAATTGTGGTAATGGTCTCGACAGATTTTGTAAAAAAATATAGGTTTTACATAAAGATGAGCTTTAAATGTTATTGTAATTAAATGTTCTTTACTTTAATACAATTTTAGCAGAATTGTGACCAATGAATAAATGATTAGACTTCAAAAATATCTTATTTAGCTATTTTATGGACTTGTTCAACTTTTTGGACAGATTGACATGACGGTGGCATTACAAATTATTTTTTAAAATTTTAACAAGCATGGTGACCTACCATTATTTTTGCCTTTTCTGTCTATATATATAACAAACTTACTGTACAAAAAGTTTAAAGAAAATCGGTTTTGTAGAAGAAAACTATAGAAAATGTCTTTAATCATTTGTTTTTATCCTTACCTAATCAAAAAGATAATGTTATCAATGAAATAAACACATGGTGTTTTAACTTCCTATGGCAAGGTAAATCAGGAATTAAAAACACTATATTATGTAAGGATTATGAAGAAGGTGGATTGAGAATGAAAAATCTCTCTGCATTTATATCAGCCTTAAAAGCAACATGGATTAGAAGATTACTGTTAGAGGAAAACAAATATGTAAATATCCTAAAATCATATTTAGATATAAACAAATTATCTTGGTGTGGAGTTATGTATGCACAAGAAATAATAAATAATATTTCAAACCCCTTTTGGAAAGATGTTTTAAAGTCACACATACTAATACTATCCACGCCCAAGCCAGTGAACACAGATCTATACTTATCAAGCCCAATCTTTTATAACGAAAATGTCAGGGTAGGGTCAAAAAGCTATTTTATAAAATCCTGGTTTGATAAAGGAATGTTTACTATAAATGACATTACAAAAATTGATGGGAATTTGTACACACAGGAAGAACTAAAACATGCATTTTATGTATACATTAATTTTCTACAGTACCACAGTTTAGTACTGCTGACAAAAAAATGAAAAAATATAAAACATAGAAGTTACAAGCAAGCTTGAAAACCCCATCATACCAAATCCTATTAAAATATACATAAAAAATGAGAAGGGAATAAAAGATATGTATCTTCTACTAATCTTCTACTAAACCAAAATCTTGAAATCCCTACTGCAAAAATTTCATGGAATAAACGGTACCAAATCAGCAACCCAGTTTGGAAACAGATTTTTACTTGGCCTTTTTCAATAACCAAAGATACTACATTGCAATGGTTCCAGACACGCATCAACCATAACATCTTAGCAACAAATAGTTTTCTACATAAGATAAAAAATACTTGACAATCCAATATGTTCTTTCTGTTCAACGGCCTCCGAAACAATTATACATATTTTATGGGAATGTAAGAAAACAACAAATATATTAAGTAAACTTAAAGATTGGCTGCTCACAAAAGATATTTTATTTATATTACTTTTGAAGAAAAATCATTTATCTTTGGAACATATGACAAAAATGTAAGCAACTTAATCCAGCTCATCCTTTTAGAGACAAAATACTACTTATATTACTGCAGATGCTCAAAAAACATACCCACAATTACAACACTGAAGTACAGAATCCAACTTTTGTATAAAACAAGCAAATAAATATCCATTGTTGAAAACAACTACAACATATTTTTAAATTCATGGGTAACGTTTCACGAACTGTTAAGTTCGGAAAAATAAGACCCAGATGTGTATTTGTTATTTTTGAACAATAGAACGCCAGATACTAATGCCAGAGACATATCGTCAACCCCAACCCCCACTCCCCATATTTTTTTTATTTAAATAAATATTTTCACCCACCCCATCATGCTCCCCAACCGAGAAGCTTGATGTTAAGTTATACAATTTTTAATCATATTCTTATTAATATATTCGCTTTTTTGCATATATGTGTGGATGTAAATGTGTTACCAAAACCATAAAAACTCACTAAGAACCAAATAAAAATACTCAACAGAAATTTTCTATTGAAAGATTAATTTTTGACATTAAGTTCTATAAAATAGTGGTAATGTATAGTAAACTAGTGAGCGAATGATTGAGAGATCTGAGTGAGTATTATTGATTTAGGATTTTGTTATACATATTTTTGTAAAAAATTGTAAAAAAAAATAATGTAAATGTTGTAAGGTGTACAAGGGAATGGTCCTCCTCGACCCCTCGTACATCAAATCAACAAGCGAAATCGATAACTATCGGAAATGGATTATTATCTAGAAAAACTTGATCATGTCAAAAGAAAGCTTTTCGATTTGAAACGCAAAATACGCAAATGCAGAAAAATAAAATATTCCAAGATCGAGTGTGATATGTATAGTGATGACGAGGATGATTGCCCTGTTCCTTCTGACTTTGTTTAACAGCCGAGAAGCTTGATGTTGAAGTTATTTTGACAAAAGATTTCGATTCAGACGATTGGGGGAAATTTCACCAAAAGAGGACTTGCTAAACTTCAGGTGTATCTCTACATTTCATTTCGGTAGAGGTATACCAAACGGGGTTCTAGTAATGTTCTTTCCCAGGACATGCTAGCAAGAGGACTTGCCAAACTTCAAATGTGTTTCTACATTGTTTTTCGGTAGAGATATTTCAAAATGGGGTTCTGGTAATGTTTGTGGAGTTGCATTTTAAAATATCACCCAGTCAGAGATATCGAAATTTTAGGGATGCTGGCTATTAAAATTAGAAATGTATTATTATCTAGAAAAACTTGATAATATCAATAAAATGCAAATGCGGAAAATTAAAATATTCCATGATCGAGTGTGATATGTATAGTGATGATGAAGATGATTGCTTTGTTCCTTCTGGTTTTGTTTAACAGCCGAGACTAGACCCGATGCTGTTTTGGGTCGTGTGATTTGGAAACTCGCCAAAAGTAGATTCACCCAAAATCAGAAAATAAAGTAGTTACCCCCTTCCAAAAAAAGTAACAAGTTATGTTATAAATTATTTGCGAGTAGTATACAAACTGGGGCCTGTTCCTTCCGACTTTGTTTAATAGCCGAGACTGAAATCATCTACGGTGTTGGGTTTAAAAGATAGTGATTACCTGATCTACAGTTGTTTTATTTGGGGTTGATTAAAAAAGTAGCAAGTTATATTATCAATTATTAATAAGTTGTATAGAAACTAGCGGTATCAGCGGGGTTTTCTTTGAGAGGGGTTGCAATGTGTTTTAAATGTGTTGGTTGGCTTGCCGGCCAACATATTTACTGACTCGCAAGTTGCATAAAACTCACCGATGAAAAAACTGTGCTGATATCGCTAGTTTCTATACTACTCACAATGTCCAATAAAATATACAGTTTGGCTATAAAATGCCAGAAAAGAAGAGACAAAATTGAAGTAATGACTCAAAAACTAAACCTACCCCATATGCCTGTAGCAGTTTTAAAGCCAACTAATACATTCAAGTCTTGGGCAACAGCAAGACAAACTGAATCACACACCAGAATAGTATATATTTCAGTGGATTATACCATTATCTCTAACAAAATACCACATTAATGTGTTAAATTACAATTGTATGCCATTGCGTAGTGATTTCATCTGAATTAAGGAAGAAAATGGGTGGGATTTACACCATGTTTAGCAAAAACTAAAATAAATGCTGAATTCCACAAATTTCTGTATATTTCCGTTTCAGATTGTAAAACCCATCATCGCTTACAAAATTTACAGGTTCTCAGGCTTTCGATACAAAGTAAGACTCCTCCTAGAGTCGCGTCATGTCAAAATGTCAGTACCGATACATTTTCAGATTTTAGCCTCATACGGTACCTTAAAATAATAAAATTGCCATTTACTGTAGGAATTGTGACAGATTTATTACCTACTGCCACTAATCCACTTAAAGACACTTGAGAGCCTACTTAAAGTGCTTTAGGGCCACTCCAAATCACTAGGACCCCCAAATTCCACCCTAAAACATACACATTCTATTTCAATTGCAAAAGAACATGTTCTGTTGTAAAATTCAAAAAAAATAACATCAGCTTTTTTTTTCTCACTCAGCTGCAAGCTTTCACAGGAAAAATCAACTGGATTTGGCCATTAATAAGAAAAATGCATTTTGACCATCTAGGTGTCAGACCGGTGAAAATCAGCCCATTAATTTGAACACAATGCAATATGGGCTATATTTGGAGATCAGTCACAAGTTCCACAACATTCGTTCGCTTATCTGTGTATTAAACACATTTGGCTAGCAAACGGTCCCATATCTGGAATAAAACACCGATTCATCGCGTCATTCATTCACACTATGCGCAGGGGCGTACCTGGAGCATTTTGAAATGTACGCCAGATATGAAAAGCGTAGCTGCGAACCGAGCTGCGAACCGAGCAGCTACGCTGCGAGTTGGGGGTAGGTGTGGGAGTGGGTGTGGGAGGGGGAAATTAGGAGGCAAATGATGCGTTCTCAAGCTATATTTCAGCATTAATAAGGCATTTTGTTTGACACTAGCCCCTACCCCCCTCAGCCATCAGTTTTTATTGCATATTTGGAACTTTTGGAACTTTTATTTTTTCACTTTTGCTGACGAATTGTACGCATTGGCGTACGTGCGTATGCCTGGATACGCGCCTGATGCGTATTTTTTAATAAACATCTGTCACAACAACATCTCTACCTAGCCTCTGTGCTCATACTCTCCAAAGAAATAATCCTGACAAACTCAGTAAAATACTACTTTTCATGACAACAGACATACTACTTTAACTTCAGGTTAGATTTAACAATGATATAAAAACTGATCTTGGGGAAAACACATGCAAACTAAGAACTTTGGATTTTTTCAAAGTATTATTTTAGCACCCTACGACCCGGAAGAACTTCCTGACTGGTCTGACACCATATGTCGTCTTATAACAGACACTCTCTAACCACGCACTCCAGTCTGGAACACTGACTGCTGCTGGCCAGTTCCCTATTTACATTACAATGAATAACATCCTAATTACAGATTATTAGTTAGAACACGTTGGTCGTTCTTAGTTATTTATAGTCCTACAATACAGTAGTACGGTACGACTGTTACTCACAGCCCCATGTAGACGCTTGTTTACACATTAGTTTGTACAGGATCAAATCCCTTCAAAAACAGCGTATTACTTAAACTTAAGTTAAAATCACTTATTGTTTACCAACGCTTACATATTTATTAATATTTTGTCAATATACGGATCTTTTTCCCATTTACAGCCTTGCAAATGGTTCTACTTTCATCGCGCTGTAATCCGGTGATCTTTGGTTTCTAGTAAAAATTCGTTGTTCGCCAGATTTCCCAATACGTATGACGATGACGGCACCGTCCAAAAAGACAATGACAAATAGTAAGGTTATGTAAAATGCAAATCAAAAGATATAATACAATAATTAAAAATACCCCACTGGGAAGAGTTATGACTTTAAAGAATACAGCTGTACCGTTGAGTTAGATTTGTGTTGAGGGGAAATGGTTGCAAAACCGCCGATATCATTGAAAACATGAATAAAAAAAATAATTTTCACCAGTATCGTTTTTTCCGACGGAATGGCAAATATTAAAATTTTACAGCCGATGTCGTCTTTAGTAAACAAACATACAGTTACATGGCTTTATTGTGTCCAATGTACATACTTATACAGAAATGGATATTAAAAGCGTCTATGTTGTTTTTGAGCAGTACGAAAAAAGCTATAATAGCGCAAACCCGTGAGAAACGTGGAAAGAATATTTCGCTTTATATACCATCTCACATACACGAACAATTATCATTCATGCCTAGAAAAAGGTTCTTACAAGTAGCAAGAGTAAAGGAGATTTGAAATAGTGTATATAAAAACACCTAGCTGAAAGTGCCCATGAACTTCTTGGAGATGAGCAACATTATATACATCAACCATTGAAAATAGCATATGCCTGTGTAGTTGTCCTTGAATCAAACCACGAGAAATCTGATACCATCATAATTATTGGGCTATTGCTTTACAGCCACGTTCAAAGCCAGACAAGTTGTTGTTGTTCTTCTTCTTCTTATGTACTTAAATTACTGGTATACCACTTTGACCATTTGGGTGTGCAAAAACTATTCTGTGGGATTGGCAAGAACAGCATTTAAATTTGACCAGATTAATCCCTATACATGATAGTATTGGTAAACGTTAATGTGAGAGTGGGACACCGGTTGCTCTTCCTTAGAAATTGGCAAGAAAATGGCATCTAATGTAATGATGAATAGTGCTGGTGAGGCTTAAGAATTATCTGTCCAATAAATGTCTCTGAATACGTTGGGAATAAAAAAAAGGTACTTGAAAACAAGAGTTTAAACGTTGGGAATAAAAAAAGGGTACTTGAAAACAAGAGTTTAAACCAAAGGATGTAACGACCCCCCCCCCCCCAACCCCCCCCCCCCCCCACCTCCAATCTCCCCTCACACACCCCTCCAAACATATCATAGGTTTTTACTTCATGTATCAAGTGTGCATGTCAGTTACTGATTTGGGGAGGATATGCTAAATGAGTAAATGTGCCAGACCCAACACAGTGTGGCTATGAGATTGATAAAGACACAGGTCCTAATGTGACAGTAGGGTAAGTCTGAGGTTTGATGCACCCTAGAACCCCAGTGGTACTTTTTTGCCACTGACCTTTCCAATGCGATAGCCCTATTGTCAACCCGTTTGTGTTTTGCTGTCTTATTTGGCATGTTATTCATCTTTAAATTTGTTCTTTGTTTCTGTGTGTGTATGTGGTTGACTGTCGTCTTTTCCTGTTCGTTTTTTATATCTTTATTTATGAACCAGCTGTTATGATCAATACAACGATGTTAGTTCGTCAAATGAACAGCCGTGCGCATTTGCATGATGAAGATTTCTGATTAAGATAAGCCTTGGGATTTTAGATTTATTTATAATATATTGTGATTATATCACAACGAGATGTTACATATACTGATGTAAAGTCTTACATAGACGTTATCTTAATCAGAATATTATTTTCAACATGTAAGAATGTATACTTTAAAACCTGTGTATTAGTAAAAATGGACAAAATATGTTAAAATACGCCAAGTAAATGCAGTGTGCCTAAATAGTGCATATATATGGGAGTGGATCACGCCGTAGACCCACGTCATGACTCATTCAGTCACATTAAACTGACATCAGGCCGACCAGTCTTAGCATAACCCTGATATCATAAGCGTCAAGCAATGGAGCTACTAGTTAAGTATTTGGTGTGACCCGGTCGGGGATCGAGCCCACGACCTCCAGCATGTGAGCCAAAGCCAACCCCGCTTGACCGTGGTTAACAGGAATTTCAGACGTGTAAGTCTGTGCTAATGGTTAATCGATGAACTAGATACCATATAAATGACAGATTCAATTGTTGAATGAAGCACGGGTCGCGGTTTAAATCAAGCCTGATCGAACCCTAATTCCTAAGAAGTATATTGGCTTATCGACTCCTTTGCATTTATATTGGACCAAAGTGTGAAACATATCCATATATTCCGCCACGTTGTCTCTTTAAAAATTTAGGGGCTATTCAAGCAATGCCAGGTTTAAAAGTTTTGAGCGTAAGTTCATCCCTTGAGCATGGATTAATACAGTTCTAGGTATTCCATGTAAAAGAAATTAGTGGCCGTTCAAATAATGTAGAATAAATTAATTGTATGTGTCGCTGTGACAGAGCTTTATTTCAATTCAATTTGCTGATTTTATCATACGGTGGAATAAACTATATTTATGTTTCCTATATTATTGAAAGGCATCGTACGTGACCTATCAGATAACCTTTTTTTTGAAACCCAATACAAAGATATAATAGACCCTACATATAGAAATCAATGAACGTGATGTTTGAATGAATGAATGAATGAATGAATGAATGGTGTTATACGGCACGTCGATACATAAATAGGTCACATTGTGCGCAAAAACTGATGAAAGATGAAGAAATGAAGTAGTAATTAAAAATTGATGTAAAGATATAAAGATAAAACTATTTACAAATGAGGGATGATATGTAGTAATTTAAACTATATATGTAAATCAACAAATGCCCGTCAACGGGTATATAAACAAGTAAATATATATAAGAACATATTATAATAATTTATATAGTCTGATTTCTTTCAGGAAATCTAAAACAAGACTAAAATGTATTGTATCAAGTAACTCTTTCGTAGTATTAACATAGGATCAAAGTCTACACATTCCAACAAGACGTGTTTGACCGTTAACGGTGCAAAGCAGGGTATACATTCTGGTATTTGCTCACCTTGTAATAAATACCAATGAGTATAACGTGAATGCCCTAACCTGCACCGGGCTAGGACAACTTCTTTTCGACGAATGGGTCTACTAGAAGAACGGCATTCTCCGAGTAACGGTTTAATTGAATGGAATTTATTGTTAACCGACAAATCACAAGCGGCTTGCCAAGAGCTACGAATATGTGTTAATACAACTTTTAAAATTAGTATAAGGTAGTTTGGCATTAGATATATGTAAACCTAATGCTGCTTTAGCAGCACTATCGCACTATCAGCTCTATCATAACCACGTATTCCTACATGGCTTGGAAGCCAGAGGAAATAAATACATTATCAACTATAAGAGAACTGTGCTTTTGTAAAAGTTGAAGCACAACTGGGTTATCATGTTTCATATTAGAGATGAAAGGGAATCAGAAAAGATTACAAGATGGTCATCATCAGATTCCTGAATATAGTTTAAAGCAAGTTCAATTGCCTTAAGTTCAGCTGAAAAGATAGAGGCATTGTCAGGCAGGCGGCTTTTTATGCTGTGTTTGTGAACAACAGCTGCTGCAGCTACCTTATCTGCGTCTTTAGAGCCGTCTGTGTATATATTTTGAAATTTACTGTATTTCGATTTAATTTCATTAAATTTGCTTTGAAAGACAGTCGATCTGTACTGGATTTGTTACTATTATAAAGATCAAAAATAATTGCTGGTGTTTCCAAAGTCCACGGTGGAATTTGTGGTACTTCGTACTTGGCAATCTTTAGGTCGATTTCAGTGTCTCTTAATTTTGGTTTAATACGAAGACCAACGGTCGAATGGCCTTAAGTTTTCGATCAAAAAGAGGTTCATAACTAGGATTAAAAACAGTATCGAAAGTTGGATTTGAAGAGTTAGACTGCAATTTAATGGCATACTGAAGGGCTAATTTGTCCCGTCTATGAGTAAGTGATGGTTCATTAGCTTCAACATATAGACTTTCGGCTGGTGATGTACGAAAGGCACCTAACGCGAGTCGTAATCCTTGATTATGTATAGGATCAAGCATCTGCAAGTATGACTTGCGAGTTGATCCATATACTATTGAGCCGTTGTCCAGCTATAAGACATCTATAAAGTCGTGAAAGTACTTTACGATCTGCTCCTCCAATTAGTGTTTGCAATAACTTTAAATAAATTAAGAGCTTTAAAGCACTTGGCCTTCAAGTATGAAAGGTGTGGCATAAACGTTAATTTACGATCGAAAATAAGACCAAGGTATTTTGTCTCATCCGCTACTGGTATTGGTGACACATCCAGTGTTCGATGAGTGTCTTCATGATGTTTACGTAGTTGACAAAAGTGCATACAATTAGTTTTAGATTTAAAAAATTTAAAACCATTTTCATCCGACCAGGTCTGAAGTTTATTGAGACATTGTTGAAGTTGTCTCTCAATGTTTATGTTTTTTGCACGATAACATATAACAAAGTCGTCAACATACAGAGATCCATCAACACCAGGATTGATGCATTTAACTATACCGTTAATTTTAATATAAAAAAAGGGTTACAGATAGTATGCTGCCCTGTGGCACCCCTATCTCTGTTCATGAATGTCTTAGAGGGTTGAACCCATTCGGACACGAAACTGTCTATCATCTTAGAAATTCTCTATAAAAATTGGTAATCGCCCTCTAAGACCAAGGTCATAAAGATCATTTATGATATCGTACTTCCATGCAGTATCATAAGCTTTCTCCAAGTAAAAAACACAGCGACTAGATGCTCTTTCTTTACGAAAGCTTCCCTAATAAAAGATTCAAATCGAGTGAGATTGTCTGGTGAGCCTCGTTGGCGCAATCCACGTTGGTACTTTGTTATCAGTTTGTTGGACTCCAGGTACCAAACGAGTCCCTCATTAATCATTCGTTCCATGGTTTTACATATACAACTCGCAAGAGGGCGATACTTTATTGGGTGCGTATAATCCTTTACAGGTTTGGGGACTGGAATAACGATTGCTTTCCGATGATCCAAACCTTACTAAATATATCAAGAAGTGTAGAGAGACAGGTTTCAGGTAATTTTTTAATAATTGATAATGTAGATCTTCAGCACCGCCTGATGTATCATGAGCCTTTTTAAGGGATTCTCGAAGTTCTTTGATAGTGAACAGTTTATTGTATTTCTCCATTTCTTTTGAATTGAAATTCAGCTTCTTCTGTTCTTTTAGTTTCTTATTTTTCAGAAAAAAAAAGTTGGTAGACAATTTTCAGAAGAAGAGTTTTTAGAAAACGTTTCTGCCAAAGTGTTTGTAATATCTTTGACAGGTGTAATATCTTCATTATCAATTTTAAGATGATTTACACAATTAGAGTTACCTTTACCGTTTATTTTCCGGACCATGTCCCACGTTGTCTTAAGAGATGAGCGAGAGTTCAGCCTAGAGACATAAGATCTCCAGGATTTCATGTTGCTATTCTTAATAGTACGACAGGTTTTCGCACGAAAAAAACTCTAAATGTATCTAAATTATCTTGAGTTGGCCGCAAGTTCAAAGCATTAAATGCAGCTTTACGATCGCTGACTGCCTTTTTGCAGTCATCATCGTACCATGGTTTATGTTGACGTTTTGGATTTGCCGAGGTTTTTGGAATAGTTTGATCAGCTATATCATGAAGGGTTTTGGTAAAACGAGTAGTTGCGTCTTCCACATCCTCGAAAACGAAAGGCTTTATTTGTTCCTCACAAAGATATTGAAACGTATCCCAATCAGCCTTGCGAAGTACGGATTTACGGCCTTTGGGGTTGGCAGACCTTGGAGACTTTGGAAGTTCCAGATGTGCTGGAACGTCAACCTCCATCTCCAAGTCTCCAAATATGTTGTGCAGTAAAATCGGATCATCAGATCCTTTTGACTGCTTCTCTTAGCCGGGAATTTCTTTTTTCTTGCTGTCACGTCCGTGGCAGCAGTTCTGCTTGGTGACGAACTCTTGTTCGTCGGATTTGACGAACTTTTGGAAGAGTTCGTCGGGTTTGAGTCCATTGATTTTGAAATAGGTGAAGTAGATGCAGTAGGTGTATGAGTTGTTGAGGATGTAGTTGAAGGAGTGTTTGGCTTGGAAGCCACAAGATATTTGGGAGCTACAGGAGGCTTATTTAAGAGGGTCACAGTTTAAGAGATATTTTAGAGGAATTCTGAACAGAGAGTGGAATAGTAGTAAATTTGTCGGAGTCTACTGGCCAGTTTAACACGGTCTGCGCCTCGGATAGACCTGGTGGCTGGTTCCTCAACCCTACTCGCATCGGCATATGATTTGCCAGATGGAATGGGCGGAGTAAGATTCTCAACTAATTTTCTAGCTTCAGGAAAAGAAAAGTTCGTTTGTCTTAACCTTCTGTATTTCCCTCTCGTGCTTCCACTTCGGACAATCCTTCGAGAAAGCCCCGTGGGTCTCCTTGCAGTTAACGTTTGTAATTCGCGAAGTCGCTATGATCCTCCTAGCCGCAAAGGGCACATACAGGAGCAGGTCGCTTGCATCTTCTTTTATGATCACCAAAGAGTTGACAGTTAAAACATCGAAAAGCGTTTGGAATAAAGGGGTCAACTGGTAGAATAATGTATCCAGTCTTGATGGTCTTTGGAAGATTTGAGGTGCTGAAAGTAAGCACACAAGTATTGGTAGGAGTGAATTTGCCACCCCGTTTCGTACTGATGCGCGTAACCACAGTCACACCTTGAGACTAAAGATTATGAGCCATTTATCAAAGAGTGCAGTACTACACCCTTTGAAGAATTGAGAGAAATGTGAGGAATAACCTCAACACGGTTGTTTACGAAAGTTTGAATTTTAAGGAGATTGTCAGAGTGTGATTTTTTGGCACACTCAACAAGAAGATTTCCATTATTGAGTTTTGTTACACTCCTTGGCTCACCGGCGATGAAGTAATGCCTTGGAGATGGCAAAAGGAGAGAGTCTAGTGATAGGTTTGTCATTCTCTAGAGAGATAGCATTGAGAAAACGACACCAATTTGAATAAGATATATCCTCATCAGATTCAGATTCGGACTCTTCTATAATTCGTTTAAAACCAGTAGGAGTAGCTTTTTGTGCGTGGTTGGGTCCCATAATGGGGAATTGATATTCATTCTCCACTCTTCTCACCTACCTCGGAGTCCAGCAAGGGGACATTTGCTGTGGATACTCATATAAAACTAACCACACAGCGGACATAACCCATTTACTAAAATGTCGAAGAGTCGCACTTATGTTCCGCCTAAAAGTGGCATGAGTATAGCCATATAGCGTTCAGAAATACATGATTAGCCCTAGCGCCACCGCCATAAAGGATCCTTTCTAAATTATGTTTAAATAGGACACAATAAAAGAGGAGTAAGATATTAAACGAGAGGGATTGGGAGAGATCTGAATTAAACAATAAGCTAGGATCCCGTATAGCTGGCGTGACAAACCGATTGATCAGATCGGGCCAATCTGACCGCCCGTCTAGTTGAAGTCCGGAACAAAGTAGTGTGTTATAACGCGGAGATAACTACCAGATCGCCACGTCACTCACTCACAAGGATTCCATTCTCCAACGAGACGGGTCGCCACCCACGGTCAACAGGTGGGTTACTTTTCGGGGTGGGGGGTGGTCCTACCCCTCTGCTAAGTAAGGAGCAGTCGGTTGATTCTTATCACCCCACCACAGACTGGTGGGACGTGGTGTTTGATGATTGTAAAATAAACCGATCAGGTTATATATCCCAAACGTGTTTTTCTCACAGAGTTCAAAATAAATTGTTTGGCAATATTCCTTATTGTTGAGATTGACACGACATCCGCTACGGTAGTTGTTCAACGAGCTACAGGGCTAGTGTAGTTTTGGTAGCCCTGTTTGGGGCCACACCCATCACAGTATGACCCCTGCGTCAAACATACGCTCCGATGGCCTGTACGTCTTCCGTCGTTGGTCCTCTGTCTTAAGTCTTCGGCTTCGAGAACGCTGAGGCGTTGGTGTCTCTCGGCTTCCGACTGCTGACATCCGACCTCCGACCTCGGCGTAGCCATCAGGTGATATTTGCTGTGACGAAACACAGAAGACATCTTCACCCTCGGTCAAATGACACTCAAGCTACTAAACCGCAAATTAGTGCACGATTATTAATTCCATTCCACGCGAACAGAGTATACGACAATGGCGTACAGGGCTGGCAAGGCGACCTCTATACAAACAGCATCAATAAACGTGAAGTCGGCAGTAGCAGTAGCTATATCAGAATGAAAGATCGAATGTTTAAACGAATTCTTTTCAACTCTATTAATATGAGAAACCATATTACTTATACCGATACAGCAACCGTCTTCAATGAACGCTAGCAGTAGCAGTAGCAGTAGCAGTAGCAGTGGCAGTGGCAGTGGCAGTATCACTAGCAGTTACTGCTACTGCTACTGCTACTGCTACTGCCACTGCTACTGCTACTGCTACTGCTACTGCCAACTTCACGTTCATCAAACATTATGAGTGTCATCAGTGCCCACTCTGCGACGTGCACGCGGTGAAGATCAAGGTGGAATGATTTCCTGCGCAATATTTGCTCGCATAAATAACCGATTTCGACATGAGCTGGTGAACATGAAGTTACAAATAAGGACAGGCCTACAAAGAAAAAATCTATTGATATAGAGACTGTGTAGCTTTAAAGTGTCGATGTTTGGCTTCGCGAATATGGTACACGGTTTGCAGGATTTTACTTTTCATGAGTGTACATCTTCACAATTTTATAACATGTATTCCTGAGAGAAAATTTAAACATTTCTTATGTAAATGTTCAAGTTTTTGCCTGCACGACGGATTAATAAATAAACCAGTGTTTAGAGAAACTATACTGAAGATGTATGCTATCTAGATTATGTTTATAATGACATATAAAGTAGAGAAAAACACAATGTTGTCTGGCTTACTCTCTATATAATAATTGCATTGTATGTGGGACATATATATCATTTACGATGTATCTATAATATCCTATAGCAATCCATGCGTGCAGCTGGTCTTAGAACAGGACGACACTCGACAAACGATATAATTACATCACATCACACCACATCTATAAAACTAAAATTACAGACACCAACGACTACATCAACCACCTGCTATTCCAGTACGGAGAACAACCAGGATGAAGTAACTACTAGACAACAGTGCATGCCGTGGATGACCCGCAGTTGGTCTGAAAAGGAGGACTCGTAAAGGATGTAGTAGAGGACACGTGGCGGATGTAGGCACTGTTAGCCCGGGTACACTATTATCGGATGTGCTGTTCTTTTCTTCCATTGTAAATTCATTGTCGTGATACTACTTGTATTCTCGCTAAACGTTTTAAAGGTTCCTAAATATTCAGTATATGACCTCATTCCAGATGTATTCAAATCGCTGCATAGATTTCGCTTTGTCCCTCATTCCGTCCGTCCGTCGGTCTATCATATCGGCTTACCGATGCTACAGCTATGTCACTATAAACATTCAAACATCTGCTGTAAGTTTCAAGTATCTTTAACTGTTATTGAGATATGAGATGTAGTACCACGGGACGTACGGGTCGTATGAACAGACGAACGGACGGGCATGAGCAAATCCATATGCATCCCACCCCTTTCACTCAAAAATGGGGCATTCTAATCATTCTGAGTAGGTTTGGTGAGAATCGATGCGGAATGGTGTCCACTGGCATAGAGCGACCAACCAGTAGACCACATAGAGCTCTCATGGTGCAAAAGAATGTTTCGCATAAACCTTCCATGGAGCTCTATGCGAACGAACGTTTCTCATAGCGCTCCAGTGATGCAAAAGGAGCTCTATGCGAAACGCATGTACCTCTGATTTGTGGGTCGACTTTTACTCCATAATTAAAAATAGGAGCTGTATGCGGTTTGGCTATGTCTACCGTTCGCATAGAGCTTCGCGTTTGCGAAATAGTGAACATCCTGTTTCCCGCATAGAGCTCCCGAGGTAACTCTATGCGAAAGGGGATCTATGCGGTGCCACAATGCACATCGAGTAGAGGGCGCAATATCAGTGGGTGTAGGGCTAGCAACGCCATCACCAGCAATCATCAGACAAAAACGATAGATAGTTGATAATTATAACCGCGGAGACTGTACACCACTCTCATGGAGAGGAGACCCTGCAATATTAAACCGAATGATAGAAGCCATACAACGACAAACTTTTTTTAAACGTGAATATTTACAGAGTCCAATCTGGTAGCAAGAAAGGGGTCATTTTCAAAAACTAGCATTTTCCAATAGATGGCCAAAATAGGCAAAACTGCGAAAGGCATTGGCCTTTCGTTGACAAAACATTAACGAGAATATTTTCAATCCAACAATGTTACAAACATTCCTAAACATCCCCACAAAAGAGGCATTTGAAGTGTTTCAAGTGAAAATAGAGATCATGTCACTTTTTATACATTTTCTTGGAAGCCGTAATTTATCGATGGAAGCAGAAATTCTTACAGATGGGAGTGGAATCGCAAAAAAAGCGTCCACTTGTCTGACGGAAGCAGAAACGCGCGTAGAACATTTACCTCCTTTGTTTAAGTGTGGCTCCGCAGTGCGTGCGTGTCAGGGACTCGGTGTCGTGATTGGATGAAAGGTATGGGAAGTTCGGTGAGGCGACTGCTATGGGGAGTTATTGTGCAAATCAGAAGTTGTGTCGACAGCCGTTTTCGCGAACAAATCCCAAATCACCAGTAGGTCCGTGTCTACTAAATAAAACAGACTGTGATTGGTCAAGAAAAGTCTAGGGAATCCGAGACTAATGTGTAACAATGTGAATAAATGCTGTAAAGGTGATACCTTGGAAGCAACGAACACAAACAAGGGAGAAAAGTATTTTATCGAGTCATGAGTTCATGAGAGGTAATTATAAGATGCAACTCCTCCCACGCCTCCTAACACCGGCTTAAGCGATATTCTACTTTAAAACAACACAGAATGGGCTTGATGATCCCACATGAGCAATAAATAATAACACTACTGATTTGTAGTCGGGCGACTTTTTATGGTCTGAAAAGGTGATCCCTTGGAAGCAACAAACACAAACAAGAGAGAAAAGTAACAGACTCGGTTTTATTGAGTCTGTTCGTGAGAGGTAATTATAAGATGAAGTCATGGATTGGATAAAATATAATGACTGAAATAAAACAACTTGAGAATTCAAACATAAATATATTTCCTTCAAAATGGAACATTTAATACATATTGTTGAGGTTATTTTTTAAAATTATGATTGAAAAATGAAAGTAGGTACACGTTGACATTTGGTGGGGAAAAAATTGGAAAACGGAGGGTGTGTCATTTCGGAGCCAGAAACGACTAGCTTTTTATAAGATTAGCTATGAAAACAATTCCTCATTAAATGGCACTTGGATGTTAGTCTTTGGCAAGGGGTGTCATAAATGGCTACGAGATATAGGGAAATCAGGGTAGCCCTTAAGGCTATAATGCAGGCCTATGGGGAAATCAATAGTTGTCTGTGACCAGTACTGTACATATCCCGCCATCCGTAAGAATCGACATTTCCTCACGGTTGGCGGGAGGTGTACAGTACTGGTTCTATCCAGAATCGACACTTCCTCACGGTTGGCGGGAGGTGTACAGTACTGGTTTTATCCAGAATCGACACTTCCTCACGGTTGGCGGGAGGTGTACAGTACTGGTTCACGCTTGGCGGGAGGTGTACAGTACTGGTTCTATCCAGAAAAAATAACTTACATGTGTTGAAGATTACGTAAAGCACCATACAAAACAAAACGTACGGATAACCAGCGAGCTGATCGTTATAGCAACCTGACCATTTAACACAATTTGCATATCATTCGTCTCATTTTTTAAATAATCTCCACAGGATTAGTATGCACACATTTTAAAAATAACTAGAGCAAATTCGACGGCGCGGACGTCGTAAAATACCACGACGGCGCGGACGTCGTAAAACTCTAACCCGAACCCCAGGGAAGACGTTCGAGTTTTAAATAATAAATCATTTGACATGCTGTGTATTCTTTATTAGATGACTATTATACCAATTAATGTGCAAAAGTATGAAAAAAATGACACCGTTATTGAATTATTAGTGTATTTGATGCCCCTTCCTCCAGGCCCAACTATAACATAGGAGGAAACAAATGTATACAGTGTAATCATCATGTTTCATTTGAGACATAATTATAAAAAAATAAATCCAGACGGTCCGAGTTCGATATAATAAAAATAATAAAATAATAATATGTTGCTTATCTTTTATAGACGTTAACATACACCAAGTTATGTGCAAGAATATGGAAAAATGACAGTGTAATTGAATTTTTAGTGTATTTGACCTTTTGACCCAACTGTGGGACCCTGAGTGCAGAGCCATCATCATAATGTTTCATTTGAGACATAATTACAAAAAAAATAATCCCAAATCCCGCCCGCCCCGCTGGGCCCCAGGGCAGACGTTCGAGTTTGCGAAATATAAAAATCGTTTGATATGATGTTTATCTTTTATAGACGATTACATATACCAAGTTATGTGCAAAAATATGAAAAAATGACAGTGTAATTGAATTTTTAGTTTATCTGACCTTTTGACCCCACCAACCCCTCCCCACTCCCAGTCTGAGGGACCCTGGGTGCAGAGCCATCATCATAATGTTTCATTTGAGTCATAATTACAAAAAAATATTACCCCAAATCCCGCCCGCCCCACCCACGCTGGGCCCCAGGGCAGACGTTCGAGTTTGCGAAATATAAAAATCGTTTGATATGATGTTTATCTTTTATAGACGATTACATATACCAAGTTATGTGCAAAAATATGAAAAAAATGACAGTGTAATTTAATTTTTAGTTTATTTGACCTTTTCACCCCCCACCGCCCCGATTATTTTATCTTTTCAATGTGCTGAATACAAATCATACTATTTTGATATGTTGTGCAGTTTTTGATATTTCATGATTTAATCAAAGTTGGTATCAAAGTTGGGCTGACCTGTTATATCAATCTCTCGCAGCTTCTTGCGCACGTGGGCCGGCCACGCAGCTTCGTGAGCACATGGAATGACCTGGTGTATATAAATCTCTCGCAGCTTCATGAGCACATTGGCTGACCTACTGTAGATAAGTCTCTCACTGCTGCGTGGGCACATGGGATGGCCTGGTGTTTACAGATCTCACGCAGCTTCGTGAGCACATGGGTTGACCTGGTGTATACAAATCTCTCGCGTCGCTTCGTGAACACATGGACTGGCCAGGTATCTCTCTCTCTCTCTCTTCCCCCACTCACCCTCTCTCTCTCTCTCCTGGGGTATATAAATATCTCACAGATTCGTGTGCACATTGGCTGACATAATGTATACAAATCTCTCGCGGCTTCGTGTGCACATGGGCTGGCCTAGTGTATATACATCTCTCGCAGCTTCGTGTCCACATAAGTTGGCCTAGTGTATATACATACCTCTTTCGTAGCTTTGTGAGCACATGGACTGGTCTGGTGTAAAATATCTCGCAGGTTCGAGAGCACATGGGCTGGCCTTGTGTATATACATTTCTCGCAGCTTCGTCAGCATATGGTCTGGCTTGATGGTTAAAATATTTTTTCGCAGCTTCGTGAGTACATGGGCTGGCCTGGTGTATATGGCTTGATGTATATCAATATTTCGCAGCTTCTTGATACATACAATATATTGAAACGTCAAGGTATATCAGTGACTTTATCATGTGACGAAGGGCAGACAATAGTAACCCACTTCTTTATCGTAGGAGGCATACATAGCAGTGACAACGTGCTTTTAGAGGGAACTGTCCGTAAGTAAAGCATATATTTAGTAAGCAAATAAATGTCTGATTTTTATTCAGTGAAATGTACTTGAAAACATGAGCCTAGACCCAAATAAGTTTGTAGTAATACATTCGTTAATTTATTTGAAAAAGAAAAAGAAAAGAAGTTGTATTTATTGTTTGTAAAGATACTGGGATCGCAATATTTACATTTCTGTTGCTCACGTGACATATATTAGCGCATTAGCGTTTGATCATACGTACAGATACCGTGTAGATCAATTGGTAACGGGCTCAGCTCTCGTCTGTTTTTACCAGCGAGTGTACTATTAGTGTGGGCTATGCGGTACGCTACTGCATTCCGTCAAAACACCTTGTTTCTATTAAGTAAATATTCAATAATGGTAGTTGTGTAATGTTTGTCAACGTATTTATTTTGTGTTTCATAAGCTAACAGTTAAGGCTAATGTCTAATTGAACTGAGGCAATTTAGTACTGTTTGAACACCGGTATTGTAGACCTGTGCACTCACCCTTGATCTACGTTTAAATAAAGGGTAGTATAGGGATTCTCATCTTATGAATATAAAATGTATTAAATTGATATTTAACACAAAATGGAAGAGTGTTCTTATTAAAGGTTGTTTCGAAAGTTCGAGTTTGTCCCGTGTTATACATATTTTAATCGCATTATTGAGATAGTGTCATGTGATCGCATTACTGAATTGGTCACGCGATGTGCATACTTATGATTGCAATGAGTTGCTTCCGCAGTGTACATACGTATGATAGCATTAATGAGTTGATCACGCAGGGCACATACTCATGATCAAATATACGCATGATCACATCAATGAATTGGTTCCGCAGTGCACATACGCATGTTCTCACTAATGAGTTGGTCCCGTAGTGCACATACGGATGATCACATCAATGAGTTGGTCCCGCAGTGCACATACGCATGTTCTCACTAACGAGTTGGTCCCGCAGTGCACATACGCATGATCACATCAATGAGTTGGTCCCGCAGTGCACATACGCATGTTCTCACTAATGAGTTGGTCCCGCAGTGCACATACGCATGTTCTCACTAATGAGTTGGTCCCGCAGTGAACATGCGCATGATCACATCAATGAGTTGGTCCCGCAGTGCACATACGCAAGATCACATCAATGAGTTGGTCCCGCAGTGCACATACGCATGTTCTCACTAATGAGTTGGTCCCGCAGTGCACATGCGCATGATCACATCAATGAGTTGGTCCCGCAGTGCACATACGCATGTTCTCACTAATGAGTTGGTCCCGCAGTGCACATGCGCATGATCACATCAATGAGTTGGTCCCGCAGTGCACATACGCAAGATCACATCAATGAGTTGGTCCCGCAGTGCACATACGCATGTTCTCACTAATGAGTTGGTCCCGCAGTGCACATGCGCATGATCACATCAATGAGTTGGTCCCGCAGTGCACATACGCATGTTCTCACTAATGAGTTGGTCCCGCAGTGCACATACGCACGATCTCACGAATGAGTTGGTCCCGTAGAGCACATAAGCATGATCGCATTAATGAGTTGGTCCCGCAGTGCACATACACATAATCGCACGCATTGATGAGTTGGTCACGCAGTGCACATACGTATGGTCGCGTTAATGGGTTGGTCCCGAAGTGCACATACGCTTGATGTCATTAATGAATTGGTCCCGCAGTTTACGTGTGATCGCATTATTGAGTTGGTCCAAAAACAAAGGAAACCCATTAGAGCTATGGTACAAATTAATGGTTTTCCCTTTGTTCTTGCTTATGATATAATTTTTCATAAACCTGAAGGTCTGAGCCTAACCCGTGCTATAAATGCCGGTATATTTCAGCCGTGCTATAAATGACTGATTCGGCATTTATACCATGGTCTACCTAATTTACACGCGCGTAGTGGTAATGTTAAACACACAACCTGTTAATCAAAATGTCAATTACCTGCAATGAATGGCCATATGTATAGCATATTTTCTCGTATGCGATTTATACTGAACTCTCGGGCCTGTGGCTCCCGAGAAGCAGTATGAATCGCATATGCTCGATAAAAATATGCTATAAATATTACTTATCCCATTACTGAGTTCCTCCACGGAGGAAATTAATAAAATACTGAGTTCCTCCACGGAGGAAATTAATAAAACAGGTCAACAGAAAATGTGTGTCATGCAACAGTATTATTGTACCTGTAAATAGACTGATTCAGTGAGAAAATCTGTAAATAGATTGATTCAGTGAAAATGATACCAGGCGTATTCGTGGCTATTACATTTTGATCCGGGTAACACGGTTTAGGACACGAGCCTCATATATTGAATACACGATTAATATTTGAAAAAAACATTCACTTTGGTCTGATCTATAGCTCGTACGAGCTTGTTCAAATAATCGATTAGTTGTGTTTAGACACGTAACACAGTTTTTGTTATAATTCATATACAGAACTACAGTTATATATAAAACACGTGTATAATCCATAGTGCGGACAACGATAAACCATACCATGGTAAGGTTTAACTGTATTTTCTTACATATATGTGATTTATTGTTTAGTTATTATTATATTTTTAAGAGTAACAACTGTATTACTGCATACGTTTTAAATAAACTTTGCAGTGTAAGTTTCAACTAAACACTACCGCTAATAGTGGTGTATAATGTTAACGATTTTTAGTATTTTAAGGACTATCGGTCAGCCATCTTTGAAAAGAAAATCCAAAATGGATGGGGTATTGTTAATTGAAATTTTCATCCAAATGCATATTATAGGCATGAACATTGTCAATGATATAAGAGATGACAGTAATTCAACACTATTGATGTGAACATAATATCAGAAACAATATTTATTTGGCAGAAATAGTGCCCTTTATATTCGAAAAGTTTGGTACAATTTTACTCGAAGATGTTTTGTTTTTTATGTTAAATAAATTGGTCCATAGAAATGTCAATTTATCTATAAATGGCACATGAGACATCATTTCTAAATAAAGTAAGCCATGTTATAACATCATCCAAAATTCGCAGTACACCATTGTTAAAAATGAAGATTTTCTTTATAGGCCATGTGCCTTCAACACACGCACATGATACACATGAAAAGCATGCAGGTGAATTGTAAATTGAAACATGCTGTATGGTGAAACATTCGGATAAACCGATAATTTGATCGTATTCATGTTATTATTTAGTTTGTGCTGTTTTTATTCGAATATAATAATTACTCTTGTTGTGCCATGTTTCTATTCACAACAGTTACTCAGTTATGTTTAATACATCCAAAAATATAGTTGCCATTTATATAATAGTTTGACAATTAAAACCCGTCAGTGCAACCATACTATAGCATTGCTATTATTTTGAAAGTACATGCCATTGAAAGAATAGCTTGTTGTTTTTTTACAATGACTGACTTTGAAATTTGGATGATGTGATAACATGTCGTATTTAGTTTAGAAATGATTTCTCGTGTGCCATTTATAAATAAATGGACAGTTCTATGGACCAATTTATTTAACATAAAAAACAAAACATCTTCGAGTAAAATTGTACCAAACCTTTTGAATCTAAAGGTCACTATTTCTGCCAAATAAATATTGTTTCTGATATTATGTTCACATCAATAGTGTTGAATTACTGTCATCTATTATATCATTGACATTGTTCATGCCTATAATATGCATTTTGGTGAAAATTTCAATTAACCATACCCCATCCATTTTGGATTTTCTTTTCCTTTAAGGACTATCGGTCAGCCATCTTTGATCAAAAATCGATGAGATATGGTCAAGTGAATTTTTCAACGATGTACGCATTTAGGCAGGAGCAATGTCAACCATATAGTACATGACAGTAATTCAACACTATTGATGTGAATATAATATAGAAAGAATACTTATATGGCAGAAATTGTGCGCTTTATATTCGAAAAGTTTGGTGCAGTTTTACTCAAAGTTGTTTTGTTTTTTATGTGAAATAAACTGGTCCATAAAATAGTCCATTTATCCAGCGAGTGCAGACGAGACATCATTTCTGAATAAAATAAGCCATGTTATCACATCATCCAAAAATTCGCTATCAAACAATGTTTCTCTTTTTTTCCAGTAAATATTCAATAATGGTCGGTGTGTTATGTTTGTCAACGCAATAAGTTTGTGTTTTATAAGTTAAAAGTTACGGACATTCTCTCTTTCAATACCGTGCGTAGACTGCTCCACAGCGTTTACTGAAATGTAGGCTGAAATCTGATTGGCTAATCGAAGGTCAGTCTGACGTGACCTCCAATGCAGTGTTGTCAGATCCTATATAGCTTAGAGTATCGTAGCTATTCCCATTATTTAACATGGATGTGTTACATATGTATAAATTGACGTAATTTAAATAAATCGACATTCTATATCCTGAATGTGTAACGAATTACTTAATCCGCATCACATCATTTAAAAAGACACTGTACATAAATAAATATAGATATAAAAATCGAACAGGAAAAGTAGCATTCAAGGACGACAGTCAACCACAAACACACACAGAAACAATTTTTTTTTTTTAAAGATGATAAAAGGCCAAACAAGACATCACAAACACAACAGGGTTGACAATATGGAACTGTCAGTGGCAAAAAGGCCGATGGGGTGGGGTCGGGGTGGGGGTAGGAGTGTTAAACCAGGTTCTAGGGTGCACCAAACCCCGCACTTACCCTACTGTCATCCCAATAAAACGGGACAGTGTAAATAAAGAAATTCCCGCCATGAACTATTCTCTAAGGAACAAGGCAGCATGAATAGGCAATATAAGTAAAAAATAAAGATGCTCGTGTATATATAAATACAAAAAAAAACAATAGCCTAGAAAGCCACAGAGAATGTACCCAATGACTTGGCAGACGCCAGAGCAACAAGAGGACAAATCATTGAGGTCACGACAAAGCATCAAACGTCACCGTCCTTTTGGGGGGGTCCCAAAGGGGTTTTGCGTGAAAACGTGATCGGGGTGTTTTTAAAAACGTGACACGTGAAACAAACAATATTTTTGCGTGATTGCGTGAACATTATATCAGCGTGATCCGTGATTTTGGTCTTGGTAAAACGTGATATGGTGACGTGAAACGTGATTTTTTAGTCCTTTTCAGTCTTTTAGTGTCCCTCCTCCACCCCCGAGCCTCCCCCGAGAGCTGAACTTTCGTACTTGCGCGAACATCTGGCACGGGGAATCCCCGGGGACATTACAATCAGCCGAGTCGTGTATCAGATACAGAATAGGCAGTATAGACTGGTGGTATGCCGACAGTTTCACTGACATAGCTCACTACATTACAAGTAGCACTGGTCGGCCTGGAACTAGTCTAATACAGTTTGCTGACATTTAACGTGAAATGTGAAAGTTCTGCTATTTTTACGTGAAGACGTGATCCTTGTTTTTATTTTACGTGATCACGTGAACACAACCCCCCCCCCCCCCCCCCCCCCTTTGGGACCCCCTTTTGGGCTTTAGGTAGACGTCATCATAGGGTCCACAGCCTGTCCTGTCATCGCACAATTAAAGAGGAAAGCATAGTGGCGAACTGTATGCAGTGCGTTGCGAAATGGTAGTTTCATAACCTCTTTTGATAAACCTTTTAACAAGTTTAGTATGAAAGTGATCATGGCCAAGACGGTCCTCATCTTTAAAGTTGTCCTTCATATATTAAGTAAGCAAATATCTTTCTGATTGTTGTTCAGTGGCTGTATGCATAAAAACTTGATACTAGTCCAAATAAGTCTGTAGTAATAAATTCGTCAATTAAACAAGAGGTCAATGAACTTGAAGCTTGAAGTTTCATGAAAATCCGTCAAGTAGTTTCAGAGGAGTAGTCGCTACAAGTTTTCATTATATAACTCATGTAAACAAAGATGGCCGCTGACAGCCATGTTTAACATCGAATCAAAACGACAAGGACCAACATCATGTCATGCTGATCATTTTAGAAAAAGTTCCATATCAATATCACTTATAGTTTTCAAGAAGTAGTCGCTACAAACTTGTATTTTGAAAATCTATTTTTAGCCATGGCATGAAATTTTGCTAGGATCAATAAGACATCAAGAGCAACATTCGTGTGAAGTTTCATGAAAATCCGTCGAGTCGTTTCAGAGGAGTAATCGCTACAAGTGTTCATTATATAACTCTATGTAAACAAAGATGGCCAATGGCAGCCATGTTTAACGTTGAATCAAAATAATGGTCGACTCGGATAACCATCATGTCATGCTGATCATTTTAGAAAAAGTCCCAAACCAATATCACTTATAGTTTTCAAGAAGTAGTCGCTACAAACTTATTTTTTAAAAATCTATTTTTAGCTGTGGCGGACATCTTAAATTTCTGTCCTATCTGAAATTTTGATAGGATCAATTAGACATTCAGAGCAACATTCCTGTAAAATTTCATGAAAATCCGCCAAACAGTTTCAGAGGTCGCTACAAGTTTTTACTATATAACTCTATGTAAACAAAGATGGCCGCTGGCAGCCATGTTTAACGTCGAATCAAAACGATTTTTGACAAGGACCAACATCTAGGGGGTCCGGGGGCATGTCCCCCCCCCCCCACCCCCCCACCCCCGGAAAATTTTGAAACAGCAATCTGAGACATAAATTAGCTTAAATTTAATTTTTTGGATGGAAAAAAATATTTTTTGAGAAAAATACGGCGTACGCGTTTGAAAAACTGCGATGTCGGCGTACGGCGTACCACAACCCGGCGTACGGAATACTGGCTAATATGGGTCGGAATCCGGCGTACGAAAAGGGGGTCGGTACCCTCTTTAATAGGAACCATATTTTCAAAATATACATATCCATTTTAAATCTGTAATCTGTATGTAAAAAGACTGGACAGCAATGATAACGAAAGTCTTGTTGATTTCTGAAGATTTTTTAAAATTATTATTATCATATGACGGAATTCATCTGTTAAATGGATGCAGAATGGATATACTATCATTGTATTACCTTCATCCGACCATCAGGCAATCTTTCTTTAATAAGTCGAAATCCAGCGCTCACAAACCTACATCTAGCACACTTTGGACACAGTACGACCGACAACTAACGTCATTCAATTCAAGCTCCAGCGCTAGACAACCCGACATTTTTAAGCACTTGCACGCAAAACTCATTGTTATCTCCACCAGCTTCCTTTATAACAATGATACTTGCACATATGGGATTGGCAATAAGCTGTATATGTACACTTTCAACTACAAATAAGAGTATCGTTAATATATTCACATCATAACTATAACTGAGTTTCCGGGGCCGTTCCTCAAAAATAAACTTTGTTTAACATGGCAGTTTTAGAAAGACGTATCTTAGCTGAAAAGGGACGAAGAACAGTAGGGGAAAAAAAACTTTCTTGATTTCCATTATGTTATCCCCTAAAAATCTATTGTTTACATGTTTTGACATACATTTTCCCATAATTCAATTGAAAAGAAACCGACATCTGTCGCGCATGCATACCAACATTAATAATACAGATATTCAAAATGTAAAAGTACAAAAGTTACTAGGCATCTATATTGACGAATCATTATCTTGGAAAAATCATATATCTAAAACATGTACTAAACTTGTGTCAAAAATAAATCTGTTGAAAAGGATCTCCTACTACCTAACATATGACATGAAAAAATTGTTCTATAACTCATATATTATGTCTACATTTGATTATGGCTGTATAACATGGAGCCAAGCAAATAAATCCTCTATAAACAGAATACTTAAAATTCAAAAAAGGGCTGCTAGAATCATTCTCATGAAGCCTATAAACACACCGTCTAAAATAATGTTTGAAGAACTGAAGTGGCTTACCTTTGAACGGAGATGTGAATATCACACATGTGTTATGATTTATAAATCAATAAACAATTTAACACCTGATTACATAACCGATTTAATATCGTTCTCTACAAATTCAAATTATAATTTAAGATCTGTTGCTAGAAAGGATATTGCCCATTTAACACTTAGAACAAACATTCTTAAACGTACTTTTGGTTTTTCAGGAATGGTAGTTTGGAACATGATCCCCGTTGATATACGAGCCTCGCTGTCTTTAGTTACATTTAAGACTAAATTAAATTCGTTTCTTTTAATTAAAGAGTGAAACCCCAGTTTGAATTATAACTTTATGTTACAAAAGTATGAAAATGTGTCTGTCTTGTTGAAGTTATAAAGTGATGCATGTATTGTTTTATCTTGCCTTATATGCTTACATTGTTATATTGTGTTGATTTATAGATGGCCATATTGTAAAAAAGACTTGTGTAAATGCTATGTCTTAATATGTTACCTTCTTGAAATAAAGTTATTATTATTATTATTATTATTACCAACATCAATATATCCCAGCGCGTATCCCATACCTTGTATATTTATACGAGAGAATCCTGTGTACTCCGGCGGTGGCTTTAATCTGATGAGCTTCAATCGTATATGCGTTCGTATATTGTTAGTATTCCCTTTATGTGTTCAGTTTTGTGCAAGTGAATACATTGAAATGTTATTGTTCATTATATGTGTTCGGTGTTGTGATACTTATTCGGAATACAGAGAGTTTTTAATATTCACAGTATGTGTTCAGGGTTATGCTACTAGTTCTGAATACAGAGTTAGCAGTATGCATTGTATGTGTTGGATGTCATGCTCCTTATTTGGAATACATAGAGTTATTAGTGTTCACCGTATGTGTTCTGTATCATACTTATGTTTATGTTTACACACAGTTGTTTGTATTTACTTTCTATATCCGGTATCGTGCCACAGATTCGGAATGAAGAAGAGAAGTGGCAGTATTCACTGTATGTGTTCGGGTTCGTACTGCTGATTCGGAATACAGAGAGTTTTTAATATTCACAGTATATGTTCAGGGTTATGCTACTAGTTCTGAATACAGAGTTAGCAGTATGCATTGTATGTGTTCCATGCCTTGCTCCTTATTCGGAATACATAGAGTTATTAGTGTTCACCGTATCATACTAATGATTATGTTTACATATATAGAGTTGTTAGTATTTACTTTCTATATCCGGTATCGTGCCACAGATTCGGAATAAATAGAATTGTCAGTATTCACTGTATGTGTTCAGTGTCGTTCTACTGATTCGGAATACATAGTTATTTCAGTGTCCATTGTATGTGTTCGGTGTCGTTCTACTGATTCGGAATACATCTCTTGAGTTCTTAGTATTCACTGTATTATTGTATGTGTTCGGATGTCGTTCAACTGATTCGGAATACATCTCTAGAGTTCTTAGTATTAACTGGATGTGTTTCAGTGTCGTGCTTCTGATTCGGAATACACTGCATGTGTTAGGTGTCGTTCTACTGATTCGGAATACAGAGAGTTGTTAGTGTTCACTGTATGTGTTAGGTGTCGTTCTACTGATTCGGAATTCCATAGTTTTTAATATTCACTGGATGTGTTCAGTGTCGTACTCCTGATTCGGAATAGAGTTTTAGTATTCACTGCATGTGTTAGGTGTCGTTCTACTGATTCGGAATACAGAGAGTAGTTAGTGTTAGCTGTATGTGTTCAGTTTCGTTCTACTGCTTCGGAATACAGAGAGTTTAGTATTCACTGGATGTGTTCAATGTCATGCTCCTGATTCGGAATACATAGTTGTTAGTATTCACTGGATGTGTTCGGTGTCGTTGTACTGATTTGAAAGACAGAGAGTTGTTAGTGTCCACTCACACTGTCCTATATATCAAACTTAATATTGATTAGAAAATTTATATTTCAGTAGAATAAATATAACGACTTTTGTTATTACAACATGCTCTTGTAATGGTATGGTCATTATATGACTATAGTGTGTATGTTAAGTTTTTCATTTGGTGACCTCAAGAGAGAACAATTCGAGGGTTCATCGTCACACTGTTGTATTTTCATTATTTACTTCTTGTTACAACAGTGCTGGTTGAACCATCGAACATTGTTATTGATTAACTATCATTAAATAAAGCAGTTACAATTACTACTTATACTTTTGCTAGTATAGATATACTATAGTATACCTATTCAAGACAAGAGAGCTCGATGCTATCAATTTAGATACAACTTAATTAAAATCAAGATTCATTACAAATATATGCCATACGGCAAAACAATCCGTGTCCATAGCAGTGCAAAAGTCAATGTGGATTTTGCTTTGTTTCAGTCTAATCAAGTCAGCAGTCGAAAAATGGAAGGCCATTACCGCCAGAAGTATTTGGAAAACCTTTCCAAGGGAGTGGAGGGCATGTGGCTTAAACAGCGTTACACTGACGTCACAGTAAAAGTTGGAGGGAAAGCATACAGCGGTCACAAAACGCTGCTTGGATCAATCTCGAACTATTTTAAGGAACTGTTCACAAAAAATCGAGATGATGTTATTGAAATACCAAATATGGAAAGTGCAACGTTTGAAGTAATTCTTCAGTACATATACACCGGAAGAGTTGATAACGTCAAAGATATCGTAGAAGACGTTCTCAGAGCAGCAGCCGTTCTGCAAATTCCTTGCTTACTGAAACTCTGTGAGGACACACTGAAAGTTCGTCTTACGCCGGATACGTGTATTGGTATACATACGCTTGCTTCTAGTCTTGGCTGTAGTTCCTTAGCAAAGCAAAGCTGGGCATACCTTCTGGAGTTCTTCCCAAGAGTTCAGGCGGCAAAGCAGTTTGCAAGTATTGGTGTCGAAGATCTAATTGCAATAATAAACGATGACGATTTGAATACTCCATCTGAGGAAGCAGTGTGCGACGCCGTTATGGGCTGGATATCCAGCGATCCAGAAACCAGGAGCAATCACCTTGGTACATTGTTCAGCAATATACGCTTTCCTTTGATCGGAGCCAACTACGTCGAGGCGCTTGGAAAAAATCCCATCGTGTCGAAGTCGGAATCAGGCCAGGCAATTCTAAAAGAGTTTGCCCAGTTCTTAAGTTCAGGTACATCTTCCGGGACGGTGAATCCGAGGCAATTCCACCATCGCACGGAAGAAATGATTTGCGTGGTTGGCACCAGGAGCAGACAACCTAATCCAGAAGCAACGGAAATAAAGTGTTTCAGCTTTAACAGAGATGCCCAGTTTCTTCTTGCGTCGCTACCGGAAGAACCTGGCGCGTGTTTTGCTGTCTGTTCCAGCCATAACAATGTATTCCTATCCGGAGGGTACCTTGGTCAGCGGAATATATTTCGGTATTTATCTACGGAAAACACGTGGCAGACGTGTGCCAACATGTCAGAAGGTCGTTGGGGTCACGCAATGTCGGCTGTAGGTGGCAGTATCTACATGTTGGGCGGCAGTAAGAAAATCCCTGAAACGATATCAAGCATTGAGATGTACACTCCTAGTACAGATGATTCGAGCGTTGTCGGCACTCTCCAGATTCCGGTGTCCTTCACGGCGGTCGCAACACTGGGAGAAAAAATATTTATCTTTGGTGGAAAGCTTGAAAATAGGAACCTATGCCGCAAAGTACAGTGCTTTGACACAACATCCAAATCGTGCTCTATTGTTGCTGATATGCCGATAATAGACTCCAGCTCGAGTCGTGTCGCAGTGATCGAAAACACCGTATTCGTTTTCTACAATAATGGCGAAGTTATGATGTTCAATGAAGGGGAACAACCCGTTGTTATAGGCTCGATACCAAAGTTTGATCATTTTGGTGTTTTGCCGCACAACGGCCAGATCCTGATCGAGGGAAGTTTTGGAAACCAGTCGACCACGGTTGTGTTCGATCCGACTACACGAGAGGTCAGGCCGTTCTCTCGTACAGTTAAGATGGCCCTTTGCAACTTCTATTGTATGAACGTCGTGATGAGCAAAAACATTTTGAAGATGTGTTCCGGATAATATGCTCGTATGATACGTTAGGTCTAATGATTGCTTGAGATTACTTGCATCGACTAGTTTTCTTGTAGCATGTGACATTTTTTCACTACGTGGGCAGAACATGACCTAAATTCTAAGATAAGACTATTCTCGTGTACATAGCATTTTGTGTATTTTTTTGAGGGTTTGGTGACTTGATTTAGTACTTCGTGTAATTGTTTCAGTGAATATATGTCTTTAATAGCAGTCAAACAGTCAACAGGAACACTTCTCATATAGTTCACCCTCTTAAAACGATACTGTGGATGTGCGTGTCTGTTCAAGTTAGTGAGAATAATACAACTGTGATAGACGGGACAGTTTGAAAGTGAGCTTGTTAAAAAGGTAGTTTACAAAGGAGTGAGTAGTAAAATCAGGATAAAAACAGTTTTCATCTATGACATAACTCACTGCCACCTTAAACTGATTGATTTAGGGTTGGCACCGTAACTATTATTCCACTGGACAACTGATAATATGAATGTTATCATGTACATTAGTACGTATTTGTGTTAGTGGGAGGGTGTGGCTAATGGCTGTGTTAGGGAGAGGGTGTGGCTAATGGCTGTGTTAGGGAGAGGATGTGGCTAATGGCTGTGTTAGGGAGAGGGTGTGGCTAATGGCTGTGTTAGGGAGAGGGTGTGGCTAATGGCTGTGTTAGGGAGAGGGTGTGGCTAATGGCTGTGTTAGGGAGAGGGTGTGGCTAATGGCTGTGTTAGGGAGAGGGTGTGGCTAATGGCTGTGTTAGGGAGAGGGTGTGGCTAATGGCTATGCTGAGGCGTTCGTAAGGGCTGATGAAAATGTGAATGTGTAAGATAGCTACTAGCCCGTGAACTATTTTATATAAAAGAGTGCGTCTAACATCAAACCTCCCATTCAAGTTTTTCCTGCAAGGCAGTTACACTTTCATATGAAAGTGGTAGTTATGTGTGGTACATATGAAGGTGCTGCAGTGAACCATTTCTGTATCATGGGTATTAAATTGCGTGTGGGGGCTCCATACTGTGGATGCATACTCAAGCTGAGTCGAACCAGTGTCTTGTATGCTTCCTCACGAATGCCTTTAAAGGTGTTTAAGCAGGATATTTGTTTAATGAAATCAAGGGTTATGTTATTAGTTGCATACGATGGTTAAATCTTAGGTTTGACGAAATGTCAAACGAAATTCAATGCCTAAGTATTTGGCGTGTCCTGGCTTGAGGGTTTGATCATGGAGGGTGAAATTACTGATTTATCGTTGAAATCTGGTGGTGTGTATAACATGGCATTTACTGGGATTAAATTCCATATCCTATTGCTGTTCCCAGTTCTGAAGGGTGTCGAGGTCGGCTTGAAGTCTAATTCTGTGTTGGATTGTCTATAGTTATGGAACTGTTGTATTGTGTTGTCAGCAAAGTCAAACTATTGGAAAAAGAGACTGGGAGGTCAATTATAGGTTATACCATTTTTTGTTAGCAACTAAAACTCTGTTCTAAAAAATACATTATTTAAATGTACATTTTGTCAGTTTAATTCTTATAAAAAAGTAACACAAATATAAATTTGTGAAGAATTTTGAATAATAAAAATATTGCTGGAGTATTCATTTTTGTTTTCTGGTGAATATTTCATAAAATTCAATCAAAATCTGGTGAATATTTCATAACATTCAATAAAAATCTGGTAAATATTTCATAACATTCAATAAAAATGTACAACAATGTACTTACAATCCTATTTTAATATCCAGATATGGCTGCAATTTCATTAAGGAAAATAGCCACTACTTCACATTTAACACCGATTCTCATTTGCTGAGGAGCAGACAGTGTCTTGTTGCTGTATGTGAATGTATATGGAAACAATAATTAACAGTGAGTTATCTATAGAATTAAAAGACAGCAGACATGTTTATAACAATACTATTTATTGCTTGCACAAAATAGTTATGTATAAAGTTTAAATCATGTATAAAGTTTATATCAAAATAACAGTAACTAGAAATTAATGAAATTGCAGCCATATCTTGATATTAAAAAATATGCATCATGTATGATACTGCAAATGAATAAAAAATGTTTAGGGTATTTGTGTATTTGAACTTTTGACCCCTATCCCAAATCCCATGGTGACCCTGGAGCAAATTATACTGATATTCCCAAAATCATTACATTTTATTGAGAAAGAAAAATAGATATTTTACCGAATTTAGCTCTCTCTGGAGGGTCAAGGTCACATCCACATTGGCTTTGTCACGTTGCAATGTACCACTCAAGACACAACACAATTACTATAAGCAAAGTTTGAAAGGTCTTAGCGCATACAGTTTGTGAAAAAGTGACCTAAACGCAAATGTTGAAGGTAAAATTAATAAGGTTATCTGCCCTTTGCATGGAGGGTCAAGGTCACATCCACATTTGCTTTGTCACGTTGCGATGTACCACCCAAGATACAACTATAAGCAAAGTTAGAAAGGTGTAGTGCATACAGTTTGCGAGAAATTGACCTCTACGCAAAAGTTGAAGGTAAAAATTATTAGGTTATCTGCCCTTTGCTTGGGAGGTCAAGGTCACTTCCACATTTGCTTTGTCACGTTGCAATGTACCACCCAAGATACAAAGTTTGAAAGGTCTAGTGCACAGTTTGTGAAAAAGTGACCTAAATGCAAAAGTTGAACGTAAAAATTATTAAGTTATCTTCCCTTTGCTTGGAGGGTCAATGTCACTTCCACATTTGCTTTGTCACGTTGCGATGTACCACCCAAGATATAACCATAACCAAAGTTTGAAAGGTCTAGTGCATACAGTTCGTGAGAAAATGACCTAAAAGCAAAACTTGAATGTTGACGCTTTTGCCGCCGCCGGAAAAGCAACACCTATGTCTCTTTTTTTATTTGAAAAGGCGAGACAAAAATGACAGTGTAATTTAATTTTTAGTGTATTTCACCATTTGACCTCTCCCTCCCCATGCGGGCCCCTGGGCTCAGAGCCAAAAATAATATTGCTCTTGCACGCGGTTATCAAATGGTGAAGTCATACCCTAAGTTTGGTTGAATTCCGTTCACCGGTTTAGGAGATGCGGTAACGGACGGACGGGCGGACGGACAAATGGAGGGGATTTTAATATACCCTGTTTTTTACAAAAATGTGGGTATAATAATTTAGTATTAATGATTGACTATATGCAAGTTATATTAAAAAGCTAACGAGACGCCGCGAGCTTTAAACAAATCAAGAAACCATGTTTCCCTTTATAAAACAGAACAAAATCTAATTCGCATATTTCATAATTGCTGCATGTATCAACAAGAGCTGTCCAAGAACAGCATGCTCGACTATTAAAAAAATATCTTAAAATAAACAATATTGGTAGAGGACCGTAAGATAGTGCTCCATGCAACACATGACAGATATATGCCTTGAGGTTTTAGAGAACATTTCAAACTTTTCCTATACAAGTCTATTTAAAACGTTCAACTTATTTTGAGCTCTCTGTCAGAGTGTGGTCTTTTTTGACCGCAGGGACTTCATTTGAACGAATTTGATAGTCTATTAACTGGCTATCAGTTTTAAAACTGTTCGCATCTGTTCAGCGATTTTTGAGAAGACAATTTTTTAGTAATGGCAGCCATCTTGGATTGACCTAATTTTAACAATCTTGACAGCAACTGATCTAAGAAGTATTCTTGTGAAGCTTGGCCAAAATAGTCCAAACAGTTTATGAGGAAAAGAAGAGTCATGATGAGCTAAAATTGTATAGGATTTATATTAAGTGAATGGCTGACAAAACTAGAAAAGGCTACATAATGGCAAAATGTACAAGTATTTTAACAATGAAATTGATTTCAAAAAGGGGCATAATTCTGTTAAATTAAAAGTTATGGAACTTGTCTCTCTTATGTTGTTTTGCTATGGGGAACACTTTTTGGAGTTTCAATCAAATGCTCTGAGTGATTGGAAAGTTATGGCCAACTTGCACTAAACCTTTAAGGTATGGACATTGACGCCAAAGCAAGCAAGTATGAAAGCTCCACTATTCTTTGAATATTCAAGCTCAAAATATAAATACAGTTAAGTACTCTTAAAGAAACTAACCCTCCAAATAACGGCAAAAAAGGTGCTACAAAACCATTTATCAAAACTCTTTCCATGAGTGCAGGTCATATAATAATGTGTATGTGCCAATTGAAAGTATAGATTTATTGAAGTTTTTTTAAAATACCCGTGACTGAATATGTGTAAAATGAATTATGAGTTGGTAATCGCTTAATTCGACGCTCCAGTTTTTGGGTCTGGCCTGGCTTGCTAAAACGGTTTATATTGTGTCTATAGAGTTTGGATTCTCAAAATATTTAAATTATATATATACCTCGTCATCAGTATCAAAAGAAACGGTGTAAATATGTCATAAATTCGACTGTTGGTGGCAGTGGCAGAAAAACAATAAACGTGGCTCCAACGTAAATGGAGTTTCTATGATAGAATTTGAAGCAACTCTGCAGTTCAGGGTGAGAAGGTTCTAGGCCAATTTTCCATATTTTATCTCGATGTACATGGAGGATGAGCCTGGCATGTTCATGCCTGTTAGGTGCCACATAACCTTTCATGTGTTAGTGCACCTTAAAACCCAATTCAATTCAATTCGACTGTTGGTGGGAGAGCTACATTAAACATATTTAGAAAGTGCAAAATGCATTAATAGAGAGTGACATAACACAAATGTATGTTTTTGGTAACCAGTATTATTATGACTAGGCAAACTGCACTGAGAGGGTATCAAACACACAATGGCAATTGTATGTATAATATGCTCCTGTTAATCGAATGGTACAGGGTTTACTTTTTACCCTTTCAAAGTTTCATTATTAATTGAATGCCTGTCTACTACATCACAGTTTAGTCCTTTTCCTAACAACTGTTGCCATTCTTTTTTAACAAATCTTTGGAATATTACATGGAATTAGAACGAATCTGAAAGCGCGCCATCGCAAATACCCATGTTTTCTGCATACAGGCCAACCCCACCCACACACATACAGGAGAACAACATATCATTATACACTGTAACCCTTCATCAAAATGTTTGTTTGAGACATAATTTAAACAAAAAAAATTACCCTGATACCCTCACCCCACCACCCACCTCCTCCAACCCCAACCCCCAGGGAAGACGACCTTAGTTTTAAATAATAAATCATTTGACATGCTGTGTATCTCTTTCATAGATGACTATTATACCAACTAATGTGCAAAAGTATGGAAAAACTAGAAATTGTTATTGTCCATGGGACAAAAACGTATGGCTCCCCCACTCGCCCGAACAGACATAATTGACGACTCTAGGTCCAACTGTTCTTTATTGATCTGAGATCGTTTTGATATTCAATATCCCTGTGACTGTATCTACTATCTGTATCAGTAAGGCCACATAAAAAAATATGTGTGGTTCAAGGAACCCGACCGACCCTATTTTTTTAAAGGGCCGACCCTAAAACTTCTATGCAAAAATTGAAAAAAAAAAAAATAAAAAAAAAAAAAAAAAAAAAATTAAACAAAAAATTAAAATTAAAAAATATTTGAAAAAAAAAAAAAAAAAAAAAAAAAAAAAATCACAAAAAAATCTAAATTAAAAAAAAAAAAAATCAATAGGGGTCATCTACTGGTCATGACCAACCATCCTTCCAAGTTTGAGGACCCTAGGTCCAACCATTCTCTAGTTATTGATCGGACAGTTTCACCGCAACCTTGACCTTTGACCTAGTGACCCCAAAATCAATAGGGTCATCTACTGGTCATGACCAACCATCCTTCCAAGTTTGAGGACCCTAGGTCCAACCATTCTCTAGTTATTGATTGGACATCGTTTCACCGCAACCTTGACCTTTGACCCCAAAATCAATAGGGTCATCTACTTGTCATGACCAACCATCCTTCCAAGTTTGAGGACCCTAGGTCCAACCGTTCTCTAGTTATTGATCGGACATCGTAATAATAGTCAAGGTCACTACGACCTTGACCTTTGACCTAGTGACCCCCCTACTTGTCATGACTAACCGTCGTTCCAAGTTTGAGGACCCTAGGTCCAACCGTTCTTTAGATACTGATCGGACATCGTTTTGATAGTCAAGGTCACCGCGACCTTGACCTTTGACCTAGTGACCCCAAAATAAATAGGGGTCATCTACTTGTCATGACCAACCATCCTTCCAAGTTTGAGGACCGTAGGTCCAACCATTCTCTAGTTATTGATCGGACATCGTTTGTGACACAGACAGACCTACGGCCTTGACCTAGTGACCCCAAAATCAATAGGGGTCATCTACTTGTCATGACCAACCATCCTTCCAAGTTTGAGGACCGTAGGTCCAACCATTCCCTAGTTATTGATCGGACGTCGTTTTGATAGTCAATGTCACCGCAACCTTGACCTTTGACCTAGTGACCCCAAAATCAATAGGGGTCATCTACTTGTCATGACCAACCATCCTTCCAAGTTTGAGGACCCTAGGTGCAACCATTCTCTAGTTATTGATCGGACATTGTTTTGATAGTCAATGTCACCGCAACCTTGACCTTTGACCTAGTGACCCCAAAATCAATAGGGGTCATCTACTTGTCATGACCAACCATCCTTCCAAGTTTGAGGACCGTAGGTCCAACCATTCCCTAGTTATTGATCGGACGTCGTTTTGATAGTCAATGTCACCGCAACCTTGACCTTTGACCTAGTGACCCCAAAATCAATAGGGGTCATCTACTTGTCATGACCAACCATCCTTCCAAGTTTGAGGACCCTAGGTGCAACCATTCTCTAGTTATTGATCGGACATCGTTTTGATAGTCAATGTCACCGCAACCTTGACCTTTGACCTAGTGACCCCAAAATCAATAGGGGTCATCTACTTGTCATGACCAACCATTCTTCCAAGTTTGAGGACCCTAGGTGCAACCATTCTCTAGTTATTGATCGGACATCGTTTTGATAGTCAATGTCACCGCAACATTGACCTTTGACCTAGTGACCCCAAAATCAATAGGGGTCATCTACTTGTCATGACCAACCATCCTTCCAAGTTTGAGGACCCTAGGTGCAACCATTCTCTAGTTATTGATCGGACATCGTTTTGATAGTCAATGTCACCGCAACCTTGACCTTTGACCTAGTGACCCCAAAATCAATAGGGGTCATCTACTTGTCATGACCAACCATCCTTCCAAGTTTGAGGACCCTAGGTGCAACCATTCTCTAGTTATTGATCGGACATCGTTTTGATAGTCAATGTCACCGCAACATTGACCTTTGACCTAGTGACCCCAAAATCAATAGGGGTCATCTACTTGTCATGACCAACCATCCTTCCAAGTTTGAGGACCCTAGGTGCAACCATTCTCTAGTTATTGATCGGACATCGTTTTGATAGTCAATGTCACCGCAACATTGACCTTTGACCTAGTGACCCCAAAATCAATAGGGGTCATCTACTTGATATGACCAACCATCCTTCCAAGTTTGAGGACCCTAGGTCCAACCATTCTCTAGTTATTGATCGGACATCGTTTTGATAGTCAATGTCACCGCAACATTGACCTTTGACCTAGTGACCCCAAAATCAATAGGGGTCATCTACTTGTCATGACCAACCATCCTTCCAAGTTTGAGGACCCTAGGTCCAACCATTCTCTAGTTATTGATCGGACATCGTTTGTGACACAGACAGACCTTCAGACAGACAGACAGACAGAAAGCACAAAAACAATATGGCTCGCCTACCACACTTTGTGTGGGGGAGCCATAATAACACTGTGATTGAATTATTAGTGTATTTCATGCCCCTTCCCCCAGGCCCCCAACGATGAAGTAGAAGGAAACAAATGTATACAGTGTAATCCAAGAGGGGGAAACAACACAGAAATATGTAAAAAAATGAGTTTCGAGTGTGTGTGTGTGTGTGTGTGTGTGTGTGTGTGTGTGTGTGTGTGTGTGTGTGTGTGGAGGAATTTACCAAAACAACACAGATATATGTAAAAAAAATCCAGTGGGGGAGGAGGCAGGGGGAGGGGGGAGGGGGGCATGGTGGGGTGGGGCAACATAGCTATATGTGTAAGAATTGAGCAATAGAACACAGAAATATGTAAAAAAACAACAAAAAAACACGGGCATAATGCTATAAGAAATCCCAAACCAAAATTATAGATATGTACAACAGGTTGCATGCAAACCTAGATCTGCCTTTATTGCACATTTTATGGACCATCACAATTTGGGTTCCATGGGAGCCCAGAATTTGCAGAAGACAAAATTACTTATGCAGCCCTTTACAACTTACTATAACGAAAACAATTCCCAAATTTAGTTGAGCTAGGACAAGAAATGTAAGAGATATAGACCTGTAAACACAGCTTACACGCAAAATGTTATGTGAAACAGACACATTTTAAGGGCTATCAGAATTTATGTTCCATGGGAGCCCAGGTTTTACAGGAACCAAAATTACTTAAGCAGCCCTTAAGATAATGCTATAAGGAAGCTCATGGCCAAATTTTGTTGTGCTAGGATAAGCAATGTAAGAGATATAGACCTGTAAACAAAGCTTACACGCAAAATTTGATGTGAAATGGGACACATTTTATGGGCTATCAGAATTTGGATTCCATGGGAGCCCATGGGTTACAAGAACCAAAATTGTTACGCAGTCCTTAAGATAATGTTATAAGGAAGCCCATGGCCAAATTTGGTTGTGCTAGGATAAGAAATGTAAGACAAATAGACTTGTAAACACAGCTTACACGCAAACTTTGATGTGGGACGCTGACGCCGGGGTGATTACATAAGCTCTCTTATTTTCGAATAGTCGAGCTAAAAAAGCAGACGTCCGAGTTTGAAATAATAAAATCATTTATTATGTTGTTTATCTTTCATAGACAATTACATACACTACCAAGTTATGTGCAAAAATATGGAAAAAAATACAGTGTAATTGAATTGTTTGTGTAATTGACCTTTTGACCCCCTGAGGGCCCCTGGGTGCCGAGCCATCATCATAATGTTCCATTTGAGACATAATTACAAACAAAACAAAACAAATCCCCCAGCTCCACCATCCCAACATGGGCAGACGTCCGAGTTCGAAATAATAAAATCGTTTCATAATTATGTTGTTTATCTTTCATAGACGATTACATATAACCAAGTTATGTGCACAACATGGAAAAATGACAGTTTAATTGACTTTTTAGATTTTTAGTGTAATTGACCCCCCCCCCCCCCCACCCCACCCCGACAGTGTAATTGAATTTTCTGTGTAATTGACCCCCCAAAGTCTACACATTAATGGTGCAAAGCAGGGTATACATTCTGGTAATTACTCACCACGTTATGTGCAAGAATATGGAAAAATGACAGTAATTGAATTTTTAGTGTATTTGACCTTTTGACCACACTCCTGAGGGCCCCTAGGTGTTGAGCCGTCATCATAATGTTTCATTTGAGACATAATTACCAAAAAAAATAAAAATCCCCCCGCCTGCCCCTCCCAACCTAGGGCCCACCGGGCAGACGTCTGAGTTCGAAATAATTAAATCGTTTGATATGTTGTTTATCTTTCATAGACGATTACATACACCAAGTAATGTGCAAAAATATGGAAAAATGACAGTGTAATTGAATTTTTAGTGTATTTGACCTTTTGACCACACTCCTGAGCTCGGAGCCAAAAATAATGATGCTCTTGCAGGCCGTCATCATATGTTGTGGTCATATCCTAAGTATTGTTGAATTCCGTTCAGCGGTTTAGGCTGAGATGCGGTAATGGACGGATGGACGGACGGACAAACGGAGGTAATTTTATTATACCCTGTGGGTATAATAATTTCGTTCTTCATCTTTTCAGTACATGCTGCATGCAGCACACACCACTGGTCATGTCTAGACTATTTGTGAGTTTATATGTGACAAATAATCGACAACTTGAAAACATTTAATAAATTCAATATTAAAGAAGCACATCATCACAAGTTTTTTATACATTTATTGGTATAAAGTAGGGAATATAAGCAGACCATCGATAAGCAGGGAAAAGAAACAGACCATCGGTAAGTAGGGAAAAAAAACTGATCATTGGTAAGTAGGGAATAGAAACTGATCATCGGTAAGCAGGGAATAGGAACAGATCAACAGTAAGTAGGGAATAGAAACTGACCATCGGTAAGTAGGGAATAGAAACAGACCATCGGTAAGTAGGGAGTAGAAACAGATCAACAGTAAGTAGGGAATAGAAACAGACCATCGGTAAGTAGGGAATAGAAACTGATCATTAGTTAGTAGGGAATAGAAACAAACCATTGGTAAGTAGAGTATGGAAACAGATCATCTGTATGTAGGGAATAGAAATTGATCATCGGTAAGTAGATATAGAACCAGACCATTGGTAAGTAGGGAATAGAAATAGGTCATTGGTAAGTAGGGGGGAAAAAACTGATAAGTAGGGAATAGAAACAGACAATCAGTAACTAGGGAATAGAAACAGATCATTGGTAAGTAGGGAATAGAAACAGACCATCAATAAGTAGGGAAAAGAAATAAATTATTGGTAAGTAGGGAATAGAAACAGACCATTGGTAACTAGGGAATAGAAACAGATTACTGGTAAGTAGGGAATAGAAACTGATCATCTGTAAGTAGGAAATAGAAACAGATTATTGGTAAGTAGGGAATAGAAACAGATTACTGGTAAGTAGGGAATAGAAACAGATTACTGGTAAGTAGAGAATAGAAACTGATCATCTGAAAGTAGGGAATAGAACAGATCAACGACAATTAGGGAATAGAAACAGATCATCAGTAAGTAGGGAATAGAAACTTATTATTGTTTAGTGTTTTATCATGTTTGTCTTTCAATTGTGTAAACTAATCTTGTTTGCATTTTTGAGATCATAAAATAAGTTCACAATCAAACTCCCAACATTGATCTACTCGACTGTAAATTACGGTAAAGGCTTATTCATAAATATAGCACCATAACAATAGATACAGGTCCCGGTCAATTTTGCTGCTTCATTCCACAATTCAATGCGCAATTGCAACACTAACAATATTATCTCCCCGTATGAATAGCTGGCTTATATGTCTATCGACAATCTCATATGATGTATAACAGCGGTTTTCTGCCCATTTTTGATACAATGGCCAAAAGGGCTGAAAATGCTTCTTTTGCTTTTCTCTTTTAACTTGTTTTGGTCTTTCTCTTGCATCTGAATCACTGCTCTGACTCCTGGTTTGTTCATCTAAGTCTGATTTTGTTTTTCTATCTTTGGCTAATTTGTCAGATGTCTCCTTCTTTATTCTAATATCACTGTCGGATAAACAGTCCCTTCTATCGTGTTTGTCCAAATGTTTCTTCTTATCAGCTGCTTGTTTCAACTTGTCCCTCAGATCTGAGGTCTTGCTGCTAGCAAGTCTGTGTCTTTCATCCTCACCAGTATTTGTAACATCGTGTTTAATTAGAGAACTTGTGTTTTCCACAGGATGTCTATATTTTGACTGGTTCTTGGTATGACTGTCAAACGTCAGATGTTCAGTCTGTGAAGATAACGTTTGTTCCATCTCAGATGTTTGACTACTTGATGAATTCTGAAATTAAAGTGTAATACATGAACACAAAAGATAATTGAGTATTGCATGTCCACTATCTGTGTAATACATGAACTCAAAAACAGTTAACTATTTCATGTCCCAAATCTGCATAATACATGAACACACAAGATATTCAAGTACTGCATGTTCCCTACCTGTTAATACATGAACACATAAGATAGTCAAGTACTACATGTCCCCCTTCTGTGTAATACATGAACACACAAGATAGTCAAGTACTGCATGCCCCCTATCTGTGTAATACATAAACACACAAGATAGTCAAGTACTACATGTCCCCTGTATGTGTAATACAGGAACACACACTATAGTCAAGTCTTACATGTCCCCTATCTGTGTAATACAGGAACACACAATATAGTCAAGTACTACATGTCCCCTATCTGTGTAATAGATGAACACACAAAATAGGCAAGTACTACATGTCCCCTATCTGTGTAATACATGAACACACAAAATAGGCATGTACTACATATCCTCTATCTGTGTCTACATGTCTGCTATCTGTGTAATACAGGAACACACAAAATAGGCAAGTACTACATGTCCCCTATCTGTGTAATACATGAACACACAAAATAGGTAAGTCCTACATGTCCCCTATCTGTGTAATACATAGGCAAGTACTACATGGCCCCTATCTGTGTAATACATGAACACACAAGATAGTCAAGTACTACATTTTCCATATCTGTGTAATACATGAACACACATGATAGTCAAGTACTACATGTCCCCTATCTGTGTAATACATGAACACACAAAATAGGCAAGTACTACATGTCCACTATCTGTGTAATACATGAATGCACAAGATAGTCAAGTACTACTTGTCCCCTATCTGTGTAATACATGAACACACAAGATAGTCAAGTACTACATGTTCCCTATCTGTGTAATACATGAACACACAATATAGTCAAGTACTGAATGTTCCCTATCTGTGTAATACATGAACACACAAGATAGTCCAGTTCTGCATGTCCACTATCTGTATAATACATGAACACACAAAATAGTCAAGTACCGAATGTTCCCTATCTGTGTAATCTTGGTAATACATGAACACACAAGATAGTCAAATACTGAATGTCCCCTATCTGTGTAATACATGAACACACAATATAGTCAAGTACTGAATGTTCCCTATCTGTGTAATACATGAACACACAAGGTATTCAAGTACTGAATGTTCCCTATCTGTGTAATACATGAACACACAAGATAGTCAAGTACTACATGTTCCCTATCTGTGTATTACATGAACACACAAGATAGTCAAGTACTGCATGTTTCATATCTGTGTAATACATGAACACACAAGATAGTCAAGTACTGAATGTTCCCTATCTGTGTAATACATGAACACACAAGATAGTCAGGTACTGAATGTTCTCTATTTGTGTAATACATGAACACACAGGATAGTCAAGTACTGCATGTCCCCTATCTGTGTAATACATGAACACACAAGATAGTCAAATACTGAATGTCCCCTATCCGTGTAATACATGAACACACAAGATATTCAAGTACTGAATGATCCCTAGCTATGTAATAAATGAACACACAAGATAGTCAAGTACTACATGTCCCAAATCTGTGTAATACATGAACATACAAGATAGTCAATTACTGCATGTCCCCTATCTGTGTCCCCTGTGTAATACATGATCACACAAGATAGTCAAGTACTGCATGTCCCCTATCTGTGTAATACATGAACACACAAGATAGTCAAGTACTGAATGTTCCCTATTTGTGTAATACATGAACACACAAGACAGTCAAGTACTACATGTCCCCTATCTGTGTAATACATGAACACACAAGATAGTCCAGTTCTGCATGTCCCCTATATGTGTAATACATGAACACACAAGATAGTCAAGTACTGAATGTCCCCTATCTGTGTAATACATGAACACACAAGATAGTCAAGTGCTGCATGTCCCCTATCTGTGTAATACATGAACACACAAGATAGTCAAGTACTGAATGTTCCCTATCTGTGTAATACATGAACACACAATATAGTCAAGTACTACATGTCCCCTATCTGTGTAATACATGAACACACAAGATAGTCAAGTACTGAATGTTCCCTATCTGTGTAATACATGAACACACAAGATAGTCAAGTACTGAATGTTCCCTATCTGTGTAATACATGAACACACAAGATAGTCAAGTACTACATGTCCTCTATCTGTGTAATATATGAACACACAAGATAGTCAAGTACTGCATGTCCCCTATCTGTGTAATACATGAACACACAAGATAGTCAAGTACTGCATGTTCCATATCTGTGTAATACATGAACACACAAGATAGTCAAGTACTGAATGTTCCCTATCTGTGTAATACATGAACACACAAGATAGTCAAGTACTGAATGTTCTCTATTTGTGTAATACATGAACACACAGGATAGTCAAGTACTGCATGTCCCCTATCTGTGTAATACATGAACAACCAAGATAGTCAAGTACTACATGTTCCCTATCTGTGTAATACATGAACACACAAGATAGTCAAGTACTGAATGTTCCCTATTTGTGTAATACATGAACACACAAGATAGTCAATAACTACATGTCTCCTATCTATGTAATACATGAACACACAAGATAGTCAAGTATTGAATGTTCCCTATCTGTGTAATACATGAACACACAAGATAGTCAAGTACTACATGTACCCTATCTGTGTTATGCATGAACACATATATTAGTCATGTACTACATGTTCCCTATCTGTGTAATACATGAACACACAAGATAGTCAAGTACTGAATGTTCCCTATTTGTGTAATACATGAACACACAATATAGACAAGTACTACATGTCCCCTATCCATGTAATACATGAACACACAAGATAGTCAAGTATTGAATGTTTCCTATTTGTGTAATACATGAACACACAAGATAGTCAAGTACTATATGTACCCTATCTGTGTAATACATGAACACACAAGATGGTCAAGTACTACATGTACCCTATCTGTGTAATACATGAACACACAAGATAGTCAAGTACTGCATGTCCCCTATCTGTGTAATACATGAACACACAAGATAGTCAAGTACTGAATGTTCCCTATCTGTGTAATACATGAACACACAAGATAGTCAAGTACTGCATGTCCCCTATCTGTGTAATACATGAACACACAAGATAGTCAAGTACTGCATGTCCCCTATCTGTGTAATTCATGAACACACACGATAGTCAAATATTGAATGACCCCTATCTGTGTAATACATGAACACACAAGATAGTCAAGTACTGAATGTACCCTATCTGTGTAACACATGAACACACAAGATAGTCAAGTACTGAATGTTCCCTATCTGTGTAATACATGAACACACAATATAATAAAGTACTGCATGCTCCCTATATATGCATTGTGTAATACATGAACACACAAGATAGTCAAGTACAATATGTCCCCTATCTGTGTAATACATGAACACACAAGATATTCAAGTACAGAATGTTCCCTATCTGTGTAATACATGAACACACAATATAGTCAAGTACTACATGTTCCATATCTGTGTAATACATGAACACACAAGATATTCAAGTACTAAATGTATCCTATCTGTGTAATACATGAACACACAAGATAGTCAAGTACTGAATGTTCTTTATCTGTGTAATACATGAACACATAAGATAGTCAAGTACTACATGTCCCCTAGCTGTGTAATACATGAACACAAGATAGTCAAGTACTGAATGTTCCCTAACAGTGTAATACATGAACACACAAGATAGTCAAGTACTGAATGTTCCCTATCTGTGTAATACATGAACACACAAGATAGTCAAGTACTACATGTCCCTATCTGTGTAATATATGAACACACAAGATAGTCAAGTACTGCATGTCCCCTATCTGTGTAATACAGGAACACACAATATAGTCAAGTCCTGAATGTTCCCTATCTGTGTAATACATGAACACACAAGATAGTCAAGTACTACATGTTCCCTATCTGTGTTATACATGAACACACAAGATAGTCAAGTACTGCATGTCCCCTATCTGTGTAATACATGAACACACAAGATAGTCAAGTACTGCATGTCCCCTATATATGTAATACATGAACACACAAGATAGTCAAGTACTGCATGTCCTCTATTTGCATAATACATGAACACACAAGATAGTCAAGTACTACATGTACCCTATCTGTGTAATACATGAACACACAAAATAGTCAAGTACTGAATGTTCCCTATTTGTGTAATACATGAACACACAAGATAGTCAAGTATTACATGTTCCAAATCTATGTAATACATGAACACACAAGATAGTCAAGTATTGAATGTTCCCTAAATGTGTAATATGGGAACACACAAAATAGTCAAGTACTACATGTACCCTATCTGTGTAATACATGAACACACAAGATAGTCAAGTACTGAATGTTCCCTATTTGTGTAATACATGAACATACAAGATAGTCAATTACTGCATGTCCCCTATCTGTGTAATACATGAACACACACATTAGTCATGTACTACATGTTCCCTATCTGTGTAATACATGAACACACAAGATAGTCAAGTACTGAATGTTCCCTATTTGTGTAATACATGAACACACAATATAGACACGTACTACATGTCCCCTATCCATGTAATACATGAACACACAAGATAGTCAAGTATTGAATGTTTCCTATTTGTGTAATACATGAACACACAAGATAGTCAAATATTGAATGTTCCCTATCTGTGTAATACATGAACACACAAGATAGTCAAGTACTGCATGTCCCCTATCTGTGTAATACATGAACACACAAGATAGTCAAGTACTGCATGTCCCCTATCTGTGTAATTCATGAACACACACGATAGTCAAATATTGAATGACCCCTATCTGTGTAATACATGAACACACAAGATAGTCAAGTACTGAATGTACCCTATCTGTGTAACACATGAACACACAAGATAGTCAAGTACTGAATGTTCCCTATCTGTGTAATACATGAACACACAATATAATAAAGTACTGCATGCTCCCTATATATGCATTGTGTAATACATGAACACACAAGATAGTCAAGTACAATATTTCCCCTTTCTGTGTAATACATGAACACACAAGATATTCAAGTACAGAATGTTCCCTATCTGTGTAATACATGAACACATAAGATAGTCAAGTACTGCATGTCCCCTATCTGTGTAATACATGAAAACACAAGATAGTCAAGTGCTGCATGTCCCCTATCTGTGTAATACATGAACACACAAGATAGTCAAGTACTGAATGTTCCCTATCTGTGTAATACATGAACACACAATATAGTCAAGTACTACATGTCCCCTATCTGTGTAATACATGAACACACAAGAAAGTCAAGTACTGAATGTTCCCTATCTGTGTAATACATGAACACGCAAGATAGTCAAGTACTGAATGTTCCATATCTGTGTAATACATGAACACACAAGATAGTCAAGTACTACATGTACCCTATCTGTGTAATATATGAACACAAAAGATAGTCAAGTACTGTATGTCCTCTATCTGTGTAATACATGAACACACAAGATAGTCAAGTACTGCATGTTCCATATCTGTGTAATACATGAACACACAAGATAGTCAAGTACTGAATGTTCCCTATCTGTGTAATACATGAACACACAAGATAGTCAGGTACTGAATGTTCCCTATTTGTGTAATACATGAACACACAAGATAGTCAATAACTACATGTCCCCTATCTATGTAATACATGAACACACAAGATAGTCAAGTATTGAATGTTCCCTATCTGTGTAATACATGAACACACAAGATAGTCAAGTACTACATGTACCCTATCTGTGTAATACATGAACACACACATTAGTCATGTACTACATGTTCCCTATCTGTGTAATACATGAACACACAAGATAGTCAAGTACTGAATGTTCAATATTTGTGTAATACATGAACACACAATATAGTCAAGTACTACATGTCCCCTATCCATGTAATACATGAACACACAAGATAGTCAAGTATTGAATGTTTCCTATCTGTGTAATACATGAACACACAAGATAGTCAAGTACTGAATGTTCCCTATATGTGTAATACATGAACACATAAGATAGTCAAGTACTGAATGTTCCCTATCTGTGTAATACATAAACACACAAGATAGTCAAGTACTGCATGTCCCCTATCTGTGTAATACATGAACACACAATATAGTCAAGTACTGCATGTCCCCTATATGTGTAATACATGAACACACAAGATAGTCAAGTACTACATGTCCCCTATCTGTGTAATATATGAACACACAAGATAGTCAAGTACTGCATGTCGCCTATCTGTGTAATACAGGAACACACAAGATAGTCAAGTACTACATGTTCCCTATCTGTGTAATACATGAACACACAAGATAGTCAAGTACTGAATGTTCCCTATCTGTGTAATACATGAACACACAAGATAGTCAAGTACTACATGTTCCCTATCTGTGTAATACAGGAACACACAAGATAGTCAAGTACTGCATGTCCCCTATCTATGTAATACATGAACACACAAGATAGTCAAGTACTGCATGTACCCTATCTATGTAATACATGAACAAACACGATAGTCAAGTACTGCATGTCCTCTATCTGCATAATACATGAACACACAAGATAGTCAAGTACTACATGTACCCTCTCTGTGTAATACATGAACACACAAGATAGTCAAGTACTGAATGTTCCCTATTTGTGTAATACATGAACACACAAGATAGTCAAGTACTACATGTCCCAAATCTATGTAATACATGAACACACAAGATAGTCAAGTATTGAATGTTCCCTAAATGTGTAATACAAGAACACACAAGATAGTCAAGTACTACATGTACCCTATCTGTGTAATACATGAACACGCAAGATAGTCAAGTACTGAATGTTCCCTATTTGTGTAATACATGAACACACAAGATAGTCAAGTACTACATGTCCCCTATCTATGTAATGCATGAACACACAAGATAGTCAAGTATTGAATGTTCCATATCTGTGTAATACATGAACACACAATATAGTCAAGTACTGAATGTCCCCTGTCTGTGTAATACATGAACACACAATATAGTCAAGTACTGCATGTCCCCTATTTGTGTTACTGTAATACATGAACACACAAGATAGTCAAGTACTGCATGTCCCCTATCTGTGTAATACATGAACACACAATATAGTCAGGTACTGCATGTCCCCTATCTGTGTAATACATGAACACACAAGATAGTCAAGTACTACATGTTCCCTATCTGTGTAATACATGAACAAACAAGATAGTCAAGTACTGAATGTTCCCTATTTGTGTAATACATGAACACACAAGATAGTCAAGTACTACATGTCCCATATCTATGTAATACATGAACACACAAGATAGTCAAGTATTGAATGTGACCTATCTGTGTAATACATGAACACACAAGAAAGTCAAGTACTACATGTACCCTATCTGTGTAATACATGAACACACAAGATAGTTAAGTACTACATGAACCCTATCTGTGTAATACATGAACACACAAGATAGTCAAGTACTACATGTTCCCTATCTGTGTAATACATGAACACACAAGATAGTCAAGTACTGAATGTAATCTATTTGTGTAATACATGAACACACACCATAGTCAAGTACTACATGTCCCCTATCTGTGTCATACATGATAACACAAGATAGTCAAGTACTGAATGTTACCTATCTGTGTAATACTTGAACACACAAGATAGTCAAGTTCTGCATGTCCCCTATCTGTGTAATACATGAACACACAATATAGTCAAGTACTGCATGTCCCCTATCTGTGTATTACATGAACACATAAGATAGTCAAGTACTACATGTTTCCTATCTATGTTATACATGAACACACAAGATAGTCAAGTACTACATGTACCCTATCTGTGTAATACATGAATACACAAGATAGTCAGGTACTACATGTACCCTATCTGTGAAATACATGAACACACAAGATAGTCAAGTACTGCATGTCCCCTATATGTGTAATACATGAACACACAAGATAGTCAAGTACTACATGTTCCCTATCTGTGTTATACATGAACACACAAGATAGTCATGTACTGAATGTTCCCTATCTGTGTAATACATGAACACACAAGATAGTCAAGTACTACATGTTTCCTATCTGTGTAATACATGAACACACAAAATAGTCAAGTACTGCATGTCCCCTATCTGTGTAATACATGAACACACAAGATAGTCAAGTACTACATGTTTCCTATCTGTGTAATACATGAACACTCAAGATAGTCAAGAACTGCATGTCCCCTATCTGTGTAATACATGAACACACAATATATTCAAGTACTACATGTTCCCTATCTGTGTAATACATGAACACACAAGATAGTCAAGTACTGAATGTTCCCTATTTGTGTAATACATGAACACACAAGATAGTCAAGTACTACATGTCCCCTATCTGTGTAATACATGAATGCACAAGATAGTCAAGTACTGCATGTCCCCTATCTGTGTAATACATTAACACATAAAATAGTCAAGTACTGCATGTCCCCTATCTGTGTAATACATGAACACACAAGATAGTCAAGTACTACATGTACCCTATCTGTGTAATAAATGAACACACAATATAGTCAAGTACTGAATGTCCTCTATCTGTGTAATACATGAACACACAAGATAGTCAAGTACTGCATGCCCCCTATCTGTGTAATACATGAACACACAAGATAGTCAAGTACTACATGTACCCTATCTGTGTAATACATGAACACACAATATAGTCAAGTATTGCATGCCCCCTATCTGTGTAATACATGAACACACAAGATAGTCAAGTACTGCATGTCCCCTATCTGTGTAATACATTAACACATAAGATAGTCAAGTACTAAATGTCCCCTATCTGTGTAATACATGAACACACAAGATAGTCAAGTATTACATGTCCCCTATCTGTGTAATACCTGAACACACCAGACAGTCAAGTATAACATGTACCCTATCTGTCTAATACCTGAACACACCAGACAGTCAAGTATTACATGTCCCCTATCTGTGTAATTCCTGAACACACCAGACAGTCAAGTATTACATGTACCCTATCTGTGTAATACATGAACACACAAGATAGTCAAGTACTGCAAGTCCCCTATCTGTGTAATACCTGAACACACCAGACAGTCAAGTACTGCATGTCCCCTATCTGTATTATACATGAACACACAAGATAGTCAAGTACTATATGTCCTCTATCTGTGTAATACATAAACACACAAGAAAGTCAAGTACTACATGTCCCCTATCTGTGTAATACATGAACACACAAGATAGTCAAGTACTAAATGTCCCCTATCTGTGTAATACATTAACACACAATAAAGTCAAGTACTACATGTCTCCTATAATTATGAGTAATACATGAACACACAAGATAGTCAAGTATTACATGTCCCCTATCTGTGTAATACATTAACACACAATATAGTCAAGTACTACATGTCTCCTATAATTATGTGTTACACATGAACACACAAGATAGTCAAGTATTACATGTCCCCTATCTGTGTAATACATGAACACACCAGACAGTCAAGTATTACATGTCCCCTATCTGTGTAATACATGAACACACAAGATAGTCAAGTACTATATGTCCCATATCTGTGTAATACATAAACACACAAGAAAGTCAAGTACTACATGTCCCTAGGCCTATATGTCACATGGATCAATTTAATTCAGACACAAGCATTATCAACACATTGTGGGATAAAAACAAGAGGCCCAAGAGGGCACTGGCTAAAGTAAATGTACAAGGGGCCATAATTCTGTCAAAAATCATTCAACTGGAACATGGCGACAATATACGCAAATAGGCTTGGTACTGATCATCCATGCCAAATTTCGCTGGAAATCCGACAAGAAGTTCAGGAGAACTAGTTTGTTCAAAGTTAGTATATTAAAATCTTTAAGGGGTCATAACTCTGCCAAAATTCATTCAACTGGAACACGGCAATGAAATGCGAAACTAGGCTTGGTACTGATCATCCCTGCCAAGATTTGCTGAAATCCGGCCAGGGGATCAGGAGAATTAGTCAGGACAAAGTTTGTATATTAAAACATTTAAAAGGCCATAACCTTGCCAAAATCATTCAACCGGAACACGGTGACGATATGTGCAACTAGGCTTGGTACTGATCATCCCTGCAAAGTTTAACTGAAATCCGGCCAAATGAAGGCCATTTTGTTTAAAGGAGGCAAACTACAGCACTAAATCAAGGGCCATAACTCCTATGTTACTAATCTGATTTGGTTGGTTTTCGAACTTGTCCAAGCTTATACTGATAGTAATAATCTGATAAAGTTTGATAAAGATCCGATGAAAAATGGAGGCTCTTTCAGGTTAACAAGGCCAAAATATAGCATATTTCAGAAAATTAAGGGCCATAACTCCAGTGTAAAGGGTCCAACCTGGCTGGTTTTTGAACGTGCCTGAGCTTTCATTGATAGTAACACTCTAGTAAAGGTTGGTAAAGATCGGATGAAAAATGAAGCCCTATCGTCTTAACGAGTCAAAATATAGCATTTTTAACTAAATCAAGGGCCATAACTCCGCTGTTACTATTCTGATCGGGCTGGTTGTCGAACTTGTCCGAGCTTTCATTGATATTAACAATCTGGTAATGTTTGGTCAAGATCCGATGAAAAATGAAGGCCCTATCGTCTAAATGAGTCAAAATATAGCATTTTAAACTAAATCAAGGGCCATAACTCCAGTGTTAAGGGTCGAATCTAGCTGGTTTTCGAACTTGTCTGAGCTTTCATTGATATTAACAATCTGCTAAAGTTTGGTAAAGATCAGATGAAAAATGAAGCCCTACCGTCTTAACGAGTAAAAATATGGCATTTTTAACTAAATCAAGGGCCATAACTCCGCTGTTACTATTCCGATCTGGCTGGTTTTGAACTTGTCCAAGCTTTCATTGATATCAACAATCTGGTAATGTTTGGTCAAGAGTGAATGAAAAATGAAGGCCCTATCGTCTTAACGAGATAAAAGTTAACGGACAGACGGACAACTTGCCATCCCATAAGCTCTGCTGGCCTTTGGCCTGGGCCAGTACAGCTAAAAGTTGCAAGAAATCATGAAATAAAATGGCTGCCACAAACATCTTAATGTCTTAAAAGTGCTGTTCAAATTTCAGAAAACCTGCCATTCAGACAGTGTTCATACATTGTAACCAAGAAATGCAATATATGACCATCAATCTGCAATTTGGAAAGATACAGTTGGGAAAAACATTAAACATACATTAACCTATTAATTAGTACCATCTGAATTCCAGAATAAGTTCTCTACCTAATCAGGCACAATCCTTGTCCACACATTGTATCAAGAAACATGTTGCCTGCATTATCCTTTTCAGTATCCTGTTTCATCGACAAGGGACTTGTAAATACATATACATCTCTAGAATGCAAAATAACGCATGTGCTAAAAGCCTGTGTAACACGGTTTAAATTATATATGGTTTATTCTCAAATACAAAACTACAATCCAGACTGTTATTTTCCAGAGTATATTATACATACAGCAAGACTTGGGTTACTGTCCAGAGTATATTATACACACAGTGACACTTCAGTTACTGTCCAGAGTATATTAAACACACAGTAAGACTTGGGTTACTGTCCAGAGTATATTATACACACAGTAAGACTTGGGTTACTGTCCAGAGTCTATTATACATACAGTAAGACTTGGGTTACTGTCCAGAGTATATTATACCCACAGTGACACTTGGGTTACTGTCCAGAGTACATTATACACACAGTAAGACTTGGGTTACTGTCCAGAGTATATTATACACAAAGTGACACCTCGGTTTTTGTCGAGAGAATATTATACATACAGCAAGACTTGGGTTACTGTCCAGAGTATATTATACACACAGTGACACTTCAGTTACTGTCCAGAGTATATTAAACACACAGTAAGACTTGGGTTACTGTCCAGAGTATATTATACACACAGTAAGACTTGGGTTACTGTCCAGAGTCTATTATACATACAGTAAGACTTGGGTTACTGTCCAGAGTATATTATACGCACAGTGACACTTGGGTTACTGTCCAGAGTACATTATACACACAGTAAGACTTGGGTTACTGTCCAGAGTATATTATACACAAAGTGACACCTCGGTTTTTGTCGAGAGAATATTATACACACAGCAAGACTTGGGTTACCGTCCAGAGTATATTATACACACAGTGACACTTCGGTTATTGTCTAGAATATATTATACACACAGCAAGACTTGGGTTACTGTCCAGAGTATATTATACACACAGTAAGACTTGGGTTACTGTCCAGAGTATATTATACACACAGTAAGACTTTGGTTACTGTCCAGAGTATATTATACATACAGCAAGACTTTGGTTACTGTCCAGAGTATATTATACACACAGTAAGACTTGGGTACTGTCCAGAGTATATTATACACACTGTAAGACTTGGGTTACTATCCAGTGTATATTATACACACAGTAAGACATAGGTTACTGTCCAGAGTATATTATACACACCATAAAACTTGGGTTACTGTCCAGAGTATATTATACACACCGTAAGAGACTTTGGTTACTGTCCAGAGTATATTATACGCACAGTGACACTTGGGTTACTGTCCAGAGTACATTATACACACAGTAAGACTAGGGTTACTGTCCAGAGTATATTATACACAAAGTGACACCTCGGTTTTTGTCGAGAGAATATTATACACACAGCAAGACTTGGGTTACCATCCAGAGTATATTATACACACAGTGACACTTCGGTTATTGTCTAGAATATATTATACACACAGCAAGACTTGGGTTACTGTCCAGAGTATATTATACACACAGTAAGACTTGGGTTACTGTCCAGAGTATATTATACACACAGTAAGACTTCGGTTACTGTCCAGAGTATATTATACATACAGCAAGACTTTGGTTACTGTCCAGAGTATATTATACACACAGTAAGACTTGGGTACTGTCCAGAGTATATTATACACACTGTAAGACTTGGGTTACTATCCAGTGTATATTATACACACAGTAAGACTTAGGTTACTGTCCAGAGTATATTATACACACCATAAAACTTGGGTTACTGTCCAGAGTATATTATACACACCGTAAGAGACTTTGGTTACTGTCCAGAGTATATTATATACAGTAAGACTTGGGTTACTGTCCAGAGTATATTATATACATAGTAAGACATTAGGTTACTGTCCAGAGTATATTATACACAGTAAGACGTGGGTTATTGTCCAGAGTATCACTATGTTATACACACAGTGAGACTTGAGTTACTGTCCAGAGTATATTATACACACAGCAAGACTTGGGTTACTGTCCAGAGTATATTATACACACAGTGACACTTGGGTTACTGTTCAGAGTATATTATTCACACCGTAAGACTTCGGTTATTGTCCAGAGTATATTGTACACACCGTAAGACTTAGGTTACTGTCCAGAGTATATTATACACACAGTAAGACTTCGGTTATTGTCCAGAATATATTATACACACAGCAAGACTTGGGTTACTGTCAAGCGTATATTATACACACAGCAAGACTTGGGTTACTGTCCAGAGTATATTATACACCCAGCAAGACGTGGGTTACTGTCCAGAGTATATTATACATACAATATGACTTCGGTTAATGTCCAGAGTATATTATACACACAGCAAGATTTGGGTTACTGTCCAGAGTATATTATACACACAGCAAGACTTGGGTTACTGTCCAGAGTATATTATATACACCGCAAGACTTGGGTTACTGTCCAGTGTATATTATACACACCGTAAGACTTGGGTTACTGTCCAGAGTATATTATACACACAGCAAGACTTGAGTTAATGTCCAGAGTATATTATACACACAGCAAGACTTGGGTTACTGTCCAGAGTATATTATACACACAGTAAGACTTGGGTCTGCCCAGAGTATATTATACACATCGTAAGACTTGGGTTACTGTCCAGAGGATATCATATACACAGCAAGACTTGGGTTACTGTCCAGAGTATATTATACACACCATAAGTATACACACAGCAAGACTTGGGTAACTGTCCAGAGTATATTATACACACAGTAAGTCTTGGGTTACTGTCCAGAGTATATTATACACACCGTAAGACTTGTGTTACTGTCCAGAGTATATGATACACACAGCAAGACATGGGTTACTGTTCAGAGTATATTATATGCACAGTAAGACTTGGGTTCCCGTCCAGAGTATATTATACACACAGCAAGACTTGGGTTACTGTCCGGAGTATATTATACACACAGCAAGACTTGGGTTACTATCCAGAGTATATTATACACACAGTTAGACTTGGGTTACTGTCCACAGTATATTATACACACAGTGACACTTTGGTTATTGTCCAGAGTATATTATACACAAAGCAAGACTTGGGTTACTGTCCAGAGTATATTATAGACAGTAAGACTTGGGTTACTGTCCAGAGTATATTATACACACAGCAAGATTTGGGTTACAGTCCAGAGTATATTATACACACCGCAAGACTTGGGTTACTGTCCAGAGTATATTATACACACCGTAAGACTTGGGTTATTGTCCAGAGTATATTATACCCACAGTGACTCTACGGTTATTGTCCAGAGTATATTATACACACAGCAAGACTTGGGTTACTATCCAGAGAATATTATACACACAGCAAGACTTGGGTTACTGTCCAGAGTATATTATACACACAGTAAGACTTGGGTTACTGTCCAGTGTATATTATACACACTGTAAGACTTGGGTTATTGTCCAGAGTATATTATACACACAGTGACTATACGGTTATTGTCCAGAGTATATTATACACACAGCAAGACTTGGGTTACTATCCAGAGAATATTATACACACAGCAAGACTTGGGTTACTGTCCAGAGTATATTATACACACCGTAAGACTTGGGTTACTGTCCAGAGCATATTATGCACACAGCAAGACTTGGGTTACTGCCCAGAGTATATTATATACACAGTAAGACTTGGGTTACTGTCCAGAGTGTATTATACACACCGTAAGACTTGGGTTACTGTCCAGAGTATATTATACACACAGCAAGACTTGGGTTACTGTTCAGAGTATATTATACGCACAGTAAAACTTGGGTTACTGTCCAGAGTATATTATACACAACGTAAGACTTGGGTTACTGTCCAGAGTATATTATACACACAGTAAGACTTGGGTTACTGTCCAGAGTACATTATACACACCGTAAGACTTGGGTTACTGTCCAGAGTATATAATACACACCATAAGACTTGGGTTACTGTCCAGAGTATATTATGCACACAGTAAGTCTTGGGTTACTGTCCAGAGTATATTATACACACAGTGACACTTCGGTTATTGTCCAGAGTATATTATACATACAGCAAGACTTGGGTTACTGTCCAGAGAATATTATAACACAGCAAGACTTGGGTTACTGTCCAGAGTATATTATACACACCGTAAGACTTGGGTTACTGTCCAGAGTATATTATACACACAGCAAGAATTGGGCTACTGTCCAGAGTATATTATACACACAGTAAGACTTGGGTTACTGTCCAGAGTATATTATACACACAGTGACACTTCGGTTATTGTCCAGAGTATATTATACATACAGCAAGACTTGGGTTACTGTCCAGAGAATATTATACACACAGCAAGACTTGGGTTACTGTCCAGAGTATATTATACACACCGTAAGACTTGGGTTACTGTCCAGAGTATATTATACACACAGCTAGAATTGGGCTACTGTCCAGAGTATATTATACACACAGCAAGACTTGGGTTACTGTCCAGAGTATATTATACACACAGCAAGACTTGGGATACTGTCCAGAGTATATTATACACACAGTGAGACTTGGGTTACTATCCAGAGTATATTATACACACAGCAACAATTGGGTTACTGTCCAGAGTATGTTATACACACAGCAAGACTTGGGTTACTGTCCAGAGTATATTATACACACAGTGACACTTCGGTTATTGTCCAGATTATATTACACACACGGTGACACTTCGGTTATTGTCCAGAGTATATTACACACACAGTGACACTTCAGTTATTGTCCAAAGTATATTACACACACAGTGACACTTCGGTTATTGTTCAGAGTATATTATACACACAGTAAGACTTGGGTTACTGTCCACAGCATATTATACACACAGTGACACTTCGGTTATTGTCCAGAGTATTTTACACACACAGTGACACTTCGGTTATTGTCCAGAGTATATTATACACACAGTAAGACTTGGGTTACTATCCAGAGTATATTATACACACAGTAAGACTTGGGTTACTGTCCAGAGTATATTAAACACACAGTGACACTTCGGTTATTGTCCAGAGTATATTACACACTAATGAATCAATAAGGCCTGAACAAGAAAGTGTTTTATTTCCTGTAACCCACCTCACTGTTTACCCCACCCACCCAGGCATACAGTGATATTCAGTTCTCCAGATTAGCCATTTTTCGGCGTATTTCAAAGTTTGGTAAATCAGCATTTAAAAAGTAAATTAGGAAAAGGCACTGCATATTAATTAGTCAGCTAGAGTGTTACCACAGTTCTTCTGCGATACATGTATTACCAATACTACAGTGTTACCACAGTTCTTCTGCGATACATGTATTACCAATACTACAGTGTTACCACAGTTCTTCTGCGATACATGTATTACCAATACTACAGTGTTACCACATGTATTACCAACACTACAGTGTTACCACAGTTCTTCTGCGATACATGTATTACCAATACTACAGTGTTACCACAGTTCTTCTGCGATACATGTATTACCAATACTACAGTGTTACCACAGTTCTTCTGCAATACATGTATTACCAATACTACAGTGTTACCACATGTATTATTAATACTACAGTGTTACCACAGTTCTTCTGCGATACATGTATTACCAATACTACAGTGTTACCACAGTTCTTCTGCGATACATGTATTACCAATACTACAGTGTTACCACATGTATTACCAATACTACAGTGTTACCACAGTTCTTCTGCGATACATGTATTACCAATACTACAGTGTTACCACAGTTCTTCTGCGATACATGTATTACCAATACTACAGTGTTACCACAGTTCTTCTGCGATACATGTATTACCAATACTACAGCTGCTGATGTTTAACCACCCAGCTGAATGTATTACAGGGGTGAAAAGTTAAAACACTTGTATTTTTCTGCAGACGATGGAGCAAAAATAACATTATTTGATACCTTTTCTTTGATAAGTGGTCGAATGAACTTCTCGTCTACATCCATAAGGGCCTAAGAAAAGAATGTTATATCAGATTTAATAGCAATTAAGCGAGCTCTTGTGGCACTGCAAGTATTAAAGTTAATTGGACACACAGATAGCCACACCATAGAGTGATGCATTCGAAAACATTACAACATTTCTTCAAAACTGAATTTATTTAGAAATGACATTTTGAAGCAAAGGGTAAAATGATTGTTCTGAGAACACATTGAGTTCCATGTTTTGAAGAAAAGGAATATTTTATGTGTTTGCATTACTCAGTGAGTAACGAGTCTCTTGACTTTCTGATATGGCAAGTTCTAAACAAAACATAATTCTAAAATGATTTAATAAGACTGTTTTAAGTGAACCATACACTTTTTAAATAAAGTTAAAATTGTACATGTATATTTTATTCATTATAGACCAAAATGATATCACAGATCTAATCAACTTTAATTTGACCTTCGTGATTTCTAAAAGCATACAGATACACTTTAAGAATCTGACTGATGATGCTGTATCTCTCTGTAAAGGAAGAAGGGTATTACAGAGAATAACTGCTCTAAACTACCCAAGGACCCTTATGCACCTATCAATATTTTTCCCCACAGGGGGAGTGGGGGTGGGTTGGGGTGGCGGGCATATATGGGACTTTAGACAGATGGTGATTCCCGACAGTTCGGATTTAGATCGGCCCCGCAATACCACCTCCCGGGAAATAGACTTGGCCAGATTTTGAGACCATCACCCTCCACCAACTCCCACCCTGGGGAATTAGACAAAAAACTTTGCTCCAGGGGTGGAGTTACTGCAAAAACCAAATAGAAACTGTGCTTGTGTTGTACTGTAGTTTAGAACACACTCCTATGTATAACAAAGTCTTAAAAGTATATATATTTAATTGTATAACCTTTTCCTAAACCTAAGACAGAAGTATGAGGCCAAATAAAGGTATATGTGTGGTTCCTATTACATGCTAAACAAGAGTAGGTACTAAGCAGTTAGGAAAAAAAAAATTATAATTATATTTTATATATTTTGTCTTTTTTTTTTATACGCAATACTTTTGAACCCTTATAAACTAACTTAAATATATATTTGTTGATATCAGGTACACAGCAGATAGAAGTATTTTTATTATTATTATTATTATTTATTTTATTTATTTATTTTTATCCATTTTTGTTGTGTTGTTTTTTTTGCACAAAATGTTTAGGGTCGGGCCTTAAAATCCAGGACGGTCGTGAAACAGGAACCACACATATATTGTTATTTGACGGCTGATGGTTTAACGCAACACTGTTGTATATTCTTCTTTATTTATTTGTAGTTACAACAGTATTGCATTGATCTATCAAATTATTATTAATTTTAGTCTGTAGCTGATCATGTTTAGAATGGACTAGAATCACCATAAAATGACAGTTACCATGTTCATGTGCTTGTCAAATGCCACTATGTATCCCCGACAGTGGCTCCTGACTGCAACAGCTGCACGGATAACCACCACAACCTTCAGGCGCTCATGCACACATCGCCGTAGCACACTTAATGGACCCTTTTCATACTCTGAAAGTAGTAAGAGTCTATGTCATACTTAAATAAATTACGCAATTTTACTATTGTATGTGGAAACTATTTTATTGTAAGAGGCAGGCCACATAATGTAATAGCAGGGCAGGAAAATATGTGTGCGAGTTACTCGTCCTTCGTAATATTTGAATGGTCAAATTTATAAATTTTTAAAGAATTTATCTGAACCAATGAGCAATCGTCATGGCGAGCAGACGAGTGAAATTTTCGTGCCCTAAGTAGGCCTCAGTGGCTTGTATATAACCTCAGTGGCTTGTATACGTATGACCTCAGTGGCTTGTATATAACCTCAGTGGCTTGTATATAACGTCAGTGGCTTGTATATAATATAAGCATATTATGGTACATGTATTACAATCTTGCTATTTAAAGTTGGGCAAGTTTATTGTTGATAAATGGAAAAACAAGAGTCTTTTTGTCATATGTAAAAACAAATTTTATTATAAATTAATCCAGCTTAATGTCCTGCAACATCCTTTTTAAAGTACTGTATTTTACCATTTTTAAAACCGTCTATAGCTGAGTTGATTTTAGAGCCGAATTTCGGCCCCATCCCAATTAAAATATGTATAATAGTTTCGCAGGCCGTTGAACAGAAAGAACATATTGGATTGTCAAGTATTTTCATCTTTATATGTGGAAAACTATTTGTTGCTAAGATGTTATGGTTGATGCATGTCTGGAACCACTGCAATGTAGTATCTTTGGTTATTGATAAAGGCCAAGTAAATATCTGTTTCCAAACTGGGATGTTGATTTGGTAGTGTTTATTCCATTAAAGTTTTGCAGTAGGGATTTCAAGCTTTTGGTTTAGTAGAAGATACATATCTTTTATTCCCTTCTCTTTTTTTTATGTATATTTTCTTGACAGCAGTTACTAAACTGTGGTACTGTAGAAAATGATTGTTTACATCAAATGCATGTTTTAGTTCTTCCTGTGTGTACAAATTCCCCTCATTTTTTGTAATGTCATTTCTAGTATACATTCATTTTTCAAACCAGGATTTTATAAAACAGCTTTTTGACCCTACCCTGACATTTTCGTTAAAAAAGATTGGGCTTGATAAGTATAGATCTGTGTTCAATGGCTTGTGCCGGGATAGTATTAGTATGTGTGACTTTAACATATCTTTCCAAAAGGGGTTTGAAATATTATTTAATATTTCTTGTGCATACATAACTCCACACCAAAAAAATTTGTTTATATCTAAATATGATTTTAGGAAATTTACATATTTGTTTTCCTCTAACAGTAATCTTTTAATCCATTTGCTTTTAAGGCTGATATAAATGCAGAGAGATTCGTCATTCTCAATCCACCCTCTTCATAATCCTTATATAATACAGTGTTTTTAATTCTTGATTTACTTTGCCATAGGAAGTTAAAACACAATGTGTTTATTTCATTGATAACATTATCTTTTGGATTAGGTAAGGATAAAAACAAGTGATTAAGTGAAGGGAAAAGGAGTGACTTTATAACTGTAATTTTACCTATGGGAGTCAGGTATCTACGTTGCCAACTACTTATTTTTTCCTCAACACTATTATTTTGTCACTGTAAATCAAGTCATTAATTTTTGTAAGATCTGTGTCGAATATAATTCCTAACAGTTTAAATCTAAAGTTTCCCCAAGTCAGTTTCCATTTAGTTTTTATTGAATGTGTGCTATATTACATTCAGCCTAACCAAACCACCTGTGTTTTTTCAAAGTTAACTTTTAATCCAGAAATATTTGCAAAGAAGTCCAGCTCACTTAATGTTTCATTCAATGAGGTTTCTGACCCATCTAAAAATAAAGTGTCATTGGCAAATTGTGTTCTTTATTGTTTATTTTAATCCCTTGTATCTTTTTGTTATGCCTAATTTTTATAGCTAATATTTCCGCGCATAAAATAAATATATAAGGGGACAGGGCATCACCTTGCCTACAGCCACGTGCAGTACTGAAAAAAGATGATAAATTACCTCCTTGATTAACAGACAACTGAGCATTTTTATAAAACAGAGTTATCCATGCAATCTTTTTAAAGTTTGTATCTTAATGAAATCATTAAAGTATTTTAGTTTTTTAATTTTTGCCATTGCTGTTTGCTTTCCATTGTCTTAATTAACATGTCTTGGGTTGTTCTGCGGGAGACAAAAGGCAGTTTGAGGCATAACTGAACAAAAACTGGCATGTTTATTTGAGCACATGGCAGATCATTTATATATAATTTTTTTAGAAATAAAGCATTTCCTTATAAAATGAACTCTTTATTGATATCAAATTATTTTTCGCATTTGAATATATATCAATTTACTAGGGAAGCCCTGTTGTATATTTAAATATTGATTTAGCGACGAATTATGACAAGGTAAAACTCACATGTTGTTTCTTTATTTTGCACCGGTAACTGTTACATCAGTAAATCTGGGGTAAACATGACAGGGTCAAAATGGGGTCGCTGTTGTATTGAAGTGCATTAATTAAAAGAAGAGTCATGGTTAGTAACCATGAATTAACTTTGAAATAGCAGGGAGTACGTTATAGGGAGGAGAAACGGGCTCGTTTTGCCGATTTATGTTGTCGCGCATGTGTTTCACTACTCCGTGAAAATGACTACTTCCGGTTGTTTCGCGAGTGTGTGAAAAACAGCAAATTCTTATAAATTATTACACTTACAAACTCAATAAAGGTACTTAATGTAAACATAAGTATTATTTATTCACATTGTGTCCTCTGATACAGAGCGTGTATTTGTTTGCATGTTTAAAAGCACATTTTACCAGACGGTTCCGTGTAACAAAGATGGCGCCACCCTGCGCCAAATAAAAAATGGTGACAGTGTATAGCTATTGCAAACGAGATACGAGACTACGGATTATTTAGGCATTAATAATAACAAAAAGTGAATAGTAAACATATTTATCTTTGTCAAGAAGGTAATTTCATGATGGTGATTATAAGACAAAGCCTAAAAAGAGGTGATGAAAATGTGCCTTTTGAGATATCAGCTGAATTTTTAATTTTATAGAATTAAAAATGGTGTGGAGCTATTGCAAACGAGATACGAAGTATGGGTTATATTAGGCATTAATAATAACAAAAAGTGAATAGTAGACATATTTATCTTTGTCAAGAATGTAATTTCGTGATGTTGATTATAACAGAAAGCCGTTAAAAGGGGCTGTAAAAACTGCCTAATTTGAGATGTTGGCTGATATTTTAACTTTTCAAATGTAACGCGCTTACGATCGATTTACCTGTATCGATAAAATAGTAAATGGCGGCGTTCTAGCGCGACAACATAAATCGATAAACTAGAGCGTTTATGAACCCGTTTCTCCTCCCTATAACGTACTCCCTGGAAATAGTAAGTGTTTTTTATTCCCATTTGCATCGTGGCGACCAACAAGTACCCCGATAACTGGGTGAATGAGCATATATAAAATCATTCTGTTTTTCATACTTTCCATCCTCGTTAAAACCGTTGTACTGCGACTTCTCCTCTCCTGTGTTGCAGAGCGCTTGCTAGGACCTTCATTTTTTATGAGAATCGCTGCTTTTCTTACTGCTTCCCTGGCTTGAGCTGCTGCTCTTTCAGCAATAATGCCAGGCAATACTTCTTTTGGTTGTTTCTCTTTCTGTAATTGTAAACTTTTCGCATCTTTGCCTTTCAGGAAGTTTTCAAATTCTGCTAAATTATTGAACTGTTTTGCATCAGACACAGGTACTTTGACGGACTTTGCATATAATGCTCTTCTAGGATCAAACTTTGGGGAAGAAGGATCTAAAATGTCAGGAAATTCGTCTGAATCCGAACTTTCATCTCGTGAATGCATGGAGGTCGCCATTTTGGGGAAATTTACTCATCGTCAGTACGACGCTATTTGAAATATTTGAATAATTTCAAGCGTCCTTGTAATTTAGAACTTTATTAAAAGCCAAATGTTCGAAACTGGAATATTCGAATTTGCTATCATATTATTCTTTCATTTACCTTTGTACAAGCCATTTATCAGATAAGAGAAACTATCCGTATAGATGATCTTTTTGATGTAATTCAAACAAAATTCGCGAAATGAATTGATGTTTGTGATAAATGATTTACTTTTTAAATTCTAATATGCGGTTTTTCTGTAACTATTGACAACATTGGACGCCATTTCCGATTTGACAGGTGCACGAAGTTGCAGAATGCCACCGAAAAAGGGCAAGAAGGGGAAAAAAGGGAAAAAGGGCAAGAAAGGGAAGAAGGGAGGTGGAGATGACAGTGGTGGTGATGGAGGAGAGCGTGGTTCCGCAGAGCCATCTGAAAAAGAATCATTATTGAAACAAGAGTGAGCATATTCTGAACAACATCCAATTGTTTTTCTTTACATTTTAAATCCTAATAAGCCACAAAAAAAAAGAGAAGGCTTTTAGGGTCATAGAAGGCTCGGATTAACTACCACCTAATGCCAAGTACTACTCGTATTTTATTATTTTTTGGCAGATCGGCCTTCAAAAAAGCTACTTGTATAGTGCGTATGTTGATTTTATTTATAAATAGAACGTCAATGCGGATGACAGAGGAAGGTCATTTACCGGATTTAATTAGGGCCATATTTTTGAGGAAGTTGCCTAATTAGTCGATACACTAAAATTACAGTTTTTTAAAAATTCTTGAAATCAAATTTTCAAAATATTAAATAGAACATAATAAATGATTACGGTAAGTTTTAAACCTGGCAATTTTTGTTTTGTTTTCTGCAATGGGCTTAAATAAAGTGTCCATACATTTATCTTGGTTTAATTGCTTATCAATACATACCATTGTCTGAACATTCTTGTTTACACTTTTGAAACATATATTTTTCTTTTTTTAGAAAGCAAATCCTTGACAAACTCATCAGTATATATTTTTTTTTTCAATTTTATTTTCCACGTTTCCTACCATGTGCAAATATTTAAGTAACGCGATATTTCTCCCCATGCAGGTGCCATTTGAAATATATTATCTGTTCATAAGAAATTAGGGTAGAGATCTGATTGAAATACAAATAACTTCACATTCAAACTTATATGGGGCGTCCGTGGCCGAGTGGTTAACGTCTCTGACTTGAAATCACTTGCCTCTCACCGCTGTAGGTTCGATCCCTCAGGGGCCTAGGAATCTTTATGTGAGGAAGCTATCCAGCTGGCTTGCGGAACGTCGGTGGTTCTACCCAGGTGCCCGCCTGTGCACGAAAATTGCCCGGAGGGGCAACTGGGGTCTTCATCCACCAATGGAAGCTGGAAAGTCGCCATATGACCTTAGCAGTTGGTGCGACTATAAAATCCAATTCAATCAATCAATCAAACTTATATATATGAATTTGATAACCACACTTTGACCTTTATTTGGTTAAATAAGTTGAATTGCCAGATTGCCTTACGGTAAATTAAGTTGACTGTAGTAGTTTTATAACCAAAAATATGTGAAAATCCATAATACAGTGTATTCAAACATATTTTTTAAAATAGCATATATGCTTGGATTTGTCATCCTGACAAGTAACAAATATCTAGCCATGAAATAAGAAAACATGACGTAAAAAGAGCTGTTAAAAGTGGATTTTAACCCAGTAAAATTCATAATGCCATTCCATATTCTTTACAATAAAAAGACATGAAATATGTGACAAAATTATTTTTGGGATGTTAACAAGGTGTAAAACAACCTTCATAGTATTGTAAAATATTGAGCCAAGGGTTATTTAACTCTAAAAATTGTTACTAATAGATCATTTATATTTCAGATTGATAAAGGTGACAGAGGAACTTGATAATGCAAAAACAAATGTAGAAGATTTGTATCCTTTTGTAGTTCTGTGTTGTTGTTTTTGTATCTATGTCAAATCAAATCTTACTAAAGTTTATTGGTTTATAATCCAATACAGAATTGTCACCAAAACAAATGTAACATACAAGTACAGATAATTCAAATGTTATGCATGAATGTATTATGTAACATGATTCACATCACATAATCTGTCCTGTATTTACATTTTAGATTCCTAGTTCTGTTAATATTCAATTGATACATTATTATATTTCAATTATATGTACAGTTAGTAGAAGGACTTGGCTTGATCACTCTAGAGTGAGTAGATCTTGCAATGCTTATCATTAAATATCAATCTGGAAAACATAGCTTAGTATGACAAACTTGAACGTTATGTCATGAACTTGTATAAAACTGAGCCAAACAAATTATCAGAGTCGAAAGTACCATTTGTTTGAGATCTGGTACGCCATTTATAGCTCTACTGGCCAAGAGCCAGCAGAGCTTAATTGGGATGACGAGTTGTCCGGTGGCCGGTAAAGGTAACTTTTACCTTGTTAAGATGATAGGGCATTCATTTTTCATCCGATCTTTACCAAACTTTAATATATTGTTAATATCAACGAAAGCTTGGAAAAGTTTGAAAAACAGCCAGATTAGACGGAGTTATGGCTCTTCATTTTTCATCTGATCTTTACCAAACTTTATCAGATTGTTAATATCAAGGAAAGGTCGAACAAGTTTGAAAAACAGCATATTTAGTGCCCTTGATTTAGTTACAAATGCTATATTTTGCGATCATTAAGACGATAGGGCCTTCATTTTTCATCCGATCCTTACCAAACTTTATGGGATTGTTACTATCAATGAAATGCTGGATAATTTTGAAAAACAACCAAATCGGATTAGTAACACCGGAGTTATGGCCCTTGCTTTAGTTAAAAAATGCTGTATTTTGCCTCGTTAAGACAAAAGGGCTTTCATTTGGCCAGCTTTAAATGAAACTTTGCAGGTATGATCAGTACCAAGCCTAGTTGCGCATTTCATTGTCATGTTACAGTGTTACAGTTGAATAAATTTTGGCAGAGTTATGACCCATTAAAGGTTTTAATACATTAACTTTGTACAGACTAGTTCTCCTGAACCTCTGGCTGGATTTCAACGAAACTTGGCAGGGATGATCAGTACCAAGCCTAGTTGCATATATCATCACCATGTTCAGGTTGAATGATTTTTGAGTTATGGCCCCTTATATATAAACTTTATCTTTAGCCAGTATAGAGCATCCACAGGCCCTCTTGGGCTTCTTGTTAAATTCATGGCAGGACAATTTGTTCTGAGTTACGCATCCTACATAATATTTGAATGTTTGAAATTGGTCCAATTAATAATTTTTTAAAGAATTTATCTAATTTCTACTCATCCTGCATCAATGAGCACTCGTCATGGCAAGCAGAACTTTCGTAACCTAAAATTGATTAACAACTTTCCAGTATAATTATATATCTCAAACAATGCAGTTTTTCCATCTCTTTTTATGACTTTTGATTATAATCATTGCTATAAATATATTGGTTTATAACTCAAATGAACAACACTTGTTTATTAAAAATCTCACTTCAATTACAAGTTTTGCATACATTTTCAAATATTTTCATATCAGCATGTACATGATATATAAATATGTCAACCATTTTGATTCAAATTTGACTTTACAGAACAAACCTGATTTCTGTCTCTCCTTTTGCCTCATATTTGTTCTTTTCCTTAACATAACTTTAAGGCGTAAAGAAAATGAATGGCTGCAGCAGGAAGCACAGAAAGTGAGAGTTGAAAGTGTAAGTATTACACTTGGTAATGCACCTTTTACCTTTCAGTCCTAAAGAAGGCAATATTAATAATATACAACTGTCTGCTTCTTTTGAGGTTAATGGTTAAAACTATATACTCTTGAATCTTCTGAGGGAATGAATGTTGACCTCAAACAGGGAACTATTGACTGAGATCAATGACTAGTATTAATCTGAAACAGGGAATTATTGACTGAGTTTCGGGTCAGTAGTCATTTCCTAGGAAGAATGACCTTGAGAGAAGTAGATAACTGTTTTATTATTATCGAAAAAATAAAGACACAAGTCCAAATAGTTTAACATTGTCACAATTTAATTTAATATGCCACTTTAATAAACCTTTAAGTCCTTACCATGTATGTAACACATATCTGTATTAATGTATGGGCATTTTATTAGGTTCCTTTATTAGTTGTATGTACTATAGTGTAGTAGGACTCAGTTGGGTGTATGTAAATACATAGGTTGGTCTGGTCATCTGGCTTTAGTGGTCAAATGGTAGAACGTCCGCTTCATCTGCAAGGTGTCCCTGAGATCAAACCCTGCTGAGTGTCATGGCTTTTCCTCATCAGTTTACAATAGTATAGTTAGTGGTTGCATAGATAAAGACTTTGTGGGCTGAGTTATCTCTCAACACTATTCATATACATAAATACATTATGTTTTAGTTCATTCAATCGTTGGTTTAATTATTTGTTTACTCAAGATTCATGCTGTTTTTGTTTTGTCCCTCATTCTGCTGCTCATTCAATAGTGACAACATTATACCTAGCTCATTCAACTAGTGACACCATTATACCTAGCTCATTCAATAGTGACAACATTATACCTAGCTCATTCAACAGTGACACCATTGGGGGCACTCCACAGTTTAATGTACATTTCTCAATCATCAAACCCATGACAAGCTCTTAGCCTGAATCCTTGAGCAAAAATAAATCACATCATCATTGTGTCATACATTTCTTAGAAGACAATAAAATTACCCATGTTTCCATACCAAATAAAAGTATCAAAAAGCATTTGCTGTACAACTTTAGTCCCATTTCTTTAAGATTACCCCACCCCTTAAAACATGCTAAAAATGCAATTTTAGCAATATTTCAAATGTCAATAAATAATAAAAAAAAATATTCCTACACATATCAGGGTCATTTCTGCACTCATAATGCTCTTGCATATCAGGAAATGCTAAAACTTACATACCTAGTCCGGCATTTTAAAAAGTTATTCCATGCTGATCTTCCCGTCAGTGAAAATCAGCCATTTTAACTACTTTTAGGAAGTTTTTGATTGGTTCACATTTTTCTATTTATAGCCTCCAAAAAACCCAAAGAATGCATATTCCAATACACCAAAATAAACTTAGAAGTAATCAAAACTGAAAAAAAAATCAAACATGTGCTTCATAATTATTATAAAGACCATCCATTGACCTAAAAGATGCTTAGTTGATTTCTTTCTGAATTACACATGGACATTCATGCGAAACTGAGGACTGCCCCCCATTATACCTAGCTCATTCAATAGTGACAACATTATACCTAGCTCATTCAATAGTGACAACATTATACCTAGCTCATTCAATAGTGACAACATTATACCTAGCTCATTCAATAGTGACAACATTATACCAAGCTCATTCAATAGTGACAACATTATACCTAGCTCATTCAATAGTGACAACATTATACCTTGCTCATTCAATAGTGACACCATTGTACCTAGCTCATTCAACAGTGACAACATTATACCTAGCTCATTCAATAGTGAAACCATTATACCTAGCTCATTTAATAGTGACAACATTATACCTTGCTCATTCAATAGTAACATACCTAGCTTGGGAATGAATTATTTTGTCACTGCTGAATAAACTATTCATTGGCTGCAAAGTTGTTTTTTATCATTTATCTTTCAAAATTAGTTAAAGATGAAATGTTCATCTCCATATGAATTCAATGGAGTAAATTGTACCACGATAATTTTCTAACAAGGAAATATCGTAAAATGCATGAGCCAAATGTCAAGATATGATTATTTAACTGTTAGGATCGATTAAAGGGAAATCCTTCACAAGATGGTAGACGTGTGGTTCTTTTCACGAACGAGCTTAAGCGAGTGAGTGAAAAAAAACAACAACACGCCTACCATCGAGTGAAGGATTTCCATATAATCGATCACAAGAGTACCATCGAGTGAAGGATTTCCATATAATCGATCACAAGAGTTAAAAAATCTGTTTTTTACATTTTTAATCAGATTATGTATGATTTTAACCAGAATTATTCGCTTTATTTAGCGTAACCAGTGGATGACGTCGACGTCACCAGCATGTTATTGACGTCATAACTCAATATCGCAGTTAGTTATTTTTGTGTTCGTTGTTCGTTATTAATATTTAGCGATATGAATTTTCTTTCACTGAGAAATCCCAATCTTTCAACCATATAAATGTACTAAATTTGAATATCTTATGGTGACCCATATAAATGTATGTATTAATTAATCCATTCATAAACATATCTCACATGTCATACAGCACGAGTACATGAGTTACATGGAGAAAAAGACGACAAAACGCCAGACTACGATCATCACCCTGAGTGACCACAATAAACAAGAGATCAGGAACATACAGCTGCAGAGGGAGATCATGGAAGAGGAGTTTAATGAGAAAGAGAAAGGTAAATATGAAACCACTGGAAATTTAAATTTATTTACTTCATAAAGGGAATGCAGGCAATCTGGAATCCTTGTACAAATAAAGTATCATATCATTGTTTAGGTTTCATATTCGATGTGCATTATGCACTAAACTAGGCCAATTTAATTTATATTGTTTATGAAATTGTCTGGTCTAGAAAAATAGATGACTCGGCTAGTTTTATTGTATAAATCCTTAATATTTATGCAATAAGTCATATGATGCTTTATTGCTATTATAAATTCTTGTTTTGCAATCAAAGTACACTTTATTTGAATTACGTACAACTGTTAGCAATATAAACCCCATTTAAATTATTTAAATTAATAGTTATGTTCAGAAATAAAAGAAGCAAGCCGAATCATCAGTCAAGTCTCTTGACCAAAAGATTTCCATAAATAGTAATTTAATCAAAGGCAATTATGCGGCTTAATTTATTGCATATATGCACATTTCATTCGTAATATTAAGCCTTCATTTGTATTTGGATTGACACTCATCACTCCAGTCCCTTTATATTGTAAACATTAATGAATATTACGTCATGCTTTTTTCATCAGTAAAGCATGTATAGGTATGTTTCATTGGTTGAACACAATAGAATGTTGGACACAGTTACGTCAGTGATCCTGTCAATCAAAGTGCAGTGATGCAAAATTGGGCCAAGTTCTTTTAAGGTTGTCTGTGACAGAAGATAGGGTGGAGTAATCAGAATGCATAAAGAAGATGGATACGCTGGCAGGCGATATGAGTCTTACTCATATCTATAGTGTGGAATTTGTGAGAGCAATTTTAATAAAACATAAATGCTCTTTGGGTGTTTCTACTGTGGATTATTATGGATTTACTGTTCTTATTAACAAGTTATTGAATAAAGTGATCCGACACGTACATGTATTCATATTTATTTTTTATTTTACTTAAGTAATACAGTAATTATATGCCCACAAGAGGTCAAAGCCCAGTCTCTCTGAATAGTTTTAAATAGAACTGGGATAACCAGTATTATAACAATTCCTATTTGTATATTTAAAAAGAACGACATATATAATTATCATGGCTTGTCTTTATATCTAATTTAAAATTAATTGAAAATAATCCAATATAATTATATATCATATCATTAATTAACTAACCAATATTACGAAACGAATGTCGACCAATTAAAAAAAACAAGGCCAATATGAAGGAACTTGCCAATACAAGCTTTAAGTAACATCATTCGTGCTCGCTAATCACATTAGAAATGACACTAACGCTAGGAGTACAACAAATAAATGCAAATCATATCAAAAAACTTTTATTAAAATAAAATATATATACTACTGAAGTTAATTAATATTAAAATTGTCATTAATTATCGCCTTCGCCATAGGCCAATATGACAGTCCTTGGAACAATATGAAGTCACTTAATGGATACCATCATAATACAGACATGTTGTATTGTAATATGTTCTCACAAATATATACATGTTGGGATACTGTTTACAACATGCATGAATATTCAGACAATTTACTGCATAATGATGTAAATTGTACACCAGTACTGTAATTTCTGCCATCGTTTCAGCAGGTGATCGAACAAAAAGCAATATACTGTTAAATGTAGAAATATGTTTATTTCAGCATTAAAAGCTTTACTCTTAGAGAAACAGAGCCATCTGACCAAAACAACTCAAGAATTAAGTGAACTTGGATCTTATAAGGTAACTTTTAGTTTATACTTTTAAAAAAAAAAAAATTCAAATAATAATTAAAATAATGGTGTCAGCGAAGCATAGAAGCTTTTTTTTCTTGTGCGAGATCAATTTCTCCAGTTTGATGAAATATCCTGACAAACAAGTCTGAACTGTCATATTTATGAGTCAATGTTTAATAATTAAGTTTAAATATTCACTTAAGTATAAAAATTCAAAAGGACCAAACTCCTTTTAACCTCCAATTGCAATCCAGCAAGTTGAATTTTAATTATTTAGATTTAAGCTGCTTCACACTTTTGTTATAAAATATATCTAATTACCATATATGCATTTTTTTGAAATGTTTCTGAATGCTTTCAGTGCCTCAAATATGCCTTACACTGTTGAAGAATAATACTTCTGGAATTTTATTATTTTTGTCTAGCCTTGTAAGCTATCATATGCCCAAATATTGAGTACGCTATTTATTAAAGAGGACCCCAAGGCCACCTAAGTCATTTATAACTCTATAAAAAATCAAACGTGACACATGCTTAAATTAATCTAGTTTGATGCTTTACCAAATACATTTTTGATCTGATTTTATGTATTGTTAATATCATTATGATGTCTTGAGAAGTTGTATTTGTTTATAAACCTGATTTGCATTTTAGCCCAAACCGTATTTACTGATCATTGATTTGGTAACAGTTCTGTTGTGAAAGTTTGTTACTCTGTTGTATTCAGGATAATCTAAAGATCATGCAATTTGAACATTTAAATTCAGTATACATGAACATGTATTTCACGAAACTCTGTGTTGTTTTGAGCGGTAGACTAAAGATAATGGAAGATGAGAGATAAGTTCAACAAGTGTATATTACTGTCTATTTCACCAACCTCTGTCACTGTGTTGTTTTCACATTTTGCGATATTTTTGGCAGTTTCAAACTATAGTAAGTTCTCTATTGTATTCCAATATGGACGTAAACTATAGTAAAATGGTTCTCCGCTGTATTCCAATATGGGAGTAAACTGTAGTAAACTGGTCCCCTGTTGTATTCCAATATGGGAGTAAACTGGTTCCCTGTTGTATTCCAATATGGGCACAAACTAAAACTATAGTAAACTGGTGCTCTGTTGTATTCCAATATGGGAGTATAAACTATAGTAAACTGGTTTCCTGTTGTATTTCAATATAGGCATAAACTATAGTAAACTGGTTTCCTGTTGTATTTCAATATAGGCATAAACTATAGTAAACTGGTTCTCTGTTGTATTCTAATATGGGCATAAACTATAGTAAACTGGTTCTCTGTTGTATTCCAATATATATGGGAGTATAAACTATAGTAAAAGGGTTTCCTGTTGTATTTCAATATGGCATAAACTGGTTCTCTGTTGTATTCCAAATTATATGGGAGTATAAACTATAGTAATAAACTGGTTCTCTGTTGCATTCCAATATGGGAGTATAATCTATAGTAAACGGGATTCCTGTTGTATTTCAATATGGGCATAAACTGTAGTAAACTGGTTCCCCTGTTGTATTCCAACATGCGTAATTGAACCCCACAGAATATTGATTAACTTCAAGTGTGCTCATGCCTTACTAGTCCATGGACTTTATTGCTTGTGTTACATTTCAACTATGATATATTGTGAAGTAAAAGTCACATACCATGAGTGTACTATTGTTGTGCCAATAGATCGTTACAACACAAGCCTTTTTTCCCCCTGTAATTAGTCTATGTTACTAATGATTGTAATTAATAGTTATTAATAGTTATTATTAATTAACTTAACAATATATGCCATGTTTTACTAGAAACTCTACATACAATACGTCGCAAAATCGGCCTATATGAACAGGAAGTTGGCCAATATGAAAAAAACAAGGCCAATATGAAGAAACTTGAGTAGTCATTATGTTTTAAGGTTCAACTCGCTGCTCATATCTTGACACTTTAATATTATTGCACAGCCGTAATACTTTATTAGACCTTTTGATATAGTTTAATAACATACTAAAGAAATGGATTTTAAAGGGATGAATCACGGCTTCCACTAAGGTTCAAATTTAGTTAAGTCCAGACTTCCTGTATATAAAATTTGTCCATTGGGGAAAGATGAATCATCCAGGATGAATGATATTTTTTTAGGTTGGTGTTGGTAAAGGATTGGTGAAGTGTTTTGTCTTAAGAGTTACCAACTCATAATTCATGTTACGCATATTCAATCACTAGTATTTTAAGAACTCGTGAAAAAATCCTATACTTTTAATCAGCACATATACATTATTATATGACCTGAACACCTAGATAGAGTTTAGATAAACAAATTACTAGTTGTGTTGTGACATTTTGCCGTTATTTGGTTTGTTTCTTTTTAAAAAATCTTTTAAAAAATCTTGGGTGAAAATTCCTTATCTGAAAATCGGGACCCGACTACCCATTAAACTTTCCTTTGCTTCTTAATTCAACATATTTGCTCTTACAGAACTTACAGACAAAGCAACTGACATCGATTAAGAACCTGGAGAAGGAGGTGATGAATCTTCGGTCAAAACACTCGGAAACCATCCAGCAACTCAAGTCACAGTTCCTGCGAGACAAGAGGGAGTGTCAGCAGGACTCTGAATATAAAATATCTACCCTGCAGAGGAAAGCTAATAAGGTATTTATTTTCTACATAAAATCCTTCATGTGTTAATAAAAAAAATGCTGTTAGTCCTCTGTTATAGGTTAAATTTTCCTAACATAAATGTTGGCAGTTGTAAACTTATCAATCTGTTTTGAGGTATTTAAAGAGGAGACTCTAGCTTTATCTTTTATATATATCCATCAAATGGTATAAACTTTTCTCAGTCAGGGAGAGAATTATGAACAGGAGGTAATGCCTGGTGGCGTTAAAGCCGGGTTTTCCGGCATAATGTCTGGTATATGTAAGGATACTGTCCCAAGTTTGTAATAATTGGACATGGCAATGCTGAGAAATGATAAGTTTAAACAAAAAAGTTAACATTTAGTGACAAACAAAAAGGTTAACGTGCTGTTAAAGTTTGATAAAGATTGGACACGGTAATGCTGAGATATAACAAAAATAAATTGGCACCTGTCCCCCCCCACCCCCACCGAAACTTAAAAAGTTAACATATGTTTTGGAGAAAGTAGGTCACAGTGACCTAGTTTTCAGGGTATGGTAATTGGTAGATGAGAAGAAGGTGCTGTTAAAGTTTGATGAATATCGGACACGGTAATTCTGAGATATAACAAAAAATAAATTGGCACCTGTTCCCCCGAAACTTAAACAAAAATGTTACATATCGTATATTTTGGAGAAAGTAGGTCACAGTGACCTTGTTTTCAGTGTATGGTAAGTGCTTGATGAGAAGAAGGTGCTGTTAAAGTTTGATGAAGATCGGACATGGTAATGCCGAGATATAACAAAAATAAATTTACACCTGTCCCCCCGAAACTAAATAAACAAAAAGGTTAACGTAAGACATATTTTGGAGAAAGTAGGTCACAGTGACCTAGTTTTCAGTGTATGGTAAGTGCTTGATGAGAAGAAAAGCTGTTAAAGTTTGATGAAGATCGGACATGGTAATGCTGAGGTAAAAAAAAAATAAAAGTGGACGCCAGCCCGACGCCCTCCCGGTTTACGCCAATCTATAAGCCGTTTTGTTTTTGGAAAACCCGGTTAAAAAAAAGGTAAAAGGCAATTGTTTACCCCTCATGAAATACCCATAAGTGTTGAACAATGGACAACTCACAAGATTGGATGCTCCAAATTGTCTTTTTTTAAAGCTAATTACAGACATTTTTCGAACATATTCATTTCTATCGGAATTCTTCTGAATATTCTTGTTTTTCAAATGAAACACATTCAGCATGTCTGCGCCAATTGTAAAAAACATAAATTGCCGATTGTCGGTGCGAGGAATGTGAATGAAATGAAAGGCAGGGCAGTGAAACAGTGATGTTTATATAAAAGCGCAACAATATATTGAGATTCAATATATTTTTGTATTAAAATTGCTTACATATAGATGGAGCCTCTATTGCTCTGGATAAGTAAGCATTAAGCAAGTGTTTGTATAGTTTGGTTAATTATTTGGGTAAATGTTTAGTTAATATCCGAGTAAATATTTGATGAGGACATAGTTGTTAGAGGAGCCATAATTAATATTGTTAACATGAAATTAATACTGTTAAGTTTTTATCTAATGCATAGATACATGTACAAGTTATAGATACAGTGGTAGGGTGACGATGAGGAGCAGAGTAAAGATTTGAAAAATTCTGAAAAAAACGTATGTTTGTATACAGAACAATTATAATTATTAAAAGCTAATTTGTAAACATACTATATGGATATTTTTTTCTATTGTTTTCACTGCAAGAAATCAGCATAAATGTATGTTCTCCCTTTCATTCCAGGAAGCTATTATGTGCCTTACAGATCACACCAACAAGATAAAACTAGAGAATAGACAGCTTAGGAAAGAACTTTTAGAACTTATTCGTAAAACACGAGCTCTCAACGAGCACAAAGAGGAGCTGGAGGAGCAGCGGAGACAGTTGTTACGTGAGCAGCAGTATTCCGGAGATTTAAAAAAATTAAGAACAACGAGGCAGCATAAAGTGTTTAAAACATTCGGGCTTCTAGGGGAGGAGGAAGAAATGTTGGAGGGAAAGGAGGATGTATTGTCCATAACTGGTTCCAATAACTGAGCAGACGGCATTCGATTTAAAAAAAAAAGTCATTCTGAATTGAACAGAGCGAATTTAATGTTAAAATAACATATTCTTCAGCCATTCTATGTTTGAGCAGTTAACAAGTTTGAGCTTATATGAGCAAACTTCATTGTTATGTTTTTGCCTTATTAAATGAAACAGAGGACATTTATCATGTTTATTGTTAAAAGTAGAGCATACTGAATTCGTTCAGACAGAATTTAAAAGTAGAGCATACTGAATTCGTTCAGACAGAATTTACATTCTTGAAAAGGTACTGAAGCAGATGACATTAAATGTTAAACAAATTAAACATTTTTTAATAGAAGTAACAGTATGGATGTTTTAATAATATTAATGTGATGTATGGTAGGCATATATTATAAATGAAATTAAGTGTAAACACTTATAAAGCATTTATCCAAACGTGTTAAAACTTCATGTAGACATAACAACTGATGACCTGATGTCCCTCTACATCCCTCATTATTGATTGCCTAATTTATTACAGAATTATGGCCCTTTGTTTGACTTAGAATTGTACACTCAAATATTGGATGATGAACTTCATGTGGCTTTTACTTCAAAGGTTTTCAAAGCAGTGGTATTCATCCCCTTCAGTGATAGTTCAATTTGCCTCAGTTACTGACATGATGTGTTGTTAAGGGAGACATTAAATTGATTCCAGCTGGCAGAACTAATTTGTTTAAAAATTGATGTTTCTAATTATTAAAGGCTCATTGATGGGAGTGTCTTGTTGATGATATAGTTATAGTAAATGATAGTGTCTTTTCAAAAATTAAAAGAAAATGGCAAAGCATACCTATTTAATTTCATCATATGGGTAAATTACTGTACAATTTTAATTCATACATATTATTCAGATTTAACTTATAGAAAATTACTGATGATGTAAATTTCATTGTATATATTGATTTGAAGAAAAATATTTCCATGGATTTATTAATAATTTCAAACCAGTTAAGCGGATGTTATTCAATACTATTATAATTTTTTCCAACTATATTTTGCATTGGAAATAATGTCATTTCTTAAAAAATTATAAATAATATTAATTATTTTTGTAAATATTTGATATTTTGTGTAATAAACAATTTCAAAACTGAGATGAAACATTACGGAGATGTTTCATTTTCCGTATTGTGCTGTGGTACATTTATGCTTGTGGAAACACCATACAAATCATGTGATGACCCACATAATAATCTTCCTTAGCTGTGTAATAAGTATTTTGTCTTTCACATGATAACGGAAAAAATGTCTTTTAAAATTATTATTACAGATAAAAGATAATAAATGCTTCTCTGAAATACATAATACATGTAGTGGGTAGTTTTAATTACTTTTGTTGAAAAAGTCTTCTGTTTATAAAGATTTTCTGCTTACATAAGTTTAGGAATTAGTATGGATTTCAAACCCTGGTCACACAGTGGAAGTCGGTCAGTGTTACCACCAGGTCACAGTGGTGTTGGTGTTGATCAGAGAGCATAACATTTGTATACAATAACCACAGTTATTTGTGTCTAGAAACAAAGCATCTCCATTTCAGTCTTTATTTACAAGGATGACCTAGATGTAAACACACTTTTTTTATATACAGTTTATACGGTAATGACAAGATCAATAGCCATATTTGACCACATTTTAACCATCATAACAAGTTCAGATTTTATTTTTTGACAAATCAACATATGTGTTTAAACAAAATCTGTCGGAGATCAGCCCGCTAGACTAGCTATCTTGTTTATTGATTGAGAAACTAAGTTAATGAACTAGAGGGGTGTTCCTTGGAATGAATGAATGAATGGTATTTTACGGCACGTCGACACATAAATAGGTCATATTGTGCGCAAAAACCGACGAAATATGAAGAAATTAAGTAGTAATTAAAAATTAATGTAAATATATAAAGATAAAACTATTTACAAATAAGGGATGATATGGTAGTAATATAAGCTATATATGTAAATCAACAAATGCCCGAAAACGTGTATATAAAGAAGTAAATATATACAAGATTGATTGATTGATTGAATGGTGTTTTACGGCACGTCAACACATAAATAGGTCATATTGTGCGCAAAAACCGACGAAATATGAAGAAATTAAGTAGTAATTAAAAATTAATGTAAATATATTAAGATAAAACTATTAAAAAATAAGGGATGATATGGTAGTAATATAAACTATATATGTAACAACAAATGCCCGTCAACGGGTATATAAACAAGTAAATATATATAAGAACACATTATAATGATTTATATTATCTGATTTCTTTTTGGAAAAAAACACTTGTTGCCTGCCTTGTGCTTATCATTGACCTTCACCTTTGACGTACTAATGGGTCTTTGTAATAGTGGATGAATATTTGGTTGAAGATGAACATGTTTGTATAGTTTTATGACAGCAAAAGGTGAACTTATCTGTGGCCATCTTAAACTGTTCAGGCCTAGCAAGTGTATATATGATTACAGGGTGGGATTTCAATGGTTTCCAAGTTATGGCCCAGGGGCTTTGTCCCCATGGATAGGGATGGACCCAGTGCCCGATGATGGTTGGATGGTTGTATCTGTCGGTTCATACCCAGTAAGTGTATATATGGTTATAGGGTGGGTATATTAAGGGTTTGACCCAGGCTGGGGCTATGTCACCAGGGGTGGGGATGGACCCGGGGTTGATGCTGGTTGGATGCTGTTCATGCTCAGTAAGTGTGTATACATAGTTACAGGGTGGGTATCTCAACCGCTACCAAGTTATTACCAAGGGGTTATGCCCCCAGATTCAAAAATATAAAAATTAACAGACAACAAACAGATGGACGGATGGACGACGTTCGAGCATAAACGCATAACAGAGTGACTGCACTTGTCTCTTTGAGTTCCTTCTATGACAGTGAATACATGTGTTAACTTGGATGTAGACATACAGTCAAACATGCTTTATTATTGAGAATTGTGAAAATCTTGGAAAATGGTGCAATAATATCAAAATCGGATGATAAACAAAGAAGACATGAACATTAGAAGGTTCTTCTAAAATGGATATGAAAGCCGCCATTTTGAGAACTACGATATCGTAGTTCTCAATTACAATATACGGAATATATAATTATACATTTTATAACTGATATATATGGAAGAAAATCACAGCAACTGTTTTGATAAGACGTTAGTATGTTGACAATATTTTCACCCTTTTCAGAGTTCTCAATAAAGCATGATTGACTGTATGCCTACTTTCCCTTTAAGCAGTTTCAGACATAAGAGCTTCCCGTAAAATGTTTTAAGCAAGGTCAACAGAAATGTTGACACAATAGAATAGCGTGGCTTTAGAGCTAAAAACTCAGTTATAGAATGTGATGTAAATTTAGAGGTATATGAAAATTTATTTAATTTGATAGCAAAGTTAGTGATAAATGAGAACTCGCTGTCTCCCAAATCTGATATTTGAATAAATCACTTACAGGCCTAGGGTATAAAATGTAGCTAAATCACCCAAAGACTGATATGGGGTTGAATCACACCCAATGTCTCATAAGGAACTAGAAGGGTGTTCCACGGAACACATACATGCATGTGTCGTCTGCCGTGTGCTTATTTCAGCAAGTACAATCTAGCTATAAAGTTTGAAGACAGGGGGTGCCCCACTTCATGAATTATTGAGCAATTTCTTTTTGATTATTAAAGTTTATGAAAAGGGGCATAACTCTGCATTGGATAATTGATAAGGTAGAACTGTATAAAGTTTCATGACGATACATAGGTCAATATTTTTCCAAGTTATGAGCTAGGTTAGGTTTCAGGTTAAAGTTTTATGAAAAGGGCCATTACTCTGCCAAAATGAAAGTCAGAGTTAACGACATTGATTAAATAAAGAAGAACTGTATAGTTCTATGATCATAGGTCAATATTTTGCCAGGTTAGGTTGAAGAAATACAGTTTTATGAAAAGGGGCATAATGAAAGTCAGAGTTAATGGACATATTTAACAATATACCTTGAGGTAAGATGAAGATGTGTGTGAAGTTTCATGAACATAGGTCAACTACTTTTCAAGTTATGGTCAGTTGTGATCTTGGTTAGGTTGCAGGGTAAAGTTACATGAAAATTGGCATAACTCTGCCAAAATGAAAGCATTGCTTGAGGTTAGATGAAGATGTGTGTGAAGTTTCCTGAACATATATTTTTCAAGTTATGATCAAGGTTAGGTTGTAGGTTCAGGTGTGACGGATGACGACGGACGACGATGGACGACAGACATTGTGATCTCAAATGTCTGCCATGTGACACAAAAATTACCCCTAAGTCTGATATGTGGATAAACAACACCAAGTCTGATAAATAACCCAGTCTTATTATGTTGATAACTCTTGATACAACAAAAGCTCATCCCCAGGTGTAATATGTGGATTAATCACACCCCAAGTCTGATAAAACACAAGTCTGGTGTTAAATCTGATGTGCATAAATCACCCCACGTCTGATGGTAAATCTGATGTGCATAAATCACCTCAAGTCTGATGGTAAATCTGATGTGCATAAATCACCCCAAGTCTGATGGTAAATTTGATGTGCATAAATCACAAGTCTGAAGGTAAATCTGATGTGCTTAAATCACCCCAAGTTTAATGGTAAATCTGATGTGCATAAATCACACCCAAGTTTGATGGGAAATCTGATGTGAATAATTCACACCCAAGTCTGATATTAAATCTGATGTGCATAAATCACCCAGTCTAATGTTAAATCTGATGTGCATAAATCACCCCAATACTGATGTTATCAAGTCTGATGACAAATCTGATGTGCATAAATCACCACGAGCCTAATGGTAAATCTGATGTGCATAAATCACCCCAATACTGATGTTATCAAGTCTGATGGCAAATCTGATGTGCATAAATCACCCCAATACTGATGTCAAGTCTGATGACATATCTGATGTGCATAAATCACCCCAAGTCTGATGTTAAATCTGATGTGCATAAATCACCCCAATACTGATGTTATAAAGTCTGATGGCAAATCTGATGTGCATAAATCACCCCAAGTTTGATGTTAAATCTGATATGCAGAAATCACCCCAAGTCTGATGTTAAATCTGATGTGCATAAATCACCCCAATACTGATGTTGTCAAGTCTGATGACAAATCTGATGTGCATAAATCACCCCAAGTCTGATGTTAAATCTGATGTGCATAAATCACTCCAATACTGATGTTATCAAGTCTGATGGCAAATCTGATGTGCATAAATCACCCCAAGTTTGATGTTAAATCTGATATGCAGAAATCACCCCAAGTCTGATGTTAAATCTGATGTCCATAAATCACCCCCGAGTCTGATGTTAAATATAATGTGCATAAATCACCTCAAGTCTGATGTTAAATCTAATGTGCATAAATCACCCAATCTGGTGTTAAATCTGATGTGAATAAATCACCCCCAAGTCTGATGTTAAATATAATGTGCATAAATCACCTCAAGTCTGATGTTAAATCTAATGTGCATAAATCACCCCATCTGGTGTTAAATCTGATGTGAATAAATCACCCCAATTCTGATGGTAAATCAGATGTGCATAAATCACACCAAGTCTGACGGTAAATCAGATGTGCATAAATCATCCCAAGTCTGATGGTAAATCAGATGTGCATAAATCACACCAATTCTGATGTGCATAAATCACCCCCCAAGTCTGATGGTAAATCAAATGTGCATAAATCACCCCAAGTCAGATGTGCATAAATCACACCAAGTCTGATGATAAATCTGATGTGCATAAATCATCCCCCCCCTCTCCAAGTCTGATGGTAAATCTGATGTGCATAAATCACCCCCAAGTCTGATGTTAAATATAATGTGCATAAATCACCCAGTCTGATGTTAAATCTGATGTGCATACATCACCCTCCATGTCTGATGTTAAATCAGATGTGCATAAATCACCCCCATGTCTGCTGTTAAATCAGATGTGCATAAATCACCCCCAAGTCTGATGTTAAGTCTGATTTGCATAAATCACCCCAAGTCTGATGTTAAATCTGTGCATAAATCACCTCAAGTCTGATGTTAAATGTAATGTGCATACATCACCCAAAGTCTGATGTTAAATTTGATGTGCATAATTCACCCCAAGTCTGATGGTAAATTAACCCAAGTTTGATGTTAAATCGGATGTTCATAAATCACCTCAAAAATGCATGAAAGGAGAAATATGGATATCGTCGAACACAATAAATACAAAAAATATTGCAGTCTCGGTTTGATTGAGCAAAACTCTCTATTCAGTCTGATGTTAAATCTGATGTGCATAAATCACCCTAAATCACCCTAAGTCTGATGTTAAATCTGATGTGCATAAATCACCCCAAATCTGATGTGCATAAATCATCCCAAGTCTGATGTTAAATCTGATGTGCATAAATCACCCCAAGGCTGATGATGTTATATCTGATGTGCATCAATCACCCTCAGTCTGATGTTAAATCTGATGTGCATAAATCACCCAGTCTGACATATAGATAATACACCCCATAAGTCAGCTGTGAGAATCAGAGCTGAACTTTTTGTTTCTGTACCTACTATAGAACTACGAGTGCTTTCTTAAGTAAAGTACTAGAGTATGCGAAACAAACTGTTCCTCAGTTCTAAAGACGAAGACTGCCTAAACAACCACCATTATTGCAATAGAATAAACTTTTACCATTATCATCAAATACCTAGTTTTGCTCTTACAACCATTTATTCTCAAAATACCTCAAGAGAACAGGATTGCCATATGTGGAAAAGCTGTTGATTTTTTTTTTTAGAAGGCTCGACTTACCTCCCTTCCCAACACTCTTTTACATTTTGCTACTACAGGAAAAGTCAAAGAACACACACAATCCACAAATCAATTATATCAATATGGATGTCATTAAACACAGACTGGAGTTGTTTTTTCTTTAGGCTTTATTGTAACTATGAAAATATAAACATTTGAGAGGAAAATAGACCTCCAAGATCTATTTAAATACATACAATTACATGTAAAATATTAGTTTTATGTAAAATCTGAGAATGAAGGCATGTGAAGTTTGGACGGACCTTACAATAAGAACTTTTGATGAATATAATGTAACAAACATCTTTTACTTCAGTTTTACAGCGACAGATTGTCAACAGACATTCATATACAAGTTATCAGTATTTTGTTTATTGTGTTTTTACCCCTCCTCCCAGATTTTAATCGAATATTTCATTCTCTTTTCCTTTCCAACGAAATAAAAAACAGTTTTTCCAATTTTTATTTTTCTCCCTCCTCCTACAGCAATTCTCTGTCTTGATGGTTCGTAAAACGAATAATAAAAAAATAATGGCCTGATAATCAAAATTGTATAAGTTAAAGCAACACATAAATGTAGTTTCTTTTACTGTTTTCTATGCCTGTACATGTTCATTGAAACAATAATTTAAAGATAATATCAACTAATTTGGTCTGTTCACCTTAGTCCCGCTATAATATTTAGATGTGCCAAAATGCCAAAACATTAATGGAGACCCGACTTATGAGCATAAAGCATACAAATAAAACTACAGCTAGTAGTTTCAGATTAACAAATATATAAATACATTGAGCAACGGGGAGGGGGGAAAACAGTTTGAGCCAACATAACGACTGGCCACTCTATGCAGTTAGCAATGAAACAGCCATGTACTGTATTATCGATGTGTTGTCTACTTTTCTAATCCCATGCCATTGATTGCTCCGATTCCAATGCTGACACTTAACTAGACGCACAAATCAAAGTTGGTAATAAAATGATGCAAATTATAGTTGCCAATACTCTATCATGATCCACACACTGTCAGTATCTACCTACAGAAATGAAACTCTGATAGTACTGTTGTGATTAACCTTTTTTTGTTCCTGCAACAATTTAAAACAATGGGAAACACTGACAATGAACCAGTGTAACAGGTGAATATTGGAGCCCTAAGACATGGATATCACTGATAATATAGCACATTTACAAGACAGAGGTGGCCATATGACCGGATACATGGATATCACTGACAATATAGCACATTTACAAGACAGGTGCATGGCCATATGAATGGATACATATTGGCTACTTTTCATATTTCTGCATATTTGCCATTCCATAAAGCAGTCTTAATAAATTAAACAAGAAACCCGTTGATTCACATGTCTCGCCTAACAAGGACAGGACTTATAAACAAGAGCACCGCAAATGGTGCAGACGCTCAACTGTGGTGAAGTTACAACTGGTTAACAAGGCAGACGGGTTTCTTTTAATTATTTATCAATTATTTATATTTTTATATACAAACACATGCTGGAAACAGGATATTCATAATTAATAATGCTTATTATTAAGTGTCCATGTTGAGGTGTTAATTCAATTAAACTTCAGTTATATTATATATAGAATCACTTTTATTACTAATGTTATATAGAATCACTTTTATTACTAATGTTATAACACAACATAACACTATTGTGCTAAATGGAAACCGTCTTGGCAGATGAATCCAGCAAGTAGACAGGATCGCTTTTATTATCTACTATGTCACGTAGCGATGTACTACCCAAGATGCAACTATAACCAAAGTTTGAAAGGTCTATCGTATACAATTCATGAGAAAATGACCTTAAGGCAAAAGTTGAATGTAAAATTATTAAGTTATCTGCCCTTTGCTTGGGTCACATCTGCATCTACTAGGTCACGTAGCGATGTACCACACAAGATGCAACTATAACCAAAGTTTGAAAGGTCTATCACATACAGTCCGTGAGAGTGACCTAAACGCAAAAGTTGAATGTAAAATTATTGAGTTATCTGCCCTTTGCTTGGAGGGTGAAGGTCACATCAGCATCTACTATGTCACGTTGCGATGTAGTAGCCAAGATACAACTATAAGCAAAGTTTGAAAGGTCTGGTGCATATAGTTTGTGAGAAAGTGACCTAAACGCAAAACTTGAATGGTGACGCTCCCGCCACCGGAAAAGCCACACCTGTGTCTCTTTTTTTTCTTCGAAAAGGTGAGACAAAAATTGTAATAGTAAGTGATCAAATAAGCAAAGCTGAATTAAAGTGGATTTCAATCATTCTTAAATATTCTATTCCAAATATTTACAAAGTGATTAAAAACTTAAGCTAATTTTTTTTACAAGCTAAATTGCCAACTTTCATATTTCTTTTAAAATGCGGTTAGACCTTCAGACTTGAAATCACTTGCCCCTCACCGCTATGGGTTTGATCTCTCATGGGACCAGGAATCATAATGTGAGGAAGCTATCCAGGTGCCTTGCGGAACGTTGATGCTTCTACTCAAGTGCCCGTCTGCATGAAAATTGTCATGAGAGGCACCTGGGGTCTTCCTCCATGGAAGCTGGAGAGTCGCCACATGACCTTAGCTGTTGGTGCGACTATAAAATCCAATTCAAATTAGTTTTTAAAAGGGCTAAAAGCATGGTAGGTCATGATCTACAATACTAAACTTGAAATCTCTGACCTAAAATTGACCATAAAGCAAACAACAAATACAGTTACTAAATAATAAATAAAGTCAATTTTCTTTCTGGATATACTAAAGTTTCTTTTAAAAAAGTACAGATCACTGACCCTCTACATGATGGCGTTTAGAATCCTTTTAATTTCTGACAAATATATTTTGTAATCAACTATTTTGCATTACAGGCACAAACATGTCAATTTGTGTTTTCCGAGTAAATGAGTTTGTAGAAACAGATTTAGTTGATTTTAGTATCTTTTAAATGTGTTTTAAAATTCTCTACAAATTTAGAATATTAAAATGAAAATGATTTTTTTTAATATCTTGTTAATATATCACAGACAAGGTTGAGGTTGATGCACATTGTTAACAGTAAAATATACACATAATTATAATACAAATAAATATTACAAATACCTAATTTACATTAACAATATTATTTTTTGTAAATGAAAACTTTGCAACTCTTTACACACAATGTGATGCTACAGTGAAACCTGTTGCAAGAGACCACCTTGTCCTTGGTGTCTACTTGCCATCACAGATAACCTGTCATTAGAGACCACTTTCATCCAACAACATATTTCAAAATTATGACCGGCCTCTATTGATAGACCACCATATTTGCTGGCAGAGAGGATGTACTGTCAATACAGGTTTCATTGAAGTAAACAAATACAAATGTATGAAAGCAGTCATAAAATGGCTTCCTCCTGACATATCAGAGTGTCAAAACAAATAAAAACCAGCACCATACCATCTACTTCTGCTTATGTTAAGATTAGAAATAACATTAAATTTTGTTCAATTAACAAAAGATGTCATTATAATTTACAATACTTATTTCTAGCTGAGACAGTATGTCCAATATTACAAGGCAGTGGGTGTAAGCCACTCATACACTCCACAACAGTTAAGAGATTGTAAGATCTAAGTGAGCTTATTGCATAACAGCGTTTTGCAATTAGTGGTGCTGAAATATTGTGTTATATCACTACGACAACTGCAGCATGAAACAAGTATTTACACATTCCTAAATCTTAAACATCTTACAAAACATTAACTACAAGTTTTATATGTACATTACCCTTCATGAAAAATTGCTACAAACTATTTTATGAATGAAATGTTGACATCACTGTTGCACTATATAATAGAAGTTGCTGCATGAATGTTGACATCACTGTTGCACTATATAATAGAAGTTGCTGCATGAATGTTTATTCTATTGTTTGGTCCGCATATTTCAGCCAAAGGATTTTCAGAATTTGAACAATTTAGACAATACCTACATAAATTATGTATCTTGGTACTGGAATATTTAGTGCTAAATAAAATACCTTAGGTTTAAACATTGGTAGAGTAATACATATTTTAAAGTTAAAATACCTTTTGATAGACATGATAGAGCTTTTCCTCGTGTGAACTTGTGAACTCGTTGTTGCTGGGACAGTTGAAAATGAGAAAATCTCAAATAATGTTAACTTTGGTTGAATTCATAATCTTAAGTTAAACTTTTAGGGTGTCTATGCAACACTTTAAAAGCATTTTTTGAGTTTTTTTGTTTTGTTTTTTTTAAATATTTTTGATCTTTGCATTGAAGATTTCCTATCAAAAATAACTTTTGCATGCGCAATTTTATATTTCTCAACCCATTTTGAAAAGTAAAGCATTTGTATTTACCATTAAAACTGCCAGTTTCACTGAAATTTACTTATCTAGGTACATGTACTAGTTTGCGTCTGAAAAGTAAAAAAAACAACGCCCCAAACAATACTGTAAACTAGATTATAGTCCCCAAGTGGTATTTTCAAAAGAAACATCCACCTTTCCAATAAGTGTAACATTACCTAAGGGGAATAATTCGTGTGATTCAGTAATACAGGTTTTTGTATTTCCCTGGCAGGGCAACTGGTAGGTATACAAAACCTGTCCTTAGAAAGAATAATACCTGTGTTTCAGTGCGTAATGTAGGCATTTGAAGAAATGTACTGGAACCATCTGATAGAATTGGTCATTAATATATTGAAAATGATGAATAGAACAATGTCTCAAAAGAAAACCAAACTTTGATAAATACTAGCCAAGTGAGGATGTATTATTGCTGTGGATATGTCGTAGCACATTTACCCAAATTTAATAAGCTCTTGTGTGCAACCACATCACCGACCTTACAGTCATAATTAGTGTTATTCACAGAGTTTATCTGCAATAAGTCCATGCGCATATTCAGTTTTTGTGAAGCACTATTGCAACACTGTCCTAGATGTACCGATGTTTTAATAAGAGTTGATCATATTAAATAATTTTCATCTACTACTACTACTACGTCCTAGATGGAGCGGCTGAATCTCAGAATCCGTCATCATCGCTGTCCATTAGACTGGAATGGGATGCTGCCTTATTGTACGTGGTTTGTTGTCGTGACACCGGACCCTGGAAATAACAGCAGAACTGATTACTGAAGACATAATGCTGAAACTCTATAATTATTGCTATATTAATTATTTACCCGACTTTTGCAACCAATCAGTAACCTCTGATTGTCATATACTTACACCAATTATGCATGAAGATTTTACTGCCAGCACTCTTCTTGATTAAGACCATTTTCTCTATAGAGACTATTGATAAACCTGTGGTAAACACTAAGTCGCTACACTCCTTCCCTTTCGGTTTCTTGATTTAAGAACATTTCTCTTCATAGCATCTATCCTATTCATTTGAACTAGCGACTCCAATGTCAACAGAAGTCCTCTCACCAAGAAGAGTAAACCTGTGAATTTTCATGGGTGTTGCTACAAAGGCTAATGACTTATTGTGCGGACAAGGCTTTTTATGATTGGGTCATTGTGATCTTTGACCTATTGACCCTCAAAATCAATAGGAGTCCTCCCCTCACTAAGGATGGTCAAACTGAACTTCACCTGTAATGTTCCATTAGTATGGCTAAAAAAGGTTAAAGAGCTATCATGCAGACAAACATTTTATGATGCTGACCTTGACCTCTGACATACTAACCCCACAAAATCAATAGGGGTCCTCCCCTCACCAAGCACTACAAACATGCACAAATTAAACTTAATTTTGATTACTGGAAAAAAATGGCAATGGAATTGTTCTTTTTATTTCATGAATACGATAGACAAAATAAATCCTTCAACTACTGCAAACTACTTTAATAAGACTTGGGTGCACATTCTGTACACTAGTAGTGAGTAATACTTTAAATAGCTTACACTCACCTTTCCAGAACTTATAGACGTCCTAGATCTGGTGCTTCCTGCAATAAGAGATATAAAAATAAGTTTTACTCAAGTCAACAGTTATGATGTATTTAGTAGGGTGATAAATGACTTTGAATAAGCTTCACATTATAAGGGAACCTACCATAAAACGGTTCAAGTCAACAGTTATGATGTATTAAGTAGGGTGATAAATGACTTTGAATAAGCTTCACATTATAAGGGAACCTACCATAAGACGGTTCAAGTCAACAGTTATGATGTATTTAGTAGGGTGATAAATGACTTTGAATAAGCTTCACATTATAAGGGAACCTACCATAAGACGGTTCAAGTCAACAGTTATGATGTATTTAGTAGGGTGATAAATGACTTTGAATAAGCTTCACATTATAAGGGAACCTACCATAAGACGCGATTAGTAACCGTTCCATGCCACAAGGGACATATGTGGATATCAATAACTCTGAATTTCTGTCCTCTAGTCAGTTTCCTTAATTAGAAGAAATCCAATAATATTTTGCCGAAAATAACAATGGTACCACAGACCTGACATGCCTGTCTTGGCCTAGACTGAAGTGATAAAAGGCAGAGACTGACACGCATTTGAGCCTGACAATGGCCTTGACCTATATTGGGACAGAGAGTGACACTCACATGACAAGCATGACTGTGGCCTTGATCTATATAGGAACAGTGAGTGACTTTTATCTGACAAGCATGACTTTGGCTTTGACCTATATAGCAACAGAGTAACACTCACCTGACAAGAATGATTGTGGCCTTGACCTATATAGTCACAGACAGTAACACTCACCTGACAAGCCTGACTGTGCCATTGTCCTATATAACATAGTGACAGAGTAACACTCACCTGACAAACATGATTGTGGCCTTGACCTATATAGTCACAGACAGTAACACTCACCTGACAAGTCTGACTGTACCCTTGACCTATATATCGACAGAGTGACACCTGACAAACATGACAAACAACCTATATAGTGACAGAAATTGACTGGGGCCTTGACCTGAATAGGGACAAAAAGTGAGTCATGTACTGCTGTGGACTTGACTTATATAGGGAATGACCTATTGACACTTGCCTGACAAGCATGACGTTGGCCTTGACCTATATAGAGACAGAGACTGATCCTCACCTTCCAGACTGACTGTGGCCTTGACCTATACAAGGATGGAAATTGACTTCAACTTACCTTGACTGAATTTGGCCATGACCTATATAGCAATAAAAATTGAGACTCATCTGACAAGCCTTACTGTGCCATTGACCTAACAAGGAATGGAGATTGGTACTAAACTGACAAGTTTAAGTGTGACCTTGACCTAAATAAGGATGGAGATTGTGACTCACCTGACAACCCAGACTGTGGTCTCGACTTATATAGAGATGGCGACTGTGGACGGTTGGAGCGTATTGAAGATGAAAAGGAACGTTTTGGACTTGCCATGATGTCATCATCATCATCCTCTTCTTCTCCCGCAGATGACAAACTGGAAGAAGGATTGGATATGTGAGTGTGGTTATTATCTTGGTGAAAATACATGTATCAGATGAAGGCATTTCGGAAGTCAGGTCATCAGATGCCCTAAACAATGTATTTTATGCTTCTGCTCAATATACAAAAAATGAAACTAAGCTGCAGCACAGAATAGATTGCTGACTTGAAACCAGAAGAGGCAGTCATTGATATCCCTGTCACCACTTTTTTTTTTTTTATGGCAGAAAGAAAATGCACTTGGCAAAAATCTCATATTCATAATGTTGCTGCTGACTGTACCATATTTATAATGTTGCTGACTATTAACATAATATATAAAGTTGCTTGTAAATTATATGTTTATATATACAATAATTTATCTACCGGTATTCTCTCATCTGTGTTTGCCGTGAACTGTGACCCTTCATGGCCGCCTGTATGAGGTTGACACATTCATTGTACTCCTCACTTTCCGTCTCGTAGTCATCATCCGTCTCTGTTTCACTCTTGTACATTGCCATCTGCTGGCGCCGATTTTGGTGACCAAGCAAGGACGCTCTAATCAGATCGCCAGCCTGTGGTACAAACATAGTTTCTGAACAGGGCACATTTCCCAATATTGTATTGTATTGTAAACCAGTCTTGAAATATGGAAAAGAGTAATCGCCAAACCTAACAAAGCACAACCAAACTGCAGACTCTTAGTCCGTTCACAATGCTTAAAAGCAGTATTCAGACAAAACAAATTATGTCTTCTACTATCACAGTGATATCAAAAATATTTATGAATATAAACAAATAAACAGCAGAGTTTCAAAAAAGAAGATTTTTGAAGTTCTTAACTCTGTAAAACTGATCCAACAAGGGCCCCTAAGCTCCCAATTAAAGAAAAATGAATGACAGAAAAAAACAACATCAACCAAGGTTGCTTATGAAAAACAAGAAATCCGCGGATTCACATGTCTCGCCTAGCGGGGGCTGGACTTAAAAATAACAAGGTCAATGATGCTTAAATGAAAGTTTGTAAACATTTTAGTAACTAAAAAGAATGGAGTTTGCAGTTTGCTGAGATGACATTTAAGTGCATTTGTTTAAAGACAAAATGCCATTCTATTAAAAACAAGAGGCCCAAGAGGGCCTGTGGACGCTCTATACTGGCTAAAACGGCTCTTATATCAAGGGTTATCGACATAAAATTCCCATCAGTACTTCTTTTAAAACATTGCAAAAACAACAGGGATAGGACGGCCTTAGATTGCTCACCTGGTAATCATGGGCATTAAGTCTGCTGTGTCTAGTCTGGCATGGGTATTTTTTAATTTGTCCCACTTTCTTCTTTGGATGAAATTTCGTCGGTTGGGTTGGGTGGGTGGGTGTGGGGGGGAGGTGTATATTAACATTCTAAACAAATATGGTAAAGATCAGATAAAAAATTAAGTAACTACAGATTTAACAAAGGAAAATACAATACAGCATTTTTCAACAAATCAAGGGCCATAAATCTGTCGTTATTAACAAGATCTAGCTGGTTTTCGAACTTGTCCAAGATTTGATTGATATACCGCGCTTTGCACAACTAGACATCATACTGAGGCTTCCTGTCAAATTTTGTAGAAATCGAACAAGCCGTTTAGGAAGAGAAGCGGCGACAAGAAATTTAAAGTAAAAATGTCAAAGGGCCACAACTCCGTCATAAATCAGCCAACTGGAACAAAAGCGCGATATGAACAACTAGACATCTTATCGATGCTTCCTGCCAAGTTTCCCTGAAATACAACATGGCGTTTAGGAAGAGTAGCGCCGACAAGAAATTTAAAAGTAAAAATGTCAAGGGGCCGTAACTGCATCAAAAATCAACAAACCGGAAAAAAGCGCAATATGCACAACTAGCAATGCTTCCTGCTAACAAGGCATTAACACAAAAAAATATATATATATATATTATCAACAAAAAAAAATAAAAAAAATATATACTAATAATAAAAAAAAAGGCAAAACATCTGGTGAAGTTTGGTAAAGATCAGATGAAATTTTATCACATAACGTCCCTTGTTAGCAGTGTCGAACACCCATTTAATATTCTATTGTATGACACACGTGTAATACAACCTGGAACGATTTTGATTGGTTGAGTTAAACCTGTAACACTACGCAAGTTTATTAACTGAAACTATTTTATTTATTACAAATTCACCGAGATCTGAGTCATAAACTTATTATTTGTGACAGCTTATAAATATAATGCACGTTATACAAAGCATTGTTGTTGGTTTGTTAAAAAGTTGGCATAAACTGCTATTTTGTAAAGAGGTAAAACACGAACTCTTTTATACGCAACGTTATGTGTGAGACGCGACGTTACGACGTCACATATTTTATGACGTTTTGGCGCTAAAGTGTATCTGACGTCGTGGCGGTTCTATGTCCATCTGAATTAATTTTTACTAATTTGATTGCAATGTTATGTGATAAAAAGGATCTTAAACTCGTTCCCATTCCATATAAGATTTATGAAACTCGTTATGAAAATAAACAATGTTTCTTATATATAAAAAAAAGCCTTCAGGGAGATTTGAACCCACGACCCCTGGGGTTTCCAGTGTACATTAAAATATATTGAAAAAGGGCCATAACTCCGGCCATAACTCTGGTGTTACTGGTTCGATCTGGCTGGTTTTCAAACTCGACCGAGCTTTCATTGATATCAACAATCTGGTCAAGTTTGGGAAAGATCGAATACAAAATAAAGGTGCTAGAGTGTTCACAAGGCTGAAAACGGCATTTTTCAATAATTCAAGGGCTTGCTCCAATACAGCTAGTCCAAGCTTTCATTGATATAAACAATCTGTTAAAGTTTGGTAAAGATTGGATGAAAAATGAAGGCCCTATCATCTTAATAAGGCAAAATACATTATTTTTAACTAAATCAAGGGTCATAACCCCAGTGTTACTGTCCAATCTTTCATCAATATTAACAAGCTGGTAAAGTTTGGTAAAGATCGGATGAAAAATGAAGGCTCTATCGTCTCAACGAGGCAAAAGTTATCGGAATCGGACGGATGACGGACGGACGATGGACAATTCGTCATCCCATAAGCTCTGCTGGCCTTTGGCCAGTAGAGCTTAAAACCAACACAAAACAACAACACCCACAACAGAAACTTAAACCCTTGACCCATGCTAACAATTTAAACAAGCGGCCCTAGTTCTAATTTGGTATGGTTATTTAGGGACTCGAGGAACAACAATTGTATAAAATATGTTTTAACCGCCTGTAGAGGGGCCCCTTTATGCAGGCGGTCAAAACCCATTTATATAATTCTTGTGCCTCGAATCCCTGAATAACCTAATCTAATACTAAATTAGAACTAGGGGTTGTTTTTAGTAAAAACAGATGTCTCCCCTATAAGAGAAAGGGCCATAAATCCGCCAAAAATCATTTAAACTGGAACATGACGAAGACATGTGCAACTTTTGGTAATGGTCATCCCTACCAAGTTACATGGAAATCCAGGCAGCAGATCAGGAGAAGTAGTCGGGACAAAGCTTATGTATTAAAACTTTTAAAGGGCCATAACTCCAACAAAAATCATTCAACTGGAACAAGACAATGATATAAGCAACCAAGTTTGGTTGAAAAACGAATGGTGGTTGAGGAGACGGGGCTTTGTCTAGGTGTCCCACGGGGCCGAAAAAAGGACCCGATTTAATGCAAAATAGTGTCTTTTTACATGTATGTTATACGGCTACATCCCTTATGTAACATACTATATCAATATAAGTGGTATGTTATTGATGTAATAGTGTTCCTAATTATATCTTTTAGGCTTTACCTCGCCCTAATTTACAAAATGTTGACATAAACAATTCTCAATTGGCCATTTTATCGATGAAAAATATTCCCAATATGGTCGTCTTTATGATAGAAATTTTCCAAATTTACAAGGGTCTTTTTTTAAAATACCTGGAAAAAAACCTGGGAGAACTAGTCCAGATAAAGTTTGTGTATTAAAATGTTTTAAAGATTTAAAGAGCCAAAACACCACCAAATATCATTCAACCGGAACACGACAAAGATATGCGCAACTAGGCTTGGTACTGATCATTCCTGCCAAGTTTCACTGAAATCCAACCAGAGGTTCGGGGGAAAACTAATCCGGATAAAGTTTGTGTACAAGGGGCCATAACTCTGTCAAAAATCATTAAACCGTAACATGGCAATGACTTGCGCAACTAGGCTTGGTACTGATCATTCCTGACATGTTTCGTTGAAATACAGCCAGGGGTTCAGGAGAACTTGTCTGTACAAAATTAAGTGTATAAAATCTTTAAAGGGCCATAACTCTGCCAAAAATCATTAAACCGGAACACAGCGATGACATGCACAACTAGGCTTGATACTGATCATCCTTGCCAAGTTTCGTTGAAATTCGGCCAGGGTTCAGCAGCACTAGTCCGGACAAAGTTTGTGCATTAAAACCTGTACTGGTACTGATCATCCCTGCAACATTTCTCTTGAAGTGGAGTGCGTGGTCCAGTGGTAGAGCGCCGAACTCCAGATCGAAAGGTCGTGGGTTCGATCCTCGCCTCGGCCATGTTATTTATCCTTGAGCAAGATTATTAATCCACATTGCTTAGTACTGGTTCTACCCAGGAAGCCATCGAGAGTGATTAATCTAAGTTGCAATAACTTGTTTCGCAATCGATGTAAAATAAATATGTTTAAAACAAAAACATTTCTCTGAAATCCGGCCAGTCCGGGCAAAGTTTGTGTAGTAAAACCTTTAAAGGGCCATAACTCCGCCAAAATTCTTTCAACCGGAAAAATGTGACAATATGCACAACAAGGCTTGGTACTGATCATCCCTGCAAAGTTTTGCTGAAATACAGCAAAATGAAGGCCTTATCATAACAATCTGGTAATTAAAGTTTGGTAAAGATCAGATAAAAATGAAGGTGCTAGAGTGTTAACACATTTTCAATAATTCAAGGACCATAACTTCGATGTTACTGGTTTTCGAACTTCATCGAGCTTTCATCAATTTCAACAATCTGGCAAAGTTTGGTAATGGTAGGATGCAAATTGGAGGCGCTAGAGACAAGACAAACTATAGCAATTTTCGTGTATTCAAGGGCAATGACTCCGGTGTTACTGGTCCGATATGGCTTGTTTTCGAACTCGTCTGAGCTTCCATTGATATTAATAATCTGGGTAAGTTTGGTAAAGATCAGATGAAAAGGGCCATAACTTTGTGTGTTGTTTAGTGCTACAGTCTATTTGAAGCAGAAATAGTGCTGCCACACTGGAATACCATGCCGTAGTAAATGATACTCCACCCAGTTACTTTTTTCTGACACTGGACCAACCAGACATAGTACTTCCCATTATTTGCTTGTCAAGCAAAGGTTACACGTAAATACTATCAAGTCTTTGGTATGACATGGCCAGGGGACCTCCCGATTGCAGGTCAGACATTCTGAGTGTGTGTGTGTGTGTGTAATTCTAAGGATTATAGCCCCTCCACCCTGAGAAAAATGTCAGCCAGATAGATAATAATTAGCAACACTGTATTATTACCTCAAAAGACATAAAGAAAAACATATATATACATGTATATAAATAAAAATCATTGCAATAGTAGAACATATATAAAACAGATTTATAAATATTACGTCCCTTTATGTAAATATTTCCTGCCTTTATGTATTTAAAATTATTTGTTTTAGGGTATTCATTTTGGCTATTTGACGCCCCTTCAATCGGGCCCCACGGGTAACGTAGGAGCGAACAATTTATACAGTTTAGTCTCATTTACATAACATTCCATTTGAAACATAATTATAAGGGGAAAAAATTGACCCCATATTACAGCCCACATACCCTCCACCCTCTGGTCTGAAGTCCGTGTTTGAAATAATAAAATTGTTTAATATGTTGTTTATCTTTATCCCCCCACCCCCCAGAACCACCCTGAGGCCCGAGGGCACGGAGCCAAAAATAATGTTGCTCTTGCTCGCCGTTATAATGTGGGAAAGTCATCCACTAAGTTTGGTTGAATTCCGCTCAGTGGTTAAGGAGGCGATATGGTAACAGACACATGGACGGACAAACGGAGGTGATTTTAATATCCCTTGCTTTTTCAAAGTGTGGTTTTTCACAGCGTGATTCCTATATAGTCCGAATTTTCTTTGTGAAGCGGGGTATACTAAGAAATGTACCCAAGCAATAACTTCAACTGAGCCTATGACCTTGACTTTTATATACTGGAGTTATGATCAATGTGCCTATTGTCATAATGTGAAGAAATGACAGTCATAGTAGGCAATGTTAAGTTATGACAGTTATAGTAGGCAATAATAAGTTTTTGTGATGGACAACGGCAGATGATGGACTATAAGAATATTTCATGGGTATCCGGTGAAGATAGGGAATTCCAACCCGAGGTATAAGTGATTTTATCGGAACCGAGGCTCTGCCGAGGTTCCGATTAAAACACTTATACCGAGGGTTGGAATTCGCTATCTGAACCGAATACCCATGATAGATTCTTTTTCTTGCATATCAGAGACATGTTGTGCATTGACGCCGCCAGCTACTAACGTTTTGCATGTTTTCCTGCATACAGGATGTTGGCGCGCGTGAATTTTATCTCGACCCTAGGGTGAGATGGAAATATCTAGCCCCAGTAAAATGACGGATATCCTTGTCCGGTATGCAAGAAAAAGTGATCCCTAAGTGTCTTACCCACTATGCAGGCAACACAAGATGTTAATCTAGAGCCACTAAATCTATTTTGGGAATGGGTCCGTGGCCGGTCAAATTGGGAAAAAACACGCAATTTTTCTCAAAATTGGGAAAAACTTTGTTTTTGTATTTTGTGAAATATTACATATTTATTGATGATTTACATAATAAAATATTTTCACAACTGTAATGTTTCAAGTTTTATTGTATTTCACTCTGTTGTTACAGAATAATTTCCCCGTTTTAGTTGTCCCTGAAAATGTTAACAATGCTGTTAAGTTCATTGTCATTTAGGGTTGCACCAGATTCTCTGCATATTCTCATGACCGAGCAAAGAGTTTCCTGGCCCAGACGATTTCTGTTATTCGTCCTTTATTTAGTATTAACCCATTGCTCACTGAGGCGCTTGTTACATAGTAGAATATACTAGCGGTAAAGCGTTTCGATAACATACAAGCGGTAAAGCGTTTCTGCAACGCATAAACAACATGGCGTCGTCCTCAGGTGACGAGGCTGTGTTTTGTGTTTCAATTTACACAGAAAAGCAGAAGAAACGTACAACCCTGGTAAAAAACTTTAGTAAGAAGATTAATCTAAAACAGAACTGGGAAGATCTATTACATCTGTGTATTGAGAATATCCCAGGAGAAAAATTGACGGAAAAACAACTTCGATTTGAGAATTTTTTAGTTGGAAATTGGGAAAAATGGTCAGTTTTTTCAATTGGGAATGGGGCCGTTTATCGGACCAATTTATATAAGGTAAAAAAACGCTGATCCTGTTTTACATTTGTCAAGTAAAGTGTAAAAAGTGTATACTGAATAATAATAAAAGTGCATGCAAAAAGTAGTGAATGGTTTTATAGATGAGTAAATGCAACTCAATAGATGAGTAAATGCAACTCATAGGTGAATATTTTAGCCAGTACATATATATTCTGGTGTTGTTAACTGTCAAATATTTCTGCTTGGTTTTCCCTATATGCTTCCCAATGACTCAATAAGAAGTTGACTTGGTCTTACGTATACTTACCTCATCTTGCTCTCGCTGAACTTTTTTGTACTGAAAACCAGTCCATTGTTTCTGGATCGTTTTTGCTGCATGGTTTTCACGGAAATGCTCTACTTTCTGATTGTGTAATTGCTAAGTGGGGTGCAGATGTAAAAAAGACAATTTACAAAAACTAAAAATAACTATCATGCCAAAAACAAAAAAAGGGTTATAAATAGAGGGTGGTGACACAGGAGCATTATCCCCCTATCCCCACGTTTGATGGGTTTTATATTCTAAATTTGGGAAATGTCTGCCTTCCTGAAATGCTCCTATGCCATCACAAAGAAAACAGTTTTGTCAGAGAAATTCTTATGCATTGGAAAAGGACTGTCATGGACATGCGCTTTCTGGAATGACCTTTAAGCAAGTTTACTAATCTGAAATTTGTTAGCTAGAGAAAATTCAGCCAAATAAGTGTATAATACCAGGTAACGCAGAATAAGATTTTATTTAAATTTTCCTTTTTTTTTAAGTAACTGATGCTGCAATGATTTCTTGAAATCACCATTAAAGCAGTGCCAATTATTGAACATCCATGTTTTCGCTGCAGAGCTGCAGGCGTCCTCTGACAAAACTTACAAGTGGTATATCATTCCATGACTGCTATGTGTTTTACTGTATGTTTGGTAACAATTAATCTGAAACCAGTTTATGAATCTTTTCATTTGATCTAAATACTGTTTACGAAATCTAAACATTTTGGTTCACAAATGGTTTTATGATAGCCAAAAATATTCATTAAGAAATGACAATTTATTTTTTACATTATTTTCTGAAATATGCACTTTTGCAGTCATGTGGCAATATGAAGGTACAATTAGAGTTTTAATTATAGAATAAATATTCATTAATAACCTAATCTAGCTAGTATAACAGTATGGGCGGCCATTGCCGCCAAAAGTATGTTTTTAATAAATCATCCAGTCAAAGATTAATTAATTATTATTCCCAAACAAACTGTTGCTCAAGTAATGATACTGGTTTTGGCATTCCATCGTCAGATAATGATGGTACAAGGTAGATAAGCCAAGGCCAGACACATACAGAGACCAGACTGCCATGTGAAGGGCTTTGTCCATTAAGATCTGCTATCTATAAGGTTTGATGCGGAGACCAGACTGCCATGTGAAGGGCTTTGTCCATAAATATCTGCTATCTATAAGGTTTGATGCGGAGACCAAACTGCCATGTGAAGGGCTTTGTCCATAAAGATCTGCTATATATAAGGTTTGATGCGGAGACCAGACTGCCATGTGAAGGGCTTTGTCCATTAAGATCTGCTATCCATAAGGTTTGATGCAGAGACCAGACTGCCATGTGAAGGGCTTTGTCCATTAAGATCTGCTATCTATAAGGTTTGATGCAGAGACCAGACTGCCATGTGAAGGGCTTTGTCCATTAAGATCTGCTATCTATAATGTTTGATGCAGAGACCAGACTGCCATGTGAAGGGCTTTGTCCATTAAGATCTGCTATCTATAAGGTTTGATGCAGATACCAGACTGCCATGTGAAGGGCTTTGTCCATAAAGATCTGCTATCTATAAGGTTTGATGCAGAGACCAGACTGCCATGTGAAGGGCTTTGTCCATTAAGATCTGCTATCTATAAGGTTTGATGCAGAGACCAGACTGCCATGTGAAGGGCTTTGTCCATAAAGATCTGCTATCTATAAGGTTTGATGCAGAGACCAGACTGCCATGTGAAGGGCTCTGTCCATAAATATCTGCTATCTATAAGGTTTGATGCAGAGACCAGACTGCCATGTGAAGGGCTTTGTCCATGAAGATCTGCTATCTATAAGGTTTGATGCAGAGACCAGACTGCCATGTGAAGGGCTTTGTCCATGAAGATCTGCTATCTATAAGGTTTCATGCAGAGACCAGACTGCCATGTGAAGGGCTTTGTCCATAAAGATCTGCTATCTATAAGGTTTGATGCAGAGACCAGACTGCCATGTGAAGGGCTTTGTCCATTAAGATCTGCTATCTATAAGGTTTGATGCAGAGACCAGACTGCCATGTGAAGGGCTTTGTCCATAAAGAACTGCTATCTATAAGGTTTGATGCAGAGACCAGACTGCCATGTGAAGGGCTTTGTCCATAAAGATCTGCTATCTATAAGGTTTGATGCAGAGACCAGACTGCCATGTGAAGGGCTTTGTCCATAAAGATCTGCTATCTATAAGGTTTGATGCAGAGACCAGACTGCCATGTGAAGGGCTTTGTCCATAAAGATCTGCTATCTATAAGGTTTGATGCAGAGACCTGACTGCCATGTGAAGGGCTTTGTCCATAAAGATCTGCTATCTATAAGGTTTGATGCAGAGACCAGACTGCCATGTGAAGGGCTTTGTCCATAAATATCTGCTATCTATAAGGTTTGATGCAGAGACCAGACTGCCATGTGAAGGGCTTTGTCCATAAAGATCTGCTATATATAAGGTTTGAAGACTCCAGGGTAAGGTGCGTCTTAACCCTTAACCCACTACAAACATATATATATATATAATGGACTGTTCTTGTTAGATTAAGACCATTCCATTTATGTGACAAAGGGGTGTTTTGTGGAAAATGACTGATCAGCAGCCGTACATTATAAACCCTGATCAGCCTGTAGGCTGATCTGGGTTTACAATGGACACAAAGGCTATTATAGTCATGCTTAGCAGGTTAATGGTTAAAAACTGAGCTAAATGCAAAACTGAATGTCAGCAATTAAATTTGCTTAATACAAATATTGAAGTCTTCAGACACACAAGATAATCACAATATAAGAAGTAGGTTGAGGTTGGGCATAGTGACCAATTTTTGGTAGGAATGTGTAGTGGTTGTCTATATGTACACATACATACATACATACATGCATTACAACTGTGTAAAGAAAACATCATGCATAGTATATCGGACACATAGATGTACAAGGACAACATTAATGTTGTTCAACCATATATAACACATATCATATTACTTGCTGTTACTGTCACTATGACCTTATCTCCTTATGTATTTCCTTCAGTACAGAGGTTTTTCTGAGGTTTTTCTGAGGTTTTTCTACCGGGGAAAATTAACGAGCAAATTTCATACATAATTTTTTTTTTTCAAATGATTTGTAAGCTTGTGTCAATTCTTACTGCTGTAAGGTAAGCTATGATATATTGAAAGGATAAAGAATCTATACTTATGATGTTAAAAATAATCCCATTCATCCTCTGTAGCGTTATGATGATTAAATCAATGATGATAACATTTGGTATTGAATTTTTCTTTTAGACTTAGAAGAAATTAAAATCAATTAATTCAATTCGGAAATTTCACTTTATAAGAAAGACTGCTATAAACGCATATAATATAGCCAATCTGATCAAAGTTATTTAAAATTCACAAAATTATAAATAGCAGAAATTTACGATTATTTCTTTGGGCTAAAAAAGGCAGTATAGTTTGACCCAGAGAATTTCCTGTTATTTGGTATTGCTTTAAAGGAAAAGGGGAGATAAGTATAATTGTAATCATGAATAAAGTTTACTTTACTAAGATACTATAATCTCTACACGTTACCTACGCTTACTTACCTTGTCTTCCTGATGAGTTCGCCAGTGCTTCTGTATGGTCTTTGCAGATCTGTTTTCCCGGAAATCCTCAATCTTCTTACGCCTCACAGATGATATTCCACTGTCGATCGAAGTTCGTCGTTTCGCACTTGGCGGTCGAGAACTTCTTTCTGACTTTCCACTTACAGGCCTCTCCATTCTGCTACTGTGGGGTCGGTCTCGTGCGCTAACTGGACGTTCAGACTCCGATCTGGCACTAAGTGGTCGTTGGCCAGTTGGCGGTCTAGAGAAAAATGTTAAAACATGCTAACTGTTAATGGAGAAACAGCAATATGTAATAATAACATTATAAAGAGCCTAAAGGGAAGTTTTCTTTGACAAGTTAGCTGCCCCACTAAAAATATGGATTTTATTTACTTTCTTACTTAACAAACTTACTTATTTTCAAAAAGAAATGTTATAACATTTGTTCAACTCAAGCATCAACAAGGAAATTAAACAAGAGGTCCAAGAGGGCCTGTGAACGCTCTACTGGCTAAAGATAAAGTTTATGTATAAGGGCCCATAACTCTTTCAAAAATCATTCAACTGGAACATGGCGATGATATATGCAACTAGGCTTGGTACTGACCATCCCTGCCAAGTTTCGTTGAAATCCAGCCAGATGTTCAGGAGAGCTGGTCTGTACAAAGTTAGTGTATTAAAACCGATAATGGGTCATAACTCTGCCAAAATTCATTCAACACGGTAATGAAATGCGCTTGGTACTAATCTGTTAAAATCCGGCCAGGGGATCAGGAGAATTAGTTGGGACCAAGTTTGTGCATTAAAACCTTAAAAGGGCCAAAAAATCATTCAACCAGAACTGTAGCAGTCAATTGTATCCCCTCTGAAAGTTCCCCCGGGGAAGAAATTGGCTAGCTGATTCTTTCTCCAGGAAAGAATCAGCTAGAAAATTCTTTCCCCAGGGGAAGAAACTGGCTAGCTGATTCTTTCCCCTACTAGTTGAAAGTTTCCCCCGGGGAAAGAATTGGCTAGCTGATTTTTTCCCCCTCTCTACAATATTTTCTTTGAAAAAAAAAGTTTGTTTCCTTTTTCTTTCTGATTTGACTTTGCAAACACACCAATCCTTTATTTGTTGTTATTATATATATGCTTAACTTGTAAATACAATGAATAAAATATGTTTAAACTAAACACACTAGCTATATACAAACGTAGGCTCAGAATATTATTTGGCTTATTAATTGGCTTGCTGATTCTTCCACCATTCAGCTTTTATCTTTTATTTTTAACTCATACAGAGACATTAAAAAAGATACATTTAATATATCTTAAGACTGTTCCCTCTCCCCATGGAAGAGCTTGGGGAATATAAAACTATAAACAAATAATTCTGAAGCTGCATGGTTGGGGGTGGGGAAAGAATTGGCTAGCTGATTCTTCCCCACTCCCAACATTATTTTTTAAATAATACAGTAACATGTTGAATACTTCTTAGACTGTTCCCTTTCCCCTATGGAAGAGATTGAGGAATATAAAACTATAAAAAAATGGTTGGGGGAGGGGAGGTGGGGAAAGAATTGGCTAGCTGATTCTCCCCCCCCCCCCCCCCCCCCCCCCACCATGTATTGGTGGGTGGTGAGTGAGTGGGGAAGAAACTAGCTAACCAATTCTTTAATTGGCTAGCCAGTTTCTTCCACGGGGAAAGAATTGGCTAGCTGATTCTTTCCTCGGGGAAACTTTTAGCATGGGGGAAAAAATTGTCTGTTACAACAGCAATGACAGGACTGGTGCAACTAGGCTTGATACTGATCATCTCTCCCAAGATTCGTTGAAATCCGGCAAGGGGTTCATAGGAGACTAATCAGGACAAAGTTTGTGTATTAAATCATTTAAAGGGCCATAACTCTGCCAAAAATCATTCAACCGGAATATGGCGATGACATGCATAAATGGGTTTGATATTGATTACCCTTGTCAAGTTTCGTTGAAATCCGACCAGGGGTTCAGGAGAACTTGCCCGGAAAAAGTTTGTGTAACAAAAACCTTTAAAAGGCCATAACTCCGCCAAAGATGTGTAAACTGGAACGCAATGAAGATATGCACAACTAGGCTTGGTGCTGATCATCCATGCAAAGTTTCATCGAAATCTTGCAAGGGGTTCAGGAGAACTAGTCCAGACAAAGTTTGTGTATTAAAACCTTTAAAGGGCCATAACTCTGCCAAAAATCATTAAACTGGAACACGGCGATGACATGCACAACTAGACCTGCAACGGATCATCCATGCAAAGTTTCACTGAAATCCGGCAAGGGGTTCAGGAGAACTAGTCCAGACAAAGTTTGTGTATTAAAACCTTTAAAGGGCCATAACTCCACCAAAATCATTCAACCGGAACATATATGTACAACTAGGCTTGGTACTGATCATCCCTGCAAAGTATTACCGAAATCTGGCCAAATGAAGGCCCTATCGTCTTAATGAGGCAAAATATAGCATTTTTTACTAAATTAAAGGCCATAACTCTGCTGTTACTGGTCCGATCTGGCTGGTTTTCGAACTTGTCCGAGCTTTCATTGATATTTAAAATCTGTTAAAGTTTGGTAAAGATTGGATGAAAAATGAAGGTCCTATAATCTTAACAAGGCAAAATATAGCTCTACTGTCTTAACGAGGTAAAAGTTAATGGCCCTTGGCCAGTAGAGCTAAAAAATACAGTTTTTATGACTTTCAATTTGCAGTTACTGCACATGCTGTTATGTTGTGGTATGCCTATATTTAACATTGATCATGCTATGAAATATAATATGATGTAAATTTTGACAAAAGAATAAACAACAGTGCAGCTCAACTATTCGCTTTGTTAGAGAACAACATATTACACCTGACATACCATCTCTCTTCAGTGGTTTCTCTGTGATATATACAACAAAAACATGAACAAATGAGGACATTTTAAGAAAATAAATAAAGGTGAGGTGGGTGTGGGTGGGAGGAGAGGTTGATGATTGCCATGAACAATATAAATAAACTAGAAACACAGATGCTACCACTGAAAACCATTAGCAGAAAACGTAAAATTTGACTAAAAAAGGACCGTTACTCAGCCAATACATGGTCGATTTTGACATCAAAGGTAAGCATCCTATAAAACTTCTAAACAATTGGTTGAAAACTGTGGGAGGAGATAGACAAGACATTTTAATGTAAAATTTGACACATCTTGACATCATGGGTAAGCATCCTGTAAATATATATATGCCCCCTCACCATTCGGTGGTGGAGGCATAACAAACCAGAAAACTGTGAAAATGTAGACACAAAGTTATGGTTGGAGGGAGAGTGGGTTGACAACTGAGATTGACAGAAGTATGAACTATGCACCTATAAAAGAATTCGAACAGCACAGAAAATGTGAAAAAAAATAATTGAGGGAATGGTCAGAGGGGCTGAGTTTTGAGATGAGCAGATGTATGCTTTATGCTTTATGAACTAATGAAAAAATTCCAAGAGGCATATACGAGGGGAGTTCAATATATTCTGTCACTGGTATTTGGAACTAACAGATACTGGAAATATAAAAAAACTTCTTATTACAATCCTTCAAAGTTTTCTCCCTGAACAGATACACACTTTCGGAGTCGCGCTATCCATGACGTAAACGCAGCAAAGTAGTCTCCCCTTGGTATACTGTTGAGACACTGAAATATTCCGGCACCAAGGGCACTTCTGGAAGCATAGCGTCTACCAGAGAGGTTTTTCTTCAGCAAAGGGAATAGGAAAAAGTCACAGGGACTAGAGAATAAAGTGGGTGTTCAAGCTGTACCACTTTTTCTTGCTCCAAGAAAGACTGCACAATTTTAGCTTTGTGAGCTGAGGCATTGTCATGAATCAGCTGGATGCCATTCAAAACTTTACTTGGGCGTTTTTTTATTTTTGACTGCTTTGAGAACTTTGTGTTGTAAAATTTGGCTGTGATGGTTTTTCGCTGTTTGCATGGAATTTGTACCACAGGGCCACTGGCATTAAAGAAAATTGCATACAAAACCTTTTTAGCGCTTTTAGTTCATTTTGCAATAACCTTGCCAGATTTTTACCCAACCATTGTTTATTGTTTATCCGCCGCTGGGGCTCAAAATAGTACACCCACGTTTCATCTTCAGTGAGCAACTCAGAAATTTTTCTAGGATGACAATTTTCATATTTTTTAAGAAGACTTTTAGCACATTTTAAGCGTTTGGCCTTTTGTTCAATTGACAGTAAATGAGGAACCCATCTAGCACAAAGCTTCTTAAATTTTAAACAGTTGGTCAAAATGTGATGCGTTGTGCCTTCTGAGATGCCAAGACTATTAGCTATCTTAGAAACTGTATACCGCCCATCTTCGTCTACCATGGCCTTCACAGCAGCAATGTTCTCCTTTGTTGCTGCAACTACAGGTCTGCCAGGACGGTTACGGTCTTTAATGCTAAGTTTACCCCCTTTAAATGTCTTAGCCCAACGAAAAACAGTTCTCAATGTCACGGCAGAACTGCCATGTATACGGCACAGTTCAGCATAAATCTCTTGTGCAGGTGCTTTTAAAGCAACCCTGGCTTTAATGCAAGCCCTAATTTCAATTTTTTTCTTCACTTTTCATAATGGCATTGAAATATAGCCACTATACATGAGTGCGCATAATTCAACAATGGATATCTCCGTCAATTGTTATCGGATTAAACCGCTATTTTGCATGTACGTAGTCAGTGAAATCGCCTTCAAATACACGAGTTTTTAGTGCGGTAATGTAAGGCGGTTTCTATGGAAACGCATTAGTGACAGAATATATTGAATGCTTCTCGTATCTGGAATTACTGAGGCAATGGGGCAGATTATCGAACATTTGCTGAGACATTACATATAAAATTTCATGAAGTTTGGATAACAACTACTCAAAATATGAGTCTGAACAACATCAATTTTGTGATTTTTTTTATTTCAAGGGGCATAACTCTGGAATTACTGCAGTGATGGGACCGATTATCGAATTATGGGAAATAATCAAATTGTGTTATCATGAGAACTAAATTGAAGGTGTGCCTGCAAGATGTTTATAAACAATTATAGTACCTAGATCCTGTTGGGGACCTTCTACGAGCTTTCTCAGTTCTGGAGTTTGCGGCATAATCATAATCTCCATGACTTGAACCCATCATCTTTCTGCAAAATAGAACTGGCTTTAATTGTGCCCTTATTGGTAAAAGGGCTTTAATAAACATAACTGTGTTCTTATTGGTGAAGGAACATTAAAAACTGTACCCTTAGGCCACAACAAATTAATTACCTGGTTCTCAGGCCACTTTTTCTGAGAAGAGATGCGGGCAGTCGCATTTTTTTTACAACTTTACAGTGGTCAACAAACACGCGGGCGATTTTTTTTTATCCAAACTTTATTTCCAATACATGTATTGATGCAAAATATCTCAAAATACATGTGCAATAACCATTTGGATCAGCTCATCTCTATTGTTGATCATTACCTTATCATTTCTTCCCGACTTATGCTCCTTTCAATCACAATAAGTCCGTATATTTGTATTAAATCACGCATGAACTTCAATCGACTCGATGACACCGCCATTATTGCATGTTGTTGTGAGACTTTGTCGATTCATAACTTTCACATGACATCATTAAAATAATTTGACCAATCATTGATCAATAAAATAAAAGACCTCCACATTCTGGTAGGGGGTAAACTCGGTGTTTATCGTTTGTGCTCAACTGATTTTAGCCCTTTATAAAACTAGTTTGTAGTGATAATTATATTAAAAGCTTTATTTTTTATGTACATCTATGTATCTGCTTTTGGCATTGTCTGATTTTAAAACACCAATATGGATCTATTTAATTTAAATCATGGTCTAATATTTTCATTTTTCATATAGAGATTGAGGATAAAGTCCGAGTAAACCCTTTATTTTCACCTACTGAATATCTCAAACTACCGGAAGTTGACCGGATGTGAAAGTTATGAATTAGACGCTTGAATAAATCGCCTGTTCTGTAGCACCTACTAGTTCCAAGCGTCTCAAGCGTCTGACTCTCCTAGATTGGTACCCGTACGACTGCAACACTCACAAGCTAGCGAGCAGAGCGGCAGATAGTCGGCCGCGCACCCGTCTACCCACAAGGGGATTCCCCTGAGGTAGTTGCATGTAAAAACCAGAACAAACTTGGATGCGGAACTTTTTCCTCGAAATTTCGGTAGCGCATTTCCAATTTTTTATTTTATTACTTTTGAGATAAAATCTGCAAAAAAAGACATGCGGGCGGGCCTGAGAACCAGGTAATTAATTTTTTATGGCCTTAATGGTGATGGAACGTTAATATAAACTTTACTGTGCTCCCATTTGGTGAAGGGGCTTAAATATATACTCTACTGTGCCTTTATTGGTGAAGGAAGATTAAAATAAATTCTATCAATTCTTTGAACGCCATTTTCTCCCATTACCAATGACAAGAAGAAATGTTAAATACAAGTAAGTGACAAATGCCGCTGATGTGTGAACTTGACCTTTGAGGTACAGAGCTGATTTGTGTGTGCGACACACCTTCTCAATTGTGATTAATGTCTGTGTGAAGGTTCATGACATTTATTTTCACTTGTTGCATGAATGCTATGAAGCAAAACACAAGTTCCTCCTTGGGACCACACAAGTTCCTTCTTGGGACCCACTTAAAAAGTTTATTCCTACTACTTACTCAAGGTCTTCACATCTTCTTTTCCAGCGAGATTTCTCCTCTATGAGCTGCTTCACTTTTGTGTTCTTCTGCTCGATAAGGTCCAGAAGCTCAGACTCGCGCTTGTCCAGCATGTCTAGTCTGTCCTCCAGTGAGCCAGTCAGAGCTACCTTGCCTATAATAACAAGTTAATTGGTAGATCAGCAACACATCGCTGTTAAAACATATAGGGATATTAGGCAGAATTAAAGTATCTTTCTTGAAGGAATTAGAAAGTGATTTTTCATATATATTTTTTTTTTGATGGAATATTTCAATGAAAAAGCTATTGGAAATACTACAATGAAACATATATAGTTAACCAACAATCTCACAACCAATTGTTTTAACTGTTAACAAAGTAGATTGTTCCCCTTCAATAACGGACATTTCTGACATCCAGGTGCTACCTACACCCTCTGTTGTTCAAGGGTCAAGTTCCCACAAACATTGGCCATGTGCTCTATTGGATGTTAGAGTTGTTTGTTTGTGCTTTTTGTACAGGTGTACGTACCTGCTGTTTGGCTGCTCTGGTGGATATAGCCATGACAGATTGCAACTATCTGACTACATAGTACTTACATATCACACATTTTTATACTGGAAACACATTCAACTAAGCTGGATCTTAGGCCTCTTTAAAACAAAATTAAAAGGACTATGTCTAACCTCAATGAAAACCCATGTCAGAAGAGTGTTTATAACGCTTAGGGCTATTTTATACCTACCCTGCATGGCTGGAGCTCTGCTTTCATAGGACACTATTGATGAGCTCTCCATGTGCCGATCTGACCTTTCAACTTTCTGCAATAAGCAAATATACAACAATATAAGTACAGTTTAGTGATATATGAAAAAGGGAATCTGGTTTCATTTATTTTGTCCTTCTTTTGGAACATAAAAATAGAACCAGTTCCCGGAGCTGCTAATAACTAGTAATAACGTTATATGGAAGTTCTAATAACTTTCTAATGATGCGATAATAGCTTTATATGGAAGTGTTAACAGCTATATGGACGTGTTGCCAAACTCTTTTCAAAAGTTGTTCATATTTTGTGCTTTGTTATTGAAAGAAGACTGTTTTAATTTTTTACCAAACTTGTTTCATGGAGATCAGTATTATAGACTAATTCTATATGATTTTCTTTATATTAATATTTACATGTTCCCAAAACACAGCTTAACACATTTACTGATAATGCTATAAAGTGAAAATACTATTTTTAACAAAAACATATCGTAACCAAATATCTGCACCTTTTTCAACAATCCATTAACAATGTTTAAATAACAAGAAAATGGTTATGCTATGGTTAATACACTGTGGTGTGGAATAGTTAGACTATATAAATTTAACTAAAATTGCTACCTTTTCCAGTTGCGCTATAGTGCGTAATAATTCTTTTCTGTTCATGTCTTCATATTCCCCTGCAAAATGGAAGAATAGGACAACCATATTTAACAGATGTTTTATGCAGTTATTTGTGACACACAGACAATCTCTATACATGGCATTAAAGATGACATATACAGCAGTAACGATATACTAGCTCCACTAAGATCTTCATACTTTTCAATGATTTAAACATATCTTATTGCCAGATATGTACAAGTATGTATACAATGCATAACACAAGTGCTACCCACATTAGTTATGGTCCTTCCCTTTCAATGTGCCTTTTAAACACAATTGAAACCTTACATGCTTACAGTTTTAAGTCGGAACATACAAAATAAAATGCCACTCTTATAAGTGTTTTTCCTATCTTGTATAGACAACCAGATTTTATTATCAAAGAGACACACGGCCATATTAAGGTATTTATCAATCTTTGAAACAATATATTGTTTTTTTATTCAATGTCAGATTTATTTTAAAGCTGATGGTGATATATTTAAATATCTGGGAGTTGGGAGGAAATATATTGTAATTCATATCTATCTTCATTGTTTATATCCCAGAGTTTACTAAATAACTGGTGCATTATTCTCAAATGATTAAATATGACTTGCAATATTCCAATTGTTCACAAAAACAAGTGCAAAGCTGCAACAAAGAAAGGTAGAAGCAAGCTGGTTCGATTGCACCCGACTTTGTTTTACATTGCAAAATAACATCTTGTCTTGGTGTGCAGAGCTAGTTTGTGCCAAAATAAATTTGTAAGTTCTTCTTTTTAAAAATGATTCTGTGTTTCTTTCCTGTCAAATACGAATTTTCAGCATAAAACACACATAATAAAGTAAATTCCATGATGATACAAGATAAAGAACTGCCAACTGCCATTCTAATTGCTTGAATAGCTAAACATTCACAATTTGTTATTGCAGCAGACGAGACTATAGATTTACATTATAGCTTATGAATCTGCCAAGCATTTGTAATCTCTACATGAACACTCTGCATACTTTTTAATTACCATGCTGGGAGACAAATCTCGATTTTCTACACTTTACATTATTTCCGTAAGAATTCCACAGTTAACGTTTTTACCATGTTTGTCAAAGTTTGCAGATTAATGCATATATTGGACTCGTTGCTACATATCTTTTTCATTTTGAAGACTGGGACAATTGATGACTTAGAAATGAAGGCACTAGAGACAGAAGAACAGTCAGTAGTGTAAGTAAATGGACTAACTATATGCTCCCTCTACCAGTGGTTACAAGGGACTTCAAAATGCTGTTGGCATGGCATAATCTTGCCTGGTCATTGGCCAGTAGAGCTCAAAACAGTAATTCATTTGAAGCTATGACGTGACCAGCATGATCCTAAATTAAATCTGCTTAAAGCTACAGAGTCCCTATATCAATTGATTTCTTCTTTGTAGGCGTGTCTTTATTTGTAACTTCATGTTCACCAGCTCATGTCGAAATCGGGTATTTAGCGAGCAAATATAGTGCTGGAAATCACTTACTGTATATACATCGACCAGTGCACATCGTACCTATACACAGGTAACAGTAATTTTTACAGAAAAAAAAAAGTTAGCTTCTTTCGGGGCTCGAACACACAACCTTCTGATTTCAAGTCCAGTGCTCTATCCACTAAACTACAATGCTACTTGAGAAAATAGTATACTAACTACCATATATTATGAGGAAAAATAACTTAACATATTTGAACACAACTAAAGACGGATCAATAAATATGTAGTCCATACTGTCGCACGTGTAAATTAACATTGCCTGGTGTAATACTGTATGTTATCAATATGAAACTAATACTTCGCCTCAAATCAACCAAATCTCGACTTGTTATTTAGCGCTTGATGAGTTTGTGCGCGTGCACTCATTATTACGTAATGCCTATTTAGTGTTAAAAATCCTACAACATACCAATAAATAGCAGTGGTCTAGTGGTTCAGCATACATCTTTCAAAACTTACAAGTGCAAGGCTGTGGTTCGAATCCCGTTCCGGGCACCTATTTTTTTATCACATATATTCCGGAGCCGTATATTTATCGATGTTACCTGTACGGAGGCTAAATAAAAATGTGAAATTTTACGCATCGATTTCTGCTTATATACCAACTTTTGGGGTGTTCGTTGATTTGAAACTACTTCAAACGCGATTCATTCATATTCATGAGTTATTACCAGTTAAATAGAGACTCATTCATATTCAGGAGTTATTACCAGTTAAAATAGGGACTCATTCATATTCATGAGTTATTACCAGTTAAAATAGGGACTCATTCATATTCATGAGTTATTACCAGTTAAATAGAGACTCATTCATATTCATGAGTTATTACCAGTTAAAATAGGGACTCATTCATATTCATGGGTTATTACCAGTTAAATAGAGACTCATTCATATTCATGAGTTATTACCAGTTAAAATAGAGACTCATTCATATTCATGAGTTATTACCAGTTAAAATAGGGACTCCTTCATATTCATGAGTTATTACCAGTTAAATAGGGACTCATTCATATTCATGAGTTATTACCAGTTAAAATAGGGACTCATTCATATTCAGGAGTTATTACCAGTTAAATAGAGACTCCTTCATATTCAGGAGTTATTACCAGTTAGAGACTCATTCATATTTATGAGTTATTACCAGTTAAATATAGACTCATTCATATTCAGGAGTTATTACCAGTTAAATAGAGACTCATTCATATTCATGAGTTATTACCAGTTAAAATAGGTACTCATTCATATTCATGAGTTATTACCAGTTAAATAGAGACTCATTCATATTCATGAGTTATTACCAGTTAAATAGAGACTCATTCATATTCAGGAGTTATCAGTTAAAATAGGGACTCATTCATATTCATGAGTTATTACCAGTTAAATAGAGACTCATTCATATTCATGAGTTATTACCAGTTAAATACGGACTCATTCATATTCATGAGTTATTACCAGTTTAAATAGGGACTCGTTCATATTCATGAGTTATTACCAGTTAAAATAGGGACTCGTTCATATTCATGAGTTATTACCAGTTAAAAAAGGGACTCATTCATATTCATGAGTTATTACCAGTTAAAATAGAGACTGTACAGCTTTAACTACAGCTACATTTGTTTGTAAATTGCAACGCACACAGCAAGATATAAGGCAACCAACAAGACAAGACAACCAACACCTTGCCACATACACTAAGCTCAGCATGCCATGCTATATTATCTTGTTATCTTGCTCTATGGTATACACACAAAACTGCTTCAAATCGTACAAATGATTAGCTCAGATCTGAATAAACAACAAGTAAAGTATTTCATGTCCATAGGAGACATCAAATTGTTCATTTAAAGGAGTCCATACCACTGTCAGTGTCAATAGATTTATTTTAATCTTACATCTGTATAGCCATTTTGAATAGCAGACCATGGCATGGGTAGCCTGAAGCACTATTGGATGGATATAACACACATGCAAGACAATCATAAAAGGTGATGCAACTAACTTTTCGCTCCTGGTATCACATAGCCTTTTGTTTTGCTCATTAGCTTATCTGTTACAAAAACATACAGATGTTATAATAAATATTTGATAGGTAAATAAAGTATGCCTAACATACAGTTTACAGTAATTGTATTATTTAGCACTAAACAATTTAAAACTATTCCTTCTAAAAATATTGCAGCCTTTATAGATTAAAACTATCAATTGTTCGGAGTTTTTTAAAACTGATTCATATTTTCAGTAGACTCAGCAACTCATTTGACAACTCCTTGCGTTTTAGAGCTGCAGATCTCTGCCCTGTGTGCAGATCTCATCCTTCATCTCCTTCTGATGTAGCTGTCACAATATGACCTGTATGTGTTAACAGGATTTAAAATTCCATTTTATTTCATGTTTTCAACTTTCAAGAAGCTATGAAAAACATTAAAGTATGTTCAAATCAAACTAAGTGAAATGCCAAGAAACCACCTTGGATGCATTGACCTTCCTGCACTCTGGTACCTTACAATGTCTGAATATTAACGACTGTCTTCATATGCAGAAGATCATCTTCAGGTCTACAAGTCTGACACCGACACATTGGCAACCACTGCCAAACTTACTTGATCGTGAGGTGTCTCCGGGAGCGTCTAATGAATTTTTTAAGTCCTCCTTCAGGCTTCGGTTCTCTGCCTGCAACTGCTCATTAGACTTATTCAACCGTAAAATTGTCTCGTTGAGGGCCTTTACTTTTATTGTTCCATCTCTGCCGCCAGGCCTGAAACAAGAAAAATCAAATCAAAGAAACATGTACAGTAACTAGAAGGGTGTTCCACGGAACACTTGTGTCACCTGCCGTGTGCTTACTTCAGCTTGGTTAGGTTGTAGGTTCAAGTTTTATAAAAAGGGGCATAACTCTTTCAAAATGAAAGTTAAGAGTTATTGAACATGTGTAACAACATTCCTTGGGCTTAGATGAAGATGTGTGTGAAGTTTCATGAACATATATAGTTCGAATACTTTTCAAATTATGGCCAAGGTTAGGTTGCAGGTTGAAGTGTGATGGACGACGATGACGGACGGATGACAAAGTGATCCCTAAATGTTTGTCATGCTATGCAGGCGACACAAAAATTAGGTTTTAAAGTAAACATTTTAAACTTTATTTTATTGAATCCTTAAAACAAAAGGCCGAAGAGGGCCTGTGGACGCTCTACTGGCTAATATGGCTCATAAAACAACAATGAAGCGAGTGACTATCGTGTTAACGAGGCAAAATGTAGCATTTTTAACTAAATCAAGAGCCGTAACTCCGCTGTTACTGGTCCGATCTGGCTGGTTTTCGAACTTATCCGAGCTTTCATTGACATTAACAATCTGGTACAGTTTGGTAAAGATCGGATGAAAAATGTAGGCCCTATCGTCTTGAGGCAAAATATAGCATTTTTAACCAAATCAAGGGCCATAACTCCGCTGTTACTGGTCCGACCTGGCTGTTTTTCAAACTTGTGCGAGCTTTCATTGATATTAACAATCTGCTATAATTTGGGAAAGATTGGGTGAAAAATGAAGGCCCTATTGTCTTAACGAGGCAAAATTTAGCATTTTTAACTAAATCAAGGGCCATAACTCCGCTGTTACTGGTCCGATCTGGCTGTTTTTCAAACTTGTCTGTGCTTTAACTGATATTAAAAATCTGTTCAAGTTTGGTAAAGATCGGATGAAAAATGAAGGCCCTATCGTCTTAACGAGAAAAAATTAACGGACGACGACGGACAACGGACAACTCGCCATCCCATAAAAAACAAAAAAACTTTTATTAAGAGGTCAGTAGTCTTAAAGCATCATTACCTTTCTTTACCTTAGACAAACTTTAAAGTGGTCTTGGATTTTTCTAAGGTCAGAGTTAAATAAAATTCACTTTCAATGCTTGTGGTATAAGGCCTGTGGATATGCAACATCATCTTTTTGTAAAACATTGGTTGCAGAAAAACATCTACAAAACATGTAAAACTTTGTAGAAATGTGTGAAAATCCTGTTCTATACAAATCAATCAAAATGCATATAAAACTTTGACAGGGTGTTGAACCCATCTCAAATGGAATATTAAATAATTGCTTCAACTTCAATGGCCACTTAGTTTTGTTTGTATGATCTTTTACATGGTTTTCAACACGTAAGGTTATATATGACGTTCAATTTTTTTTGTGGTGGGGGCAGACCACCCACTTTTCCTGGGTAGAACCAGTATTATACACCTCCCGCCAGCTTGCTTCTACCTTTCTCTGTTACAGAGCACTTAATCATATCATCTAGGAGTCGTACCTGGCAGACTTGTCCATGCCGGTATCTTTGGAGTTCTGTAGCCGCACTATCTCTTGGTAGAACACTTCCATCTGTTGTTTCATCTCATCTACCTTTGTGGTCTTCAAGTCACCCTGTAACTTGCTGTAAAATAAACACACATTCCATATTTAGGTATTTTCATTAAAGGTCAAGGTCAAATCATAGAAGAAATGCTCTTGTGCAGTCCATTGCTTCTGATCTGTTTATGTCACACTGTAATTTGCTGAAATATGCGGCAGAGCCCCAGACAAGCTGCCTACGCCTATATATACACAATTAAAATAATGAAAAATGCAAGTGAAATAAAACAAGAGGGTCAGGATGGCCCTAGATCGCTCAAGTAATGTGGCCTCTATCGTGTAAACAAGCTAAATGTTGACGGCAGACAACGGACGATGGTCACAATAGGTTGTGCTCAGGTGAGCTAAAAAGTGTTTAAAAAAAGCAATAAAACTCCTGTTTAAGCAATTGTTGGAAAAAAGAGTGCATATTGATTGTTTTCCATTTAAAAACAAAGTATTGAGCTTGTTTTCTAAACGAGTTATAATTTCCTTTTCTTCTTAAGTATTTTCACTTTCGACTACTGGTATGTTTTACGGTATGATGTAAAAAGCAGAGGAGAATACATTCAACCAATTTGATCATACTCTTTGTTGTTCAAAAATAAAGTCTTATATCAACAAACAGTTCAAAACACTCAAAATAATATATCTGGGTATGCGGAAACCATCTGAAGTCAGAAAAGCATGAAGGTCATTAATTTTGTTCCAAGCATTTTAGGTAATATTTGAAGGAGTGCTTTTTAGGGTTGATATAAGAAAAACACAACATTAATCTGGTTTTAAAAAAATACGGAAATAATTGGAAACAGAAATTTCCTTGGTATATAAGAAAAAATAATCATAAAACTATCAAACACCAAACTCAAAATAAAATGGTGGATTAATTTTTCTTCTTCTCAATTACAAAATGCAAACACCCATTTAAAATAAAAACAATGGAGTAACAATACCCAAAGCTTATCTGGAGCTCTGAAGGTGCAAAATCTCTCTTAATTTTCGAAATGTAAAGAAACCAGAACTTTCATGGAGTTAATTTAGCTTGTTTATTCTAATTGCAGAGTTGTGTGTTCCAGCTTGAGTATTTTCTGTCCGAGATAGTGTTATGGACCCATGACTGTTATGGACTAAAATTGGTTTCCTTCTTGCGTAGTTGTATTTCCAGCTTGAGTATTTTCTGTTTGAGATAGTAATGGAAAACTGTTATGGACTTACATAAAGCTGGTTTCCTTCTCGCGTAGTTGTGTTTCCAGCTTGAGTATTTTCTGTTTGAGACTGTGAATCACTGATCCTGAATCTGGACGTTTATCTGCCAGGGTCCGTCGTAATTCTTCACTCTGAAATACAGTTGGTTTCTATTTTCATACTTCTCCCTCTAAATATCAAACTGTCCATGTCATTGTTACTTTTTTCAGTCTCAAGAATGACATTGTATCTGTAATACTCTGGGATATTCCGTAGTATTCATGCATACATGTAACTACACAGTTCAACTTGTTATTCTATCAGATTAATTCTATCTGTACTATAAGGTATGTTTACCTTCTAACGACTTATGCATCGTAAGGAATGTTTATCTTCTAACGACTTATGCATCGTAAGGAATGTTTACCTTCTAACGACTTATGCATCGTAAGGAATGTTTACCTTCTAATGACTTATGCATCGTTAGATATGTTTACCTTCTAACGACTTATGCATCGTAAGATATGTTTACCTTCTAACGACTTATGCATCGTAAGATATGTTTATCTTCTAACGACTTATCCATCATAAGATATGGTTACCTTCTAACGACTTATGCATCGTAAGATATATTTACCTTCTAACGACTTATGCATCGTAAGATATGTTTACCTTCTAACGACTTATGCATCGTAAGATATGTTTACCTTCTAACGACTTATGCATCGTAAGATATGTTTATCTTCTAACGACTTATGCATCGTAAGATATGTTTACCTTCTAACGACTTATGCATCGTAAGATATGTTTACCTTCTAACGACTTATGCATCGTAAGATATGTTTACCTTATAACAACTTATGCATCGTAAGATATATTTATCTTCTAACGACTTATGCATCGTAAGGAATGTTTATCTTCTAACGACTTATGCATCGTAAGATATGTTTACCTTGTGAGGATGAAGTAAGACATCTATTTCCTTTTCTTTTTTTAAATTGTCCTCTTCCAATCTTCTTATCTTTGCTGTTCTGGTGGCCGCTTCCTGGTTCAGTGCTGCCACTTGCTGTAACAGTACAGAGAAAAGGTAAACATTGGAAATGAATCTGTGTTGGCTTTTAAATACTGTTTTCCACTGTCAAATCGATTTTAAAATAATTGTTGTTATTTTATGTAAATAGTGTTTATGTTAATTAGGAAAAAAACAGATGATGTGTAAACTTTTAGCATATTGTAGTAGATAATGTAATCTGAGAGCTTTGTGGTCGGGATAGAAAAGACGCTGCATCTAAAACTTTCTCGCCTCACACTGCTGTGGGTTCTCGCCTCACACTGCTGTGGGTACGTCTCGCCTCACACTTCTGTGGGTTCTCGCCTCACACTGCTGTGGGTTCGTCTCGCCTCACACTGCTGTGGGTTCTCGCCTCACACTGCTGTGGGTTCGTCTCGCCTCACACTGCTGTGGGTACGTCTCGCCTCACACTTCTGTGGGTTCTCGCCTCACACTGCTGTGGGTTCGTCTCGCCTCACACTGCTGTGGGTTCGTCTCGCCTCACACCTCTGTTGGTTCTCGCCTCACACTGCTGTGGGTTCGTCTCGCCTCACACTGCTGTGGGTTCGTCTCGCCAAGTGAGAAAGTGTCGATTCTTACGGATGACAAAAGGTATACAGTACTGGTTCTACCCAGGAAAAATAGGATGGAGAGAGAGAGAGATCTAACTACTCTGATTCTATATCTGTCAGAAGGGCAGACTTCAGTTAACATCCCATCACACAGAACTGTGGGAGTTAAGGGACATGCTTATAGTAACAAGTATGAAATGCTACCAAACGGGCTTCTAGGCAAAGGATGCTAGAAGAAAAACTGTCACTGACCAACAACTGTCACTGACCAATAACTGTCACCGACCAATATCAACTGTCACTGGGTGTAATTGCTCTTGAAAAATAGGTACTATTAAAATGAATAGTGATACATGCATCTTTTAGAAATCAAATATTCTCACCTTTTTGTATTCCATTATCTGCTCATAATATTCCTCCTGTGATTTGTAAGCCGGGGTCCCGGGGGATGACCTCACTGAAATGTCAACAAAATGGAGTGTCAATAGTTGTAACTGGTCAAACACAAATGGAGTGTCAATAGTTGCAACTGATCAAATGCAAATGGAGTGTCAATAGTTGTAACTGATCAAATGCAAATGGAGTGTCAATAGTTGTAACTGATCAAACACAAATGGAGTGTCAATAGTTGTAACTGATCAAACACAAATGGAGTGTCAATAGTTGTAACTGGTCAAACACAAATGGAGTGTCAATAGTTGTAACTGGTCAAACACAAATGGAGTGTCAATAGTTGTAACTGGTCAAACACAAATGGAGTGTCAATAGTTGTAACTGATCAAACACAAATGGAGTGTCAATAGTTGTAACTGATCAAACACAAATGGAGTGTCAATAGTTGTAACTGGTCAAACACAAATGGAGTGTCAATAGTTGTAACTGATCAAATGCAAATGGAGTGTCAATAGTTGTAACTGGTCCAACACAAATGGAGTGTCAATAGTTGTAACTGATCAAATGCAAATGGAGTGTCAATAGTTGTAACTGGTCAAACACAAATGGAGTGTCAATAGTTGTAACTGATCAAATGCAATGGAGTGTCAATAGTTGTAACTGGTCCAACACAAATGGAGTGTCAATAGTTGTAACTGGTCCATTCCAAATGGAGTGTCAATAGTTGTAACTGGTCAATCACAAATGGAGTGTCAATAGTTGTAACTGGTCAATCACAAATGGAGTGTCAATAGTTGTAACTGGTCAATCACAAATGGAGTGTCAATAGTTGTAACTGGTCCAACACAAAATGGAGTGTCAATAGTTGTAACTGGTCAAACACAAATGGAGTGTCAATAGTTGTAACTGGTCAATCACAAATGGAGTGTCAATAGTTGTAACTGGTCAATCACAAATGGAGTGTCAATAGTTGTAACTGGTCCAACACAAAATGGAGTGTCAATAGTTGTAACTGGTCAATCACAAACGGAGTGTCAATAGTTGTAACTGGTCCAACACAAAATGGAGTGTCAATAGTTGTAACTGGTCCAACACAAATGGAGTGTCAATAGTTGTAACTGGTCAATCACAAACGGAGTGTCAATAGTTGTAACTGGTCAATCACAAATGGAGTGTCAATAGTTGTAACTGATCAAACACAAATGGAGTGTCAATAGTTGTAACTGATCAAATGCAAATGGAGTGTCAATAGTTGTAACTGGTCAAACACAAATGGAGTGTCAATAGTTGTAACTGGTCCAACACAAATGGAGTGTCAATAGTTGTAACTGATCAAATGCAAATGGAGTGTCAATAGTTGTAACTGATCAAATGCAAATGGAGTGTCAATAGTTGTAACTGGTCAATCACAAACGGAGTGTCAATAGTTGTAACTGGTCCAACACAAAATGGAGTGTCAATAGTTGTAACTGGTCAATCACAAATGGAGTGTCAATAGTTGTAACTGGTCCAACACAAAATGGAGTGTCAATAGTTGTAACTGGTCAAACACAAATGGAGTGTCAATAGTTGTAACTGGTCAAACACAAATGGAGTGTCAATAGTTGTAACTGGTCAATCACAAATGGAGTGTCAATAGTTGTAACTGGTCCAACACAAAATGGAGTGTCAATAGTTGTAACTGGTCAAACACAAATGGAGTGTCAATAGTTGTAACTGATCAAACACAAATGGAGTGTCAATAGTTGTAACTGGTCCAACACAAATGGAGTGTCAATAGTTGTAACTGGTCAATCACAAATGGAGTGTCAATAGTTGTAACTGGTCAATCACAAATGGAGTGTCAATAGTTGTAACTGGTCCAACACAAAATGGAGTGTCAATAGTTGTAACTGGTCAAACACAAATGGAGTGTCAATAGTTGTAACTGGTCAAACACAAATGGAGTATCAATAGTTGTAACTGGTCAATCACAAATGGAGTGTCAATAGTTGTAACTGGTCAAACACAAATGGAGTGTCAATAGTTGTAACTGGTCAATCACAAATGGAGTGTCAATAGTTGTAACTGGTCCTACACAAAATGGAGTGTCAATAGTTGTAACTGGTCAAACACAAATGGAGTGTCAATAGTTGTAACTGATCAAACACAAATGGAGTGTCAATAGTTGTAACTGGTCCAACACAAAATGGAGTGTCAATAGTTGTAACTGGTCCTACACAAAATGGAGTGTCAATAGTTGTAACTGGTCAAACACAAATGGAGTGTCAATAGTTGTAACTGGTCAATCACAAATGGAGTGTCAATAGTTGTAACTGGTCCAACACAAAATGGAGTGTCAATAGTTGTAACTGGTCAAACACAAATGGAGTGTCAATAGTTGTAACTGATCAAACACAAATGGAGTGTCAATAGTTGTAACTGATCAAATGCAAATGGAGTGTCAATAGTTGTAACTGATCAAACACAAAATGGAGTGTCAATAGTTGTAACTGATCCAACACAAATGTTTTCCCAAAAAGGCTGACATTCCAAAAAGGCTGACATTTTCTCTTACTTTCAATAGTGTGCCGCACATGCAGGAGGTTTTAGGTTCAATCACTGGCTGGGTCAAACTAAGGACTATAAAAAGTGTACTTGTAGCTCCCTTGGTTGACATTCAGCATATAAAGGAAAGTGCTAGGACTGATCAGCCAGGTGCCAGTATAATGTGACTGGGTGGGGTATCAAGTCATGTTTTGCAGCGGGGTATTCCAGTGTTAAGTATTAAGTTGAGTATTAAGTATTAACTTGAGCACTACAAGTAGACACCATTGTCATATCACTGAATGATTGCTAAAGTGATGTTACCGACAAAACACCACCCACACCCACACAAACACCCTCCCCAACACCACCTGGGCAGACACCGGAATAAAGAAATAGCAAATAATTTAATGTTGGTTATCTTTCATTGACATGTATATACACGTAAACCAAGTTAAGTGCAAATAATGAAACAAGAGGCCCAAGAGGGCCTGTGGACGCTCTAATGGCTAATATGGCTCTTAAAACATCAATGAAGCCAGAGACTATCGTCTTAAAGAGGCAAAATATAGCATTTTTAACTAAATCAAGAGCCGTAACTCCACCGTTACTGGTCCGATCTGGCTGGTTTTCAAACTTGGCCGGTAGATAATAAAAATAAAAAAAAAGAAAAAAACATTTTAAACATTTAAAAAAAAAAAGAAAAAAAGAAAAAAAAAATCTAGTAAAGTTTGATAAAGATCAGATGAAAAAAGAAGGCCCTATCACCTTAACAAGGTAAAATATAGCATTTTTAATGAAATCAAGGGCCATAACTCTGCTGTTACTGGTCCGATCTGGCTGGTTTTCGAACTTGTTTGAGCTTTTATTGATATTAACAATCTGGGAAAGTTTGGTAAAGATCAGATGAAAAATGAAGGCCCTATCGTCTTAACGAGGCAAAATGTAGCGTTTTTAACTAAATCAAGGGCCATAACTCCGCTGTTACTGGTTCGATCTGGCTGGTTTTCGAATTTGTTTGAGCTTTTATTGATATTAACAATCTGGTAAAGTTTGGTAAAGATCAGATGAAAAATGAAGGCCCTATCGTCTTAACGAGGCAAAATGTAGCGTTTTTAACTAAATCAAGGGCCATATCTCCTCTGTTACTGGTCCGATCTGGCTTGTTTTCGAACTTGAGCGAGCTTTTATTGACATTAACAATCTGGTCAATTTTGGTAAAGATCGGATGAAAAATGAAGGCCCTATCATCTTAACGCGGCAAAATGTAGCGTTTTTAACTAAATCAAGGGCCATAACTCCGCTGTTACTGGTCCGATTTGGCTTGTTTTCGAACTTGTGCGAGCTTTCATTGACATTAACAATCTGGTCAAGTTTGGTAAAGATCGGATGAAAAATGAAGGCCCTATCATCTTAACGAGGCGAAAAATAGCATTTTTAACTAAATCAAGGGCCATAACTCCGCTGTTACTGATCCGATCTGATTGGTTTTTGAACTTGTCCAAGCTTTTATTGACATTAACAATCTGGTAAAGTTTGGATGAAAAATGAAGGCCCTATCGTCTTAACGAGGCAAAATATAGCATTTTTAACTAATCAAGAGCCATAACTCCGCTGTTACAAGTCCGATCTGGCTGGTTTTCGAACTTGTCCAAGCTATCATTGACATTAACAATTTGGTAAAGTTTGGTAAAGATCAGATAACAAGAGGCCCAAGAGGGCCTGTGGACGCTCTACTGGCTAACATGGCTCTTATAACATCAATGAAGCGAGTGACTGCCATTTACGTTTTTTGAAAGTTTCGGGCAAAAAACAGCTTTTAAACTCAATCAAGGGCCATAACTAAAGAATCTGGTAAAGTTTGGTAAAGATCAGATGAAAAATGAAGGCCATACCGTATTAACGAGGCAAAATATAGCATTTTTAACTAAATCAAGAGCCATAACTCCTCTGTTACTGGTCCGACTGGTCCAACATAGAGCTAAAAAAAAAAAAAAAATGGAAAAAATAAATTTAAAAAAAACATATTAAAAAAAAAAAAAAAAAAAAAAATCAATAAATAATAATAATAATTAAAAAGAAAAATTAAAATTAAAAAAAAAAAAAAAAAAAAAAAAAAAAAAAAAAAAAAAAAAATTAAAAAAAATAAATTAAAAAAAATTATATAAAATAAAAATAATACTAATATAAAAATAAAGTCATAAAATCTGGTAAAGTTTGGCAAAGATCAGATGCAAAATGAAGGCCCTATCATATGACGAGGCAAATTATAGCATTTTTAACAAAATCAAGGGTCATAACTCCGCTGTTACTGGTCCGATCTGGCTGGTTTTCGAACTTGACCAAGCTTTCATAGACATTAACAATATGATAAAGTTTGGTAAAGATCGGATGAAAAATGAAGGTCCTATCGTCTTAACGATGCAAAATATATCATTTTGAACTAAATCAAGGGCCATAACTCCGATGTTACTGGTCCGATAAGAATGGTTTTCGAACTTGTCCGAGCTTTCATTGATATTAACAGTCTGATAAAGTTTGGTAAAGATCGGATGAACAATGAAGCTCCTATAGTCTTAACGAGGCAAAATACAGCATTTTTAACTAAATCAAGGGCCATAACTCCGCTGTTTCTAGTCCGATATGGCTGGTTTTCGAACT